>JAVJGG010000090.1:2958489-3059407 GCA_035590195.1 Aviceda cuculoides | reverse complement strand
TGTCCTCGGCAGCATTGCCCCCCCCCCCACCCCCGGCAAGTATTCGGTGCCATGTACCCAGAGCCACAGCTGATTTTGAACAGAGCTTGTTTGGACTTCATCTGGCATGGCACATCATTTTATTTCAGTTGTTTTCCTCTTCCCTTCCATTTCTCCAGCACTTTTAGGGTTGGTTGCATTTAGTTTTCCTTTCTTATAGTAGCCTGGTAAAAAGTAATAGAAGTTTTTAAACTTGTGAAAAATGGAGTGTTTGTACAATTTTTGGAAGGACTGACTCATTTTTTACTTGTTTTTGTGTAATTTATTTAAATTTGAAATATTAGTGCACATGTTAGCATGAACAAAAGATTCCAGGAATTTTTCATTTACCAAAATGAATTTTCATTTATCAAAAGCTCCTGACATCTTGAGGCAAGCATGATGTGTTCTTTGTGTTTCAGTCTAATGCTGGCTCCCAGCCATGAGGCTGTGAAGGATCGTTTTCACCCGAGGCCTCTTGTAGTTGGAGGAAATCAATCTTGTGTGATACAAAATGCCTGAGCATTGGAGGCATGTCCATCTTCAGGAACTTCAAACTCATTCCCTTCCTTTCAGGGACTTGGCTTGAAGGCAAAGGCTGAACTCTCTTCTTGTCCAAGAAAAATGAACAAGCCTTGTAAAGATGCTTTCTCCTCTGACTGGATGTCTATTGAGCTGGAAGATTTTGACTTCTCCCCGGAGTAGGGAAGATGTGGGTGGCCTTCGGCAGAGATGAGGCTGCTGAACAATGCGGCCATTGTTTGAGCTCCTCCAGGAGGTAGCAGAGTGTTGCTTTAACATGGTGGTTCTGGTTTTGGTGGGCTGGTAATACTGAGGCATTGCTTTTTGTCTTGTAATTATAACAGTATTAGCTAAAGTTTTCTCCCTTGGTAGTATTAATTAATCAGTCATGTCGATAGGATAGTATTTGGGTTACTCTCTCTTCACGTGCGAGGGTAGGAATCTATAAGAAATAACTGCGGAATCAGAAAACGTGTGTTTTCCCAGGGAATGAATTGGAGGTAGCAGCTTTTGAATGCTGTCTGCATTATGGGTAAGAAGGAATAATACCGACAAGAAAAATCAAACTGCCATCTTGAGTCTAACAGCCCATTGCGCTAGCCTGACTGAGGCACTGGTTTCTGCAGCTGATGATACCCAGGGACCTGGTGCAGGGAGCTGGCGTAGTAGTGAAGTCCTCGCGACTGGATACCCACTCCGCTGACAACAGGGGCTGGAGTAAGGATTCAGCTGGTCTTTGCGGAGTGAATTGGCTCAGGCCTTCTGTAGGTACTCCCTTTTCTCCTTTTTTTTCATTGCAACACGTTTGATTTGGGAAATGATTTAATATAGACTTCTGTTTTCTAGTTGTAATTTCTCTCTGCTGTTATTTAGGGAAGAACTGTTGTGTTCTCTGCTCAGGAGATAGGAAGACACCTGCCTGAAGGCCTTCATGGTAGAAGCTTTTGGTTTTTTGAGATAATCTGCAGTTTGTTCTGTTTCCCCACAGCTGCTTTTTGGAAAAACTGTAATTCCTTCAAGTTGGTATTAAAATGAGCAAATAAGAAGTCTGTTTTCTCTTTGCTGGCTTACATGGCATTTTACCTTATAAATCTTCTGTTTGAAGCGTGTGGAATCTGGACCAATATCCACGGTGACATGTTATGCACACATTGCACAGCTGTAAGTCTATGAGAGGTGAAATCTGGATGTCACTGAAGTGCATGCAAAACTCTGGTATGCAGCAGGTCTGAGATTTCACACTTCCTCTCCAAAGTTCTGCTGGATGAATTGCTTGATGTTGGGTTTTGGGGATGTTGGGGTGGGCTTTTTTGTTTGGGTTTTGTTTTTCAAATAAGGTAGGACTAAGCAGCTGCTGCTGCTGGAGTCATTCAAAATGAGTCATAAGGGGGTAGAGATGGAAAATATTTTTAAATAATTGCAATTTTATTAAGAAAAACATACACGTAATTTTGAGGTGATTCAGGGCATAATGAATACACGGCCCTGCTTTCTCAGATGTACAGAGCCTGTACCTGTCTCTACAGTGTGTACAACTGAAGATGCTCTGTGCTTCTGCAAAGTGTTCAGCCCCCACATCCCCTCCATGGAGAATGCTGTGCACATGGTGTTATGTTCAGCGGGAAGGAAAGGAAGATTTGCTTGAGGATTGTGCTGCAGGAGGGCTGAAATCAGAGCGAAGGGCTTACTGCTGAAGGTGGGATGCTTTGCTCTCCTAGGAGGGTAGCAGGCTATCGGCATCAGAATTGTGCTGTTTGTGTTACTAGCTACGATTCTTGGTCTTGCAGAATTACCTGGACTTTGCTTCTGCTCTAGCGCTGTGCTTGCAGAGTCTGCCATGTTACATTACTGAAGGAAGGCACGGCGTCTGGCATTGCCACCTGGAGAGGAAAGGTGACGATGACTCAAGCTGTTTCTTTCTTTTCAAGCCTTTCAAGCCTTCAAGCTGCTTTCTGTCGTTGTGGCAGATCTTTATAAACCCTAATCTCTGTGACTGGGGGCAAAAGTAAGAGAACTGAACAATGAAACAGTTGTTGCTAAATTTAATTTATTACATGCAGACATGAGAGGGTAGACTCGATAATGTGCTTCCAATATGTTAAGGAGCTGCCACAAAAAGGAAGGCGATAGCTGTTCTCGTCCGCTGAGCTTAGGACTAGCTATGGTCTTCAACGACAGCAAGGGACATATAGACCAAACCATTAGTTAGATGATGGAATAGCTTTCGTGGAATTGCTGTTATTCATGGTCTTTAAGGATGGGCAGCCACTCGTGGTACAGGTGATCCCAGTTTGAGTTGAAGGGAGGGAAGAGGCGATGTCTCCAGCATGACCTCAGCTCCCCTCTGTGTAGCACCCTCGCAAAGGGCTACAGAGTGGGGGTTACCATACATAGAATGGTGGAGATAAGGTTGCAGGAAGTTTTATTAGATTTCCCTTAGCAAAAAAGGTGAGGATCCTCACCTCTTCTCCAGTGGTTATCCTGCTCATTTTTGTTGGACCTGCTGTTGAAGACCAGATCTGCAGGGTAACTGATGGCTTTGCTTTGAGCGGGAAGTCACTCAACTGCAGACTCATTTCTCTTTGCCCGTTTGCTAAAGTGGTCCTCTGAATTGTTACAGTGGAAGTTGTGTCACAGTGCCTGCCTACCGCTGCTTTTCTTCTGCTGTTTATTTTCCAGGAGAAAATGTGGATATAATGGATAAACGAGCAAGAATATGAACATCAGCATCAGTTAAATGAACAGGGAGAGATGGTATTTTTGCTGTGCTTGTGTCAGATAAGTTGGGCAAAATGTCATGGCGCTGGGGTGTGTTCTTTTCTTCCTGCCATTGGCAAATGTCCCTGTCACTTGCCAGTCTGCAATGCTGGTTTCATAATAGTAATTCAAAGAACTGGCACAATGAGATTGCAGTTTTTAAAGCATGTTGCAAATATTACTGGAAACACGCAACCTCCGAGTGGTAGGTAAGCCCTGGCCTCTTCTCACCGCAGCAGAAGTGGAGCAATGACTTGGCAAGGGCAACAAAAGAAGTTATTGTTAAAAGCAGCACGAGAAACTAAAGGTTCCTGGCTCAAAAGCCAGTGCCCAGACTCCCAGGCACATGACACAATTTACCAACATGCAGCCTGGTTTTAGCAGTTTTAATGTCAAGCATATATCATCATTAGTCTCACTCCAGCAGCCTATGTGTTTTCCTTTTCTTTATTTTCTTCCTGAAAGCTGTGAGCAGCTCCAGTAATTCTTGAGAATAAATCTTATTTCATCAAAGTGAGTGCCTGGTCAAAAGCACTGTTTATCTTTGCAGCTCTGTCTGGGCTTTAATGCTTGCAAGGAGTCAGGAGTGGCTGCATTGTGCTTCCTGACCAGATGTACAAATAGCAATCATGCGGGCACTCGGATGAGGCGCATTCCTATCATTATTTTGGAATGATAAGATCTATTAAGCTACTAGGACAGTCCTTGTTTGTTATGTTGATTCATAACTTCATTCATTCCCAAGGAGCTCATTGATTTGATATATTCTGTCAGGAGCACAGTGCTGTGAAAAGAACTAGTAAGCACATGTAATTCAAATGACTTGCACATAAAAATCAAGCGTGTGCTCGTAGCCTCTTTGATGATTCTCTGAGTCCTTTTTCCAGTGGACTCTAACTGTGAAGCTTTAAGGGACAAAACCACCATCATTATCTGCGTGCCTACATAAAGATGCAAATATGCAAATGATATTAAATGTCACACAGTGTGGCTTTTGCTGGTGTTTTATCAATGGGGAAAAAAAACCTAATAGTTTTTAAAGGCAGTATTTTAAAGTGGTGTTTCAAACAAAAGGAATGACATTGTTTTGAACCTTTTTACCTAATATTGCTACAAATAGTACTGAAGATGATTGCAGGGTTACTACCTGTACTTTTCCTTTTTTTTTTAAATTAAAAAAGTGACAAGAATTCTGAAATTCACAGAATAACTTGGACATGCCTGTCTTCCTTGAAATAAACCAAATTGAGACTTTTTCAAATGGAGATTTTTTCTTTACATTATTCAAATTGAGATTTCAATTTATAAGAATGTGGTTTTGTTCATATCACTTGATAAATTTGTTATTACAGATGTTTACATTTAATTATTAACCATTGACTATGGTTTGCTTATAGGTTGTTTGTATAAATAAGCATAACTAAATCCAGGTCTGTTATTAATTACAGATAAGCTCTGTGTGACACACACAGCTTTGTATGATCCAGCAGTCACAAAATCTGAATGTGTTACGTTCACCCTGGTGGGTTTTTCCTCATTTATAGTTTGTTTCTTTTCATTTGTACAAAAAGGAAAATGGATAAAGTCAGTTAATGCCCAACTTTTATATTCAGGTTGAGTGACTTGCTGTAGATGGTTTAAAGGGAGTGTTAACCGTTGGGGTTTTTTTATGGCAGGAGAGTACCTCTTCATTGTAAATAGGACATGATGAGAAGGAATGCTACTTCATTTTTTTTATAATTTGCACAATGGTACAGAAACCGTTGTTTAGTTTTCTTTTGAGGGCAGACTGAAGTACAGCGGTGAGATCTTATTACTGATTGCAAAGAAGTGTTTTCATAAAAATAAAGATATACCTAGATGAATTCATGCTTTTGTGTTCACTTTAAAAATCGTACTGTAATAGAAATATCAAGGTCGTGGTTTCAGTTAATGTAATTTAGAGGTTTATAGAGGATAAACTGAAATCCCGTGTTACTTGTGTGGTTGTCTTTTTCAATGCAAGAGACATTTAATCAAACACTCGTTCTATGCCTACACAATTTTAATACTTTGGGTTTTGTAAATGTGACTTTCGTTCCTGTGTAGTTTTGAAGTGGACCATATTATGATTAAGAAATTAACTCTGAATAAATACTAGACAATGAATGTATCTCAGTACGTTTGCTGAAGAGCAAAGAGTGCATGGTGCTCTCAGTGGTTGGCTGCATTGATTTAAACAGAGAAGTGCTTTAGATCCTTCCCAGCTACTGTTTCTGTCGCTGTATATGTGCACTTTTGTTACTGTAGGATATGAAAACTCAGTTTGTAGGTTCCTGTGCTTGGTATGATGATGAACAGTCACTGCTGGCATCAAGTCTAGATGCCCAAATAAAGGGAAGGAGTGTGGATTATAAGGGTAAAAAAACCCACTCCAATTCTTTGCAATTCAGAGACATAAAGCAAAAATTACCAAGCGGGAAGCAATAGTTTGTCCAGATTTATTAGTCTGGGTCTTAGGGTGCTGTTACAATGAGAAAGACACCAAAGAACTCTTTGGATGGTGGCTCGAGCTGCTCTCTGATGGTTCCAGCAGAAGTGGTGGCATCCAGAACAAGCTTGCAATAGCACTTTCCGTTTTAGCAATCCGTCTTGCAATTAAAATAGAGGACTGCAGGCTCAGTCCTTCTTGCAGATTTCAAGTTGTTAAGTGGTATAAGCAGTCTGCTAATTGGGGGATGTAGTTAGTAATATTTAAAATCCTTTTCAAAACCTTTTCTGCTGGTTTTGTTAGTTCTCAAATATGGGGGGGAATCGCAATTCCTCTGAAGTTCATGTCAAAACTATTGATTTCAGCAGAGCTGGAATTAAGCTTCAGGTTTCTTTTTAGAAGTTTCTTTTTCTGTTTACCTGTAGTGTTTTTAAATAGTAATGGCATTCAGGTGCAGCTATTGTCTTGCACTTGGGGTCATCGCTTTCTACCCTGATCCTTCCCTGCTTTCAGAGCCAGGAATCCCACGGTCATCAACTTCCCTTGAATTTCTTTAAGATACAGGAGAAAAAAATTTGGTAGTGTTGGAGGATTTGGGGTTTTTGTTGTTGTTGTTTTATTTAATTTTTTTTTTTTCTTTGAAACAAGAGTTGATAATCTTACATGATCCCGTGACTCCCAGTGCACAGCACAGCCACAGTTGGCAGTGCTGCGTCTTATAACACCAAGTTCCTCCTGTAAGGATTGGCATAACGTCACCTTTTTCACCGTGAGCAGCAAGGTGGTTGTGCACATGGAATAACTCAATCTGAGCTCTTGGGTGGACTCGCCCTGAATTTTCTTGCCGCTGAACCCGAGAAGACGCCTCCCTGCGAGAGTGCTAGTTGTGCAGACAGAGCGCTGTCCCGAACTGGGTGAGATTGAAGCATATAAATAATTTTTCCTGAGTTTGAGAGAGTCTCTTGGGCACAACAATTTAATAAATAGTTGACCCACCCTGGGAGCCTTATTGTAGCTTAGACTGTCTTAACTCAGTGACTCAGGAGACACCAATCCAACAAACTGTTGATACTTTTAATTTAACCTTTTCTGAATTTCTATCAGCGGTCTGAACCTAGCCAGAATGGCCGCCTACCTCCTCCCTTGACAGATTATTTAATTGTGGTCAGTTCTGGATAGTTACAATTTATGATCTGTCAGTTGTCTTCATGAATGCTTTGGGAATGGTGCTCTTTTCTTGGACTGAGTTTGTCCAGATGTATCAATATTTTGGTTTGGATGGTATAAAACAAATGGGCAAGATTAACTGTCTGCGACATCCTCTTTTAACGACAAAGGAGAATCATTTTTCACATCGGGAGATGTCTTTAAAACAAATATTGAGGTTTGCAAAATGGTTATAGCAGCCCATGCGCAAGCGGCATTCCATTAGCCTTTGCTTCATCTTTTTGGCATCACCGTTAGACCGGGAGAAGACCGTGGGGAACCCGCTTGTGATGCTCCGCGATAGAGGCTTCAGCTTGTGGAATGATGACCTAAGCGTGAAAGGAGAAGGTGAAATCTGCGCGAATAGGAGATCAGCTGGGAAACGGCCTGGAGAATTTCATGATGGGAAGGGAAAAGCTATAGCGTGATATTTTTTTATTTCGTTAGCTCTGGTCGAGCGGAGCAGGTCAGGTCTCCAAAGGCTGATGTTACCTTGAGCTCCTCCCAGCCTGCTGCTTGGTTGCTGCCGGTACTTAGGGTAATGTCGCTCTGTTATGTGCCGGGGGCTTCTGAATAGAGAAGTACCAAGGTGCCTGCATTACAAAACCATGAGGCCGATGGTTGTTAATGGGAATGGAAGAGCCCATTTCCCCTTAGGACCCGTCTGGGCCGCGGGTGTGAGCAGCCCAGCCGAAATGGGTCGTTCCGGGGCAAAAAAGCTGAAAACTCATCTGGGTAGTCTCTGACCATGGGAGACATGCCGGTTCACACCAGCGGGTGTGAAAGCCAATTCCCCCCCTGCTCGAGGGGTATTCTTCGGTGTGTATTCGTTGTTTGGGGAACCAGGGTAGTTTACGTGATTTCCCGTCGGATGCTTGATCCCTCCATCGTCCTTGGGCTCAGGAGAAGACACAGGGCTGGGCTGAAGAGCCCAGCAGCCCGTCTCTCATGATGGATGGCCAGTCGGTGACACTTGGGAAGAGCAGTTAGCTTTTTGATACATTAATTTGTGCATTTAAAATGGTTCCAACTAGGTAGGAAGGATTTTTTGCATAAGGCGTTAGCTGGGTCAGGCTGTCTTCCAAAGGCGACGTCTGACCTGGGGGACACCAGCAAGGAGGTGACATGAGTTGGCCAGACTGGGCTAGAGAGAGTCCTGACCCGTGCTATGCTTTACAAATGTACAAGTAAATTAGCTACTTTAGGCCTGAAAACAGTTGGATTTTTCAAAGAAAGAGCTGTTTCCACAGGATTAGGTCTTTGATATTTCTCAATTATTTTGTTTTTCTAAGCTTTGAGTATGAAATACCTGCAGAGCTTTGCTTTTTTTTTTTTTTTTTTTTTTGTAGAAAGCCAATCTGTAATAAAACAACAAATGCAGCAGAAGGAACACTTTATTTTCTTGTGTGAGTATATAATATTTCATATAACTTTCATGTACACTTCCAGTAGGGTGGAGGTAATTAAAGACCAAACACTTCTTTTGTCTCTGTCTAATAATCAACACTGATAAACCAGCCTAAACTCTTAAATTGCAGGGAAAAAAAGTAGTTTTCTGTAAGAAATGTGCATATCTCATTCTGAACTCTGAGGCTGGTGTAGCTGCAGCCAATGAATTTGCGTCTAAAGTGGAATTTCACCTTCTTAAAGAATTTTTAAAGAGAAAATCTGGTTACTCTGATCTTTTACTGTGTAAGCTTTCTAGTGTATTACCCGTAACCTTGCTGTGTTGTACTCTTCCAGTGGCAATGCCTTGTCTAAATTGGGGCTGTTTTATTACTTATTTTCAAAAACCTGTTGCTTGAGTTACTAAAGGTATGGCTATAGTGAGAAGATGCATATTTCATTTGAAGCTGATTAACTTTGAAAATATTTGTCTCGGCTTTCGTTTGGTTTGCTAACTCATTATATAGAAGTGACAGTAGTTTAATTAGAAAACACAGTTTGTATTTATGGAAAGTGTTCACATGCTGTCTTTTGTGAAAGCTGAAGAATTCAAGAAGGAACACAATGTTTCCCACAAACCATACATCTCCTCAATTCCACAGGCTCTTAGCAGCTGGACTAAAAAGGTTTTTCATACAAGTTATGTGTTTAATTAGGGAAGGGAGCCTTGGCAGATCTTCTGACTTATAGTTCATTTTAAAGTCTTCCAAAAAAAAAAGAAGAAGAAAAAAAAAAGCCAAAAAAAAAAAAAACCCAAATAAAACCAAATTTGTTTAATTGTCATATATAAATTAAGAACTCATTTTTTTCCGCTTCACAAAGATATCTTCTCTGGCCCCTCCTGATGGATTGCACGGGGCAATTGCTTCCAAATGAGGAACGTTGGGCTGGAATTCAGCAGCGAGTTCTCATGGTCTCCCAGAAGGCCCCGCGTTGCCCTGGCCCCGCTGCAGATCCCCCCGTCGCAGCCCCGCGGTTTCACAGCGCTCTGCGAGCATTTGCCTCCACAGTTCCTCCCACAAGATAGTTGCCCAGCCCAGAGAGAAGGGCTTCTTCCAAAAACTCAAACCCTCTTGAGAGTGGACTGCTAGTAATAAAATATCTCGCATGAGATTCCTGCCCGGAGTGTCCATCCTGCGTGTTCAGCAGGAGGCAAGGCCAGGCTCTTACAGGCTCTGCGTGGGGGATTCTCCACCGCTCGCTCTCCCCTTTTCAAACTGGTAAATCATTTTGGGTAATAGAAGTTTATTCCCTTTGTACCAGTTCTGCGTGGGAGAAGATTAGTATGACGAGATCAAAATAAATGGGTTTAAACCACAATAATTTAATGCAAGAGTACAAATTGCCTACCAGTTCCTTCTATTAGGTTTAAACTCTTGGTTACAAATCTAAAACAAATTGGAAAGAGAAGAGTTGCTTCAAGCTGACAGAAATTTCTTTAGTGTCTTCACAGGGAAATACGCAGTGGATTTGAGCTCCGGGATTCTTACATGGCAAGCTGGACTTAAAAAAAAAAAAAATTTACATTTCTATATCTATCTCTTAGCAGCCCTAATTTTCAGGATACAGGGTTGAATACGGCTAAGGATGGACAAGTCTTATTTTTTTTCAAATCTAAAATAGGAGAGTTGCAGAGGTTAGTAGCCTCATTCATTAACTTCCTTTGAAGAACCGCCATGTGTCCCTGGTCTGCTGCAAGGCACCGTTGCTGCCTCGCTGTCTCCTCCTTGCCCTCAAGAAGGCAAAATGTTAAACTGGTGGAGTTTACTAGATCTACAGAGAAATTCTTCACGTCTGGCCTAGATGTCTAACTAAATTTGGTATGTATCTTGTGGGCTGGGGCAAGTGCTGGAAGCTATTAGAATGCTGAACAAAAAGCTCTATTCAAGGACTATCGCCTTCCTGCCGGGGTAATCCAAGTATCAAAAATTTAAAAATATGGGGTAGGAGACTGTGGCTGCCACAGACGAGAACTTTTAAAGGTGTCTGGAACATCCACTCACTTTAAAATGTTGCTTCTATGGTATATGATTAATTTGAAAAAAGCAACAAAGAAGCCCAATATAACATATACATATATATCCAATTAAATAAAATTGAACACTTTTAATAAAGTGGAGTGGCAAGCTGGTAAAAATTTTCTCTTGTCACTCAAAGTTAGGACAGGAAAACATTTTTCTTTCCCTTGAAATAGCTGTATTTATTATATCTGACCTGTTTAACATTGCTGGTTTTACTTAAGAACTAGAAAGAAACAAATGCTTTTCATCGTTTGATGCCTTTTTTGTAGCGTGAAATTGTGTTACCAAGAAAAATAAGGTAGAAATGGTTTCCAAAACACAGCTCAGAATAATCAAACTTTTTTTTTTAAATGAAGCTGGTTAATCCTAATTGTTTGAATCTATTATAAATTATTTACTTTCTGAACAGCAGCTTGTTCTTGTTTTTAAGCTTTAAAACAGCTATATATGGTTTTTAGTTTTCAGTAATTTCTTCAGGAAAGGTGAAAATGCGGTGTGAATACGTGTAGCAGTTAGAGAAAACCAGACCATATAAACAGTTGAATTATCCTGTCTATTAGTTGCTTTTAGTTGCTTCCTAATGAAAAAGTTCTAGACAGCAGGAGAGCCGCTGAAGTCCATTCTGTGCTTGGTTTACTTTTAGTGTATACTTTTGGCTATATTTTTGAGATATTTGTACAGAATTTTTTTTTTGGCGTCACGTACTATAATGGATTTGCCTGAAGAGCAGACCTGCTCCATGCGTGGCTGGACTAAACATCTTTAGTCATTCCACAGCCAGAAGTGTGGGTTATTTATATTATTTGTCTTTCATTTTACTTTAACCATTTCGTGTTAGGCAATGAACTGTGCAGCTGGTACCAGGCAAGTCAAGGAAAAAATGAGCAATATTGTGGCCCCAGCAGGCAGATGCTGGGGGTGTTGGAGTAAAGCCCGAATATTTTTGTTGGAATTGCAGGAAATGAGCAAAGATAAAGGACTCAAGACCTTGGTGGGGTGGGTTTGTACACACAAAGTTGAAACTTGCGGCACATCATATCACAGGAAAGTCCAGTTGCAGCAGATGCCCGAGGATGCTCCCAGGAGGGCCCCATTCTCTCCTTTCCAACTTTTGCTCCAGTCCATTGTCCAAACAGATCTTGAATGAATATTGGATTTTTCCCTCCCTGTTTTACCAGTGCGCTTTAAATATGAGAGACGAAAATTCAGTGCGTTTGGTTTATACATTCAATTTGCTTCTCTCCCTGGGGATTTTGAAGTGAGAAATGGCATCTATTCTGCATTACTACACCATTCTCATTGTACAGAGTTTGTTCCTGTGTTTACATTTCGTGTTATGCTCACACACACAAGAAACATCTTCCTTTTTAGTAAGTCAGATCTAATGTATTTACTACCTACGGCCACTTACTTGTTTGTCTTGCAACCCTTTAAGGTTCAAAGGCAGCTGAAACAGCATAAATTCTGCTTGCGGGGCAGAACCTTTACACTTACCCTGTCTTCTCTAGCAGGAGTGTGAGCTGAAGCCTACTCAAGTCAATAGGAATCTTTCCACTGGCTTAGAAGTCTTTCCACTGGCTCAGGGAAGTGGTGGATTAGGTCTGTAGTGTGAATATTGAGATTGGTTGAGACAGAAGGTTTTAGTATATAAATTTCTTTTATTTTTCTTCCATAAATGGCAATGAGCTGTGTTACAAATAAAATAATAATAGACTTGCATTATAGAGTTCCTTTTATCTGCTGGCTTCAAAGTGTTTCCAAGTTTGCATGAAATTACCAGCTTTCTTATTGGAGAAACTGAGGCATGCAAGACTGAGCAATAGCAAGACTGAGAATAGCACTCGGCCTAATTTTCAGTCATATAAAGTATCCCTAGCTTTCATTAGTTTTCAGCTGTCCTGAACCAAACCCAACGTATTTTTTGCTAACCAGGATGCCTGAGTACAGCATTAGTGAGAAGACACTAAGTGAAAGCCCTGGCTAGAGACTTTGTAAATGTACCATTTTAATGTACAAAGGTTGATGGTCTCATATTTCCATTGTATCTGTGTTCAGTGTTGTAACATAAAAATATTGTATAAACCCTAGCAAAAGCTATGAAAACTGGTAACATATTAAGCTGTTCCTTTCCAATTTTCCTTCTTTATTGTCTGGTTTTCTCTTTGTCCCTAGTAGCTTCCCTGAAGCATGTTTCTTATTTCTGTTTTCCAGGATTTACTCTAGGAGTTGCAACTGTACTGATGTAGAGTCACAAATACATTTTAGGCTCTCTGTTGTTAGAGAGCTAAAACTGAGGGGATTTCACGCCCTGAACTTGGGGCGCTGTGTGACGAGAGATCACCAACACAGTCTCAATTCTAAGAGGTTTGTCCTTAGTTACAAATGGGAGATTTTGAATTCTTAGAATACAAATTAAAGATCAAATTACATTTGTCTTTTGAATTCCTGTATAATAGATATTAATAGCTGTTCAGCTTTGTTTGTGCTTCTACTTTACTGGACCCATATAGTATAAAGATGACCTTTCACTAGATTTTTTCCAAAAGTAAAATAATCATTTGGGCAGAAGACTTGCGCTTTTGGCTGGAGTGAGAGTCATAGGCTGAGCTGATTTTACAGCCATCTGACTGAATGGATATGTTGCCAGTTTCTTTTTAGAGATTATAGTCTCACAAATTTAAAAAAAAAAAAAAAAAAAAAAAGAGCTGGAGACATACACAGAACCTCTACAGAAAAGAGACCAGAACAGTGTTTTCTGCACTTCAGATGAGACTTTAATTTTAGTTTGTTTCGAAATTCTTACTTTAAGCCATCCCTTGCAAGCTGAAGCAACTTGGAATGATTATAGTTGGCATAAAGCTGTAGATAACATAAAAAAATAAGACTCCAACTCTTACACTTTCCACAGCCCTGACTGGGTATGGTTCAAAGGAAGATTTCTCTTTCCTGCCTAAATGTGGGGAGTTTTTTCGGTCTGGTTTTCCTTCTTTAGCTCCCATGTTGGTCACTGTGAGAGGTAGGTTGCTGGGTTTGAGAGGCGATTCCCATATTGCTCTATTCTCTCTGTTGGGTCTCAGCAGTTGCACGTTTTGCTGTGCATGAAACTTTGGAAAACTTTTATTTTGTGAAAGTCTTCATTTATTAGTTCTGCAATATCAAAGTACGTAGGAAGATTAAAATTCTAACTTGACCCTAATGATTTTTAAGTAGAAAATTGTAAGGGTTCACTTTCAAACTAGAGACCAAAAAATGTGACTGCTTGGCACTAATTTTATATTGAAAATTATAGTACATGAGAAATGGGAAGAGTTGTAATAATTCAGTGTTTGACTGCTAGGCTTATGGCAGTCTGTCATAGCTGGAGGGAATAATTTTTCTTACGGGACAAGCAGTACGATTCCTAGGTATGTGATCTAGTTGCTAGGTCCTTAGTACATGAACGGTGGTAATTAATTTTAACTTTTACCAGTTTTGTTCTTGTAATTCTTGTCTTTGACACTGTGTTTGCTTTGATAGGGCCACATTTGCTGTAGATGAAAACTGGTGAACCTTTATGGCCTCCAGTAATTTGTACCTGGCTCCATGCTATTTCTGTAGAGCAGACATAGAATAGTTTGGCAGTTTTAGTCATCTTCAGTACAGTGCTAAGCCAGGTGGTGCTTTTTGTGTTATGTTTTACCTCCATCTTTTGTGGAAGCAATGAAAAAGTAGTAACAGAAAGCACCCTCCTGCTTAAGAGAAAGGTGGTTTTAATTTCTTAACAAGTTAATAATTCATTACTTTGTTTCTGTCTGTACAACTATTAGTGAAATGTGCTGTAAAGATCTACCCGATTGCCTGAAGAGAAAGCTGTTATATGTAACTATGCATAAAGAAATGAAAAGCACCTGCCAGGTCCTACGTAACGCAGGCCTGGCTTTAAACTCCAAAACAAGTATAGCAAATGGTATTAAAGTGGTGCACTGGGACCAGCTGATAATCCAGTGCTGAATCAAATTTCCAGATATCATGAGAAGTGAAAATGGTATTCCAGGATTGCTTTATGTTTTTCCCATTTGGAAATAAATATATGCTTTCCTTTGTTTTTGTTCTCACTTTTACAAATTTTAAATCCATAATGTGACAAACAGAGAGATTCCACCAAACGTCAGAAATTTGGTATTTTCATACTGAAAACTTAGGCACTCTAAATGCCAAGGTTGAAATTAAGTAAGTGTTTAAAAGCTTGACCCAAAGTCTGTTGGGTCAACATAAAGACTCGCTTTGAATTTTAGCGGGCTTTGATCAGGCCGTAAGTAACGTACAATTTATCAGGTTATTTCCATGCTATTCTTTTTCTTTTCTGTAAGGTTCACAGAGGAAATAGGTTTTGTTAGTGACATGAATAAATCTGAAAGATGAATGGAGGGGAAAAAGTATGCATACGCTGAGGGCTTGCTCCTGCTTTCAGCAGTGCAGGTGCGGGTCTCGGTATCTTGTAAGATCAGCTGCGCTGCTGATTTTACAGGAGATCTGATGATTTACGTTGTGGGCTTTTGTGAACGGGGTCAGCCTCAGTGATGCACACCTGCGTACCTGAGACCCGGCAGGCTGCAGTCGACTGAAAGTGCAGGTATTTTTCCTATATCTGTCATTTGCTAATGTTAAACTGATTTGAAGAATGTTTAGAAAGTGTTCGCTATTTGGCAGGCACATTAAAAACCAAACAAACAAATATAGAAAGTATACCTTTCCACTGCCAGTAGTCTTGCACTGTCTTTCAGTCCTTGGCTCATGCACTGGGACCCTGTGCCAAAGTCGTGTGCAGGGGCAGGTTCTGGCATAATCAAGAATATACAGTGGAAATCTGCCTGTATACAGGGTAAACACTAGTCAAAAGAACTCCTGTCTTTTGACTTCTATTAGCTAGAGCTCCCTATGTATCTGCTGTGTAGTAGTGCTTTCATGTAGACACCATTTTTGTGCTTCTTCTTCAAGACTTGTCCGTTTAAATTTCATTACAAAATACAATAAGGCAACTTGTACAGACTAAAAGCTTGAGCTAGTAGTTGGGAAAAGCATGGGAAGTCTTATTACTTAATACCTAGCAAGCTGTCATGGATTTTGTGTCCTGTTTCAGAGTAACTCCCTATTTATTCCTGCAAATATTAATCGTCACGTTGTCTTTTTGTGGTGTTCAGGGGAGAACTACAACGGCTGGGTTATGTGATACACAGCAGGTGTGGACCGCTGGTGTATGTCAGAGATGTCCACTTATACAAGGACCTATGCTGCGTGCAAAAGTTATTTATGAGAAAGAATCTACAGTAGCTGTGTTGGCACACAAGGGTAAGGTATTTTTCCTTTTTCCAAGCTGGCAGCCTTTAGTGACTCACTTCAAAGGTAAAAACAAGTCTTTATTCCTGTATACCATTGCCTTTCATCCCTCTGCTAATCCATAAGTTTGGGAGACTTATCCCATGACTAAACCGCATAAACTGGTATATAATACAGAATAATATAGAGGGGAAAAAAAAAACAACCAAAAAAAAAATCCGAAAGGCACAGTTCTGTAGGTGGATTCTATTTCTGCCTTGAGGTAGCTTTCTCATTTTGCTTGAAGAATGGAGATGGAAAGCATCATGAAAACTCCCTTTGTCCTGCGGAGGCCTGCGCCGCAGATAACAACCCCTTTGATCCGAGCCCCTGTCTATGTTCAGAGTTCAGTCCAGCGGGGAGAGGTACAAGTGAACTCGTCGTTTTGGGGGAGCTACTGGGTAAGAGCAGAAGCAGAAGCAGTTACTGTTAGAGAGCAATATACTCTTTGCTTACCTTGCAGCAACTTGTTTTTATGTCCATTTCCTGAAGTGGTTTTCCTTGTTTCTGCTACTTTCTCATAGCTGTTTTTCCTGAGGGTTTCTTGGCTTTTGTGTTTTTGTTTGTTCTGCTTCGTTATTTTTTGAGTTTGGGTTGTTTTTTGAATGAATTGCTCCATTTCACTGGAGTTAATAACTCTCTCTCTTCTTTTTTGAATAACCACAAGTGGTTAAGACCTGTCTCCTCTGGTAAGCAGCACATGCAAAACCACAGTAACTTACGCCGCTGTTGACTTGCTTTTTTCCACTGCCTCCTGGAGTCATCAAACTCCGCAGTGCAGCTCGGAGGGCTGCATGTCACCTTCAGGGAATCGCCGTCAGGATTCCCCACAGTATTTTGCCTTCACTTGGAGGTCTCACATCAAGGTACTGACCTGATCTGACCTCTGTCACCTTCTTTGACCCAAAAACATCACAGCCTGAGGTGGTGTTATTGCAGGAACACCTGTGATGTGCATTTTTTTCCTGCTGGAAAAAAAACTGAGTTTTTCTTTTATACCAATTCCGTCTAAGCACCATATTTTCATCATTCCAGAGATAATGATTTGAAATTACTTACTTTTGCTTCCAAGGATAGCAGTCAGGCTTTAATAGAGACTAACCTGACAGAATTCACTGCCTCATGATATGGTATTTTTAGGATTGTGGAGAAAAATAGGAGAAGTATAAATCCCTGTGTACTCCGAGAAGTACCAGGCTTGTGCCTGTGTAAGGTCTGGCATGTTTTATCCTTGTTCAAACTTGTTAGGAAACTTATGATTTTAAAGCCCACTTAGACATTTTTCTTATTGTTTTTGCCTCTTGATGTTTGCCGGCCAGTGGCAGATAGTTATTCTTCGGGTATAGTATGTATGTACACCATGAATGGTTGCAAGTCATTATTAACCCTGGCAGCTTATTGTTCCCCTTTTTGCTCAGTTTTTTTCCTGTACTAAAAGCAAGGCAAACCAATGAGCAATATTTGGAAGGTTTCTTAGTAAATGCCTGTGATTTGCGTATCTGATATATTCAATGCCTTTAAAGTTTTCTGATGGATAAACATAAAATCACGGAGCAACTTAGGCTGAAAGGCAGGTCATCAGGTCCGAGCTCCTGCTGAAAGCAGTGCCTGCTTTGAAGGTAGATCCAGCTTTGGCCTTAGATCAGGTTGCTCATAGGTTGAATGGTTTGTGTCTCTTGGACTTTGAGGGGTTAAAATCAATTTGCTAAGTGGTAATGCTTGAGGTTAATAATATTTCTCGAACGCTTTGTACCTTGAAGTAAACCTTCTGGATGTGTCCCGTGTTTCAGTACAAGTCCATATTGTCACTAATAGGCTTTCAATAATACAGCATTTTCTCTTAACAATGGATTAGAGAGAGAAGGCTGCTTCTCAGTGATTAAATGACACTTATTCTTGTGCTCTTTATTCAGCTATTCCCCCGCTGCTGACAAAAGGTGCTTTCTCTGAATACAGAGCAGCAAGCCATCTCCTCTGTGCTAGTAAAATACTGTAAATTCCAGATGCCTTGCAGCTAAGCTTGGCTGAAACATTGCATTCATGAAAAAAGTCTACTTTTTTATTAAAAGGAAAGTTTTGTTGGAAATGATACATTTCAGAGTTTTTTCCCATTTTTCCTTAAAAGTATGTCGTTTCAATTTGAAATTCTAATGAAATAGTGAAAACTCTTACGGAAAGATTTCCATCACTAAAGCTCGTACGTGGGAAGAAAAACATTTCCCGCCCAGTTTTGATTTTAACCTGCGCTCCCCCAATTCCCAAGGCTAATGTTTCTCAGTAGTCCTTGTTCCTTGAGAATTTTCACAAAGAGCTAATTTTTTTTAATTAGGCATTTGCAAGCACACGTATGTTTGCATCAGCGAGTGCGTTTTTATCCGCTTCATGTGCGCACCTTTGAACATGAATTTTTGTGGGCATGTATATTAAACGTGTATTTGAAAACTCTGCTCTTACCGTAGCTGTTTTTTGGGTGCTGGCGCCATTATTTCCTAAGGGAGATGTGCTGCAGCACTCGCTCCCATCTGATCGCCAGGACAGTGATTGCGGTTAGAGATAACTGGCAATATCTTTAATTAAAAGGCTTGCTGGAGAGCAAAGGGCACTCTGCCAGTCACCATAACAACTGTTGCTGCTGAGAAATTATAACTGCATGCTTTGGCACAAATGGCATGTGCCCGCCCACCCCCATGCTTTCAGGTATGTTTTTTATCTCCTCGTGACTTAATTGTTTGTGTTCACAAAGGATGTGGCAATTTTTTTTTTTTTTTTCTTTGACTGTCATGTGGTTTTCATTCTGCTGTTCTCATTGTGTCTAGGGATTTTGAGCCTTTTGCAGCAGGCAGCGAGAGTTGTTGCTGTAGTTTATAATGCTCTGTCAGGCTTGTGACCATAAATAATCCACGGTGGAGCAGTGATTACGCTGCATTTCCCCAGGCGCTGCAGGCTACCTTTGCACTGGACATACACCCACTGCATTGCTTTAGGCATAGGAGTGATTCTATTTTCAGTTTATTTTAAAAAGCTGCAAATGGACAATTTTTTAAATGGTTTGTTATTGTTATTTAAGTTGATTTAGTATTTAGACTTGTGCATTTGTGCTTTAAAGGGACTGCAAATTAAAACCAGTTCGAGTCAGGAATGCGTATTCACTACAGCTTTGGAACATGTACGGAATCTGAAGTTTATGGCTTTGAAAGCACTTGCCCTCTTTCAAATGTTTCTAATAAGATAGAGTGTGGTGATTTACACCTCTTGAGATATTGCACTGCTATCCAAGAATGTTGTTTGGCTCTTAAAGAAAGCAAGCATTGGTGGGCCTGAATTTGGGAAAAGAGAAAAAAAAGCCAATGTGATTTCATTGAGACTTAAGCATTACGTGTGTAAAAGAATTCATTATTTAACACTTTCTCTGCACACCATGAATGCATTTGGGATCCATCAGCTGTTAGTTTCTGGAGAGGACAAAGAGGAGAGCAGAGACCTCGCGTGACCTGTTTTTCCTCCTGCTCCAAAAGGCGTTGCTGTACCAGGAAAAGAAAATTTGACTCCGCTCCCCAAGGAGGCTCTTTGTCTCTCCGCTCCTGGGCTCTGCGAGCCGATAGCACCCGCAGCGAGCGGTCCAGAGCCGCTGACGCCGTGCCTGGGCTCTAGAGCTCGGTGTAACACGGGCCGATCGCGACTGGGCTCCCCGCCGCCGCCGTATCGCAGTGCTAGCAGCGCTGGGGGTTTCACGTGAGGGAGAGAAGACATTTGGAAACAGCGAGCTGGGGTTTTTTTGTATGCGTGTGTATATTTTAATATAAAACAGGGCGTGTAGCTCTTAAGGGCTCAAGGGTGTATTTCAGCCTAGATGCAAAAAATGAAGCACGGGCAGGGAAAGTGAAGGGGAAGAAGGAGCAGAACGAAATCTCGTATCGCTCATCAGAAGAGGAAGGACTTGGAAAAGAGTGTTTTGGAAGAGCTTCTAGGAATAAGAAATGGTGTTTTAACCTGGTAGTCTGTGATGTGTTTCTCAGGGTGAATTTTTCTTTTTTTAAAATGTTATAGTGAAGGTGTTTCTTTCCTACATAAAATTGAGAATGCTGTGATTTTTACAGATTACCTACGCTCACCCCATCCCTGTGGGCCAGCGCCGCTTCCGCCCGTGCTCTCCCTGACTTTCATTAGAGGTTATCAACTTACATTTGCAAATCCCGAGATGAGTTACAAATGACGTTTGCCCATTTATTTGACTAGAAGACCTGGGGAGGGGAGGCATGAAGAGGGTGGGAGGAGGTTCAGGTCTGTCCTGGAGAGTGTGGTTCCAGTTTTAATCAGTGTGGTATTTCCTCTTCCTGCGGGCCAGAGCAACACCTGTGTTTTTCTTTAAGTATTACAAGGGACACTTGATGGGCCCTATTGTTTTGGAAGGGAATGTATTAGAGCCCATCTGCATACATTGACTTCAAGGGGTGTGCATAGTGATAATTCAAAAAAATGAGAGAGTGTGAGATCTCTTGACAGAGCTAATAGGGCTCTAGTTAAACTGCTTTAACAAAGCATCTGTCCTGGAGAGGAGACCTCAGGGTTGATATGAAAGGTCAGGGAGGTTTTGTGTGATGAAGTTTTAAAGCATTTCTTAACCTTTAGGGCTAGTTTCTTGTTTCGAGGTGATGTTTTAATTCAAAGGACAAACACTATTCTTAACTTCATTCTTTGTTTCGTATAAACCTATTTTAGAAAGCTGTAAAATTACAC
The DNA here is from genome assembly GCA_035590195.1 of Aviceda cuculoides. Lineage (NCBI taxonomy): Eukaryota > Metazoa > Chordata > Aves > Accipitriformes > Accipitridae > Aviceda > Aviceda cuculoides. Next base: position 3,038,875 of record JAVJGG010000090.1, on the reverse strand, counting down.
ACACTATTTTCTGTCCCGGATCTTTTTCCACTCCCGAGAACTTTAAGGAGAATTGTGACTCGCAGGGCGGTTTTGCAGCTTGTGTGATGTGTAGCAGCGCGGTACGGCCCACATGTCTCTGGCACCTTTATTGGCACACGTCGGGGGTTTGGTGGGTGAGTCAAGAAGAGCGTAGCAGGTGGTGCTGGAGCCACGTTTTGGGAGGCAGCTCCATGAAAGCTACAAGGGCACAAATGCAAGTGGAGAATCTCTCTAATCTACAAAACTGGGAACTGTTTGCTCCTGTTCTCCCCCATGAATTAACTTGTTTGTGTTTTTAAAGGATTAAAATTTGAGTTGTTTGGGGAAAGATGATTACCAGTCGCAGAGGACTAGAGCATTTAAAAGCTGTGGTTTTGTTCAGGGTTGCCTTGAAAGCCAATCCTGTGAAATTCCCTGTGAAGGGAACGGGGCCCTAACTCGGGGCAAGCTGCCTGGGGGGCGCGCAGAGCCATGGGGCTGGAGAGCCGGGGCTCCTTACCAGGCACGGTCCTGGGAGCGATGTTTCCAAGCTCTGGGCTGCCCTTTAATCTGCCAGGTGGGCTGAAGGGAAGCCAGGAAACTGGAAGTCTTGGGAGCCACGGCTCCAAAGTGTCTGGCTCAGCTATGGTTGCAGGCTCTGGCTCCATGTCAGCTACTGGTGGGGAGCCAGAGAGCCCTGCTTCCCAGCAGCCCCCCAGGGGAGCTGCACTGGTTGGGGGGCATGCCGACAACTGGGAGCTGTGGGAACTGGAAGGCGTGTTGCCAAAGGGCTGAGAGCTGGAAGGGCAAGTTCCTCGCTAACCTAACAAGGCTGCTTGGTGGGGTTGTAGTCAGCAGCGAGGGTCCCATCATAACGCTGGCGGGGCTCTGCAGCAAATATTTCAGAACTGAACCATCTCCAGGTAATGTTTTGATTGTGCAGGTTTGGCGTTCTCCAGTGGAAAATCACTCTCTTAAAGAATTTCTGACCAGCGTTTTTAAAATCCAAGGATTTTTTTCCTTTTCAAACATAAATTAATTTTGTTGATTAAAGCCTTGCTTTTGTAGCAATAAGGTCACCTTTTTTTTTTGTTTGTTTTCCTTCTTCTTTTGTGCCTTTTTTTGCAGTTTATTATTCAGGATTTCTGGTTAGCTTTCCACATCAAATGTCCAGGGGGGTGATCAGTACATCTTTCATATGTTAGAGTACAAATTCAGTCACGTGCAACATGGGGAAGATCTGGTTCCCGCAGAAGTCAGTATGAATTTGAGATGAATGAACTTGACTGCCTCATGCCAGGACTAGAAATTTAGGCCCTGGTCGTGCCATCAGATTGATTTATGTGTCACTGTAATGAAATGTAGTCCTTTAAAATGTGTTGATCGGATCTTAGAGAAGATGGATCTTCATTTGGAAGGTGTATCGGAAACACTGCTTGTAATCATCTGTCATTATATCAAGAAATGGCATACTGCACCTGAAGTGGGGAGAGCAAAACAAAACCAACCCCAAAACCAAAAAAACCAAACCTCTTGGATCCAGGGAAAACCACTACCTTTACAAACTGCTATGCACTCATATTCAAAGACCTCCTTACATTATTTGCAGTTATTGCATAAACATGTTGCACAACAGCTATACTGTTAGCAGAATACATAAACACATACTTACAATATTTCTCAGAGCAGATCATACCACAGGGGCTGCTAACATGTTCTCAGGGACTTTGCTCGCTCTTCCAGCCAGCCCGTTCACAGCTCTGAAGGGAGGAGAAAGACGAGGAGCTAGGAAACCCCCGCTGTGCTTGCACGTAGAATGCGTGTGCCCCGGTTTCTTGGACAGGCAGTCTTCCCAGGGTTGCAGATTTCCTTTCCCAGCACCAAGATTATGATCTTGGCTTTTTTCCTTCATCTGCTGCTGTTGTGCCCCTGTCCAGCCCATCTTGCACAGTCTCATTTAGCAACATGGTACCTCTTTTCCTTTCATGCTTTTTTTTTTTTTTTTTCTAGTACCCATCCTGATATTCTTTTTCTCGTAATCAAGCTCTAAATCCCATTTGTGCCCACCATGTGAGTTGGTGTCTCTTGATGGAAATTCTTGGTCCAACCCAAGTTCTGTCCCTTTGAAAGAAGCTTTATATATCTCACAGTTGGCTTTCCTAAGAAACCTTTTCCTTTGCCTGCTTATTGTTTCAGGTAAGTAGGAATTTTGTGCCTGACATCTCTAAGGTAAGATTCTGTCCTCTGTGTTTTTTCCATTTCGGAACACATGGCGAACATGGAAAAAAGCGGAAGGGAAATGGGAGGGTACCATCCAACAGGATATTGACTGGGAATCATCAATGTGGGCAGGCAGATGAAAAGGCAAATGATGTCCTAGGGTGTATCAGGTAACTGATATGAATAGTGGAAGTTTCAGTATAAAAGTAAAAGGTTCTGGAAAGACCCTGTCTGGAATCCTCTGCACCAGTTTGGTTTATAGCTCTGAAGACCACCACTGATATGGACAGGCTCCTTGGTGAGACTGCAGATATGGCTTGTTCAGTCAAGCCAAGTGCTTCCTACAGTGAATTATACTGCTCTGTATGAATAAAGCATTTATCCTCATAAATGCCAGAAAGGCAGGCAATGTAACTGAGGCAGAGATTAATGCTAATGCAAAATTAAATTTGTCTAAACTGGCCATCAGTAAATTTTAGTTAATGTTTTCAAAGTGGAAAAGCTGTGAGGCACTGTAAGAGCTTTCCAGCAGGAGCAGTTAGGGCAAGAAACTTAATTAGTTTGAAGATGGCACTCATTCAGTTCGTAAGTAGTACAGCGTGCCCGCAATAAAAGGAGACTGCACCAACTCACCCTACGTGTCGCTTTAAGCCGTCGCGGCTACCCGCGTCCTCCAGCCTTCCCTCCTCCAGAGGTTGTCCCGCACCTCCTGGCACCTCCTGGCATTCCCCACCGCCGCCGTTGCCTCCTCAGCATCCTGCCCACCCTCTGCTGCCAACGGCCCACCCGTTCCCCGTGCTCCTCAATGAAAGGACATTTTGTGGAGCTGCTTCACTGCTGTGTTTTTACTCTTTGCTCCTTTGTGTAAGCCTTGCTCTTTCAAGCTAACAGCTTCCCGTCAGATGGCTTGCCAATAGCAATTGTGATCTTAATATTTCATGCCAGGTTCATCTCACTGTCCTTGCGGGATAAATGAGGCTTATGTATACTCCAGAGAGTGCATCTTTCCTTTGGTAAGGCCACAGTTAATTGCAGTTAAACAGTCAGCCTTTGTAAAATTAATATTATTATTGCTACGCTATGCGTGTGCTGTAACTTTGGGAATGGCTAACAAATGTCAAGCAAATAGAAATGTAGCCCTTTGCTTACTGGGATTTTTAATATATTTTAATCACTTGTTTGCCTTGGCAAAAATGTGTATTTTAGATATTCAAATCAGTGGGAAAATAAACTAGTAACTTTGCTTTAAGTATAATCTGACATCTGTTCCTTTCTTCTTTTCTGTTCAGCTTCCTTCATTATGCTTTTTCACAGGTCTCTTTGTTCTCAGATATGTTAATTTCTTGGGTTGTTTATACCACATACCTAAAATGTGGATTCCGAAGAGTTCTTTAGAATTGAAAGTTGCTCTTATTATCCTGAAACCCAAGTCTACCACCACTTGTACATGCACAAACCGAGCTCGTGGGAGTAACCCACACAGCAGTTACCAACCTTGAGCTTTTCCAGACTGGTGGAAGTTTGTGTTACACATTCGATGTGACAGGGCTGACCATCCAAATGAACTCCGCGTGCTTTTACTTGCGAGCGTGAAGCTAGCAGCTGATGTTCCCAAGCCGAGCCAAGCGTCGGCTTCCTTTCCTCGGCGTCTGTGGCTGCCGCTGCGTGGAGCCGTGGTTCGACTGCCCTGATCGGACGACTTGTGACTGCAGGATCCTGATGTTGGGGTTAACTTCCCAAAGTCGTGGTCTTTAGCAGACGCAGCGTGAGCACGAGTAGGCCATAGGAGGTAGATCTCTGTAGATAATCTTATGGATTATTTGCTGTGTTCTCCTGCACACAGCACTAATGATGAGACAGTGTGATGTTCCCTAATAAATACAGATGCTATTTAATCTTGCTTAATGAATCATGAGCACAACTGTTTACGGAAAGATTTATTTGGAACAGAAGGAAGTTTTTAAATTATTCTTCTTCTGATTGTGGTGGCAGTCTCTCACCATTGAGCAGAAAGACTCCCAGGATACTTAAATTGTTTGTAATTTAGCACCCCACATGAAACAAAGTGGGTGTTGCCATCTTGTTCCCAAATGGGCTATCGTATCCCTCTGAGTAGTGCCTCGTGTAGTTCCCCAAAAGTGCCCCCACTGGAAATAAGCATTACTTAGAAAGAAAACCCCAGAAATACCCTTCTGACTGTAGGCCCTCTCATCTCAATTGTACATGTGGTTAGGTTGGAGGTCACGGATGCGTTGCAGAAGGAGCAGGGCTCTTTGCCGAGGCTGGAGATAGAAAGGATTTCAGTTCTTCTCATGACTGGTTCGTAATGTTTCACAAGTACACATTTCTTTCAAAATTTAAGAGAAGAAAAACTGTATTTTGACTAAGGAATGTAATTCCCTCTCCCCCCAAAGAGATATTTATTCAAAAGCTGGAGCGGGTCCAGTTCAAATGTTGAATACTGAGCCAGTACAGAGACATATAGCACATGTTCATCACCATGCAGGTGCAAGGGGAAAGGGAGTTTAGGCTTGAGCCGTTTTGAAATATTACTTTTACCTACATGTTTGACATTTTCTAGCTCTTTTATAAGGAGTGATGGAAATCTACGTTTTTCCTCCTTTAATAAAATGAACTTCTTGCTCGTTAAAGGTGCTAGATTGACAACCGTGGAGACTGAAGTCTTCTGTTTACCCAGAGAATAAGCACAGCATGGGAAAGCTGCAGTACAGACTGCCTTCAGGTGCTCCCTAAGCTAATATGCCTCAGCCTTGACCTGGTGAGAAATTCATCCGTTCCCATTCCAGCTCTAGCTTTTGTGATCAGACTTTGCAAGGGAGAAGTCTGTTCAGGCTAGTCCTAACGATGCTGTTATTCCTTTAAGAAATTTTTTGGACCTAAACAGACCACCCCACAAGCTACCTCCAGAGCATGTGCAGTGAGCAGAATAACCTCATCATCTTCTCCTTCACTTTGTACACACAAAACTGAACACGTCTTTGATGAACCCCGGGTGAAAATTCGGAGCTTGCCATGAAAAATAAGTAACAGGAAAAGATGACTAACTGAACACATACATTGAGAAAACCTCAAACGACTCCTCATTTTCCTCTTCTAGTCTTAATCACTGGTGTATTTGTCCTTCACAATTAGGGAATGTCTGAACGTGTGTGTTTCAAGACAATAATAAATAGTGGCTTTGCATTAAGAGAGGTCTGGTCTACATATCCCAGAAAAAGTGAAGGAGAGAAACTGAGCGTTAAGTACAAAAATCTTTGTGCTTCTGTCATCTTTATGGCTAGCAAAATTCACACAATTTAGCTTTGGAAAAATATATGACTTCTAATAGGTCTTCTTCAAAACCAGTTTGTAACGATTGATGAACTTCCAAGAAGAGAGGTATACAAACACTCCCAATTCAACAAATCACTTAAGGATATAAATTTATGTGTAATGGTAATACTACTGACCTCAAAAATTTAACCTGCCGGTTAACGTTCATGTAGACAACATTTTCATTACTGTTTCTGTCCAATAAGTGATTTTTCTTTTGTTCATATTACCAGTTCTGTGGAGAAGTAAACTTCGGTAAACTCATTTGTGATGCAACTGGTAACAGTGGGATCTTAGCATGCTAAATAGCAGATTCTTTAAACACGGATGTAGATAAATTAATTTTAGTTTAATGCTAGAAATGATTAATTTAGTGGGTTTGCGATAAATAGTGGAATCACTAGGTGCTTTTCTTACTGGAAAACACTCTTTTCTCTTGGAAACACCCCCCCACTGTGCTGTCAGTCTCTGTGAGCACACTTGTTCTGATAATCTCAGTGAAGCACGGTCCTACTGTCTTCCTGGTAAGGAGGCAACTGGGCTGTAAAAACAGATCTTCTCTGCATTATCTTAGTCAGTAAATGCTGTTGGGGAAAACATTTGTGCCAACGTGACCCTGAAGGATGAGAGTCCTGCAGATGATGTGACGCGCTTTCTAGGTTTCTCCAGTGGAAGGAAGTCAAGCAGGATAATTTACTTCTGTGAAAAGGTTAGAGCATCAGAGTGGGACGTAGAGGAGACGTAGATACAGAAAATGGCAAAAGATGGTTTCCTGTTGAGTATTAAGCAATTTAGGGGAGGAAAAAACCGTTTAAAAACCCCAAGATGTGTAAAGGACGCTGCTGCAGGGTAGTGAAGATCTGTTTGAGGAGGAAAAATAAGGGAGAAATGAACCTCTTGAAAATAGTTATGTACCTATTAAAATGTGAGCTCAGAAGTACTCCGCGCCCTGAAGAAGGCCAGTTCTTTTGAGAACTTTGGGGAGCTACGCCACGCGGAGCGGGTTACCGTGTGGTTTTCTGTGCTCCCGTGAAATGGGGGTAATAGCCCTTAGAGTTTCCCCTCTTGGCTCTAGCCTGTAGCTCTCCAAGGGTGCACCTTTTCATTTGTAGTGCAGTTATGATTCCTCTGAGCCTGTTGATATCCTCAGACTGTAGGTGACACAGTGACCTACAACCTCACCAGGGCAACTGCAGTCCAGTTCCACTGAAGTCAGTGTAAGTCTTGGTCTTTTTTTAAATCAAAAGAAAAGCCTGTGCTCCTACAATTCTATGTGGGGAGTTTATCTAGTGGCAAGATTTGGCGCACGCGTACTGTGAGAGTGTGGTTGAAGAACCCTGCAAAGCCGTTCATCGTTTAGAATACGTGTGCTCAGAATGCTTAACTCAGGCTTTTAATGATGGAGCATGGTATTGTGCTGTTGGGGCAGTAATTTTCAGATAAGGTTTCCAGACATGATTTCTGCTTTAAGGCTTCGCCAGTACTAACATTAAACAAGCTTAAGTATACATCTCTTTTTTATATCATCTAGATACGTGGTGTTATTAACGTAACTTTAATTTACATGTCAGAGTAGAGATAAAACCCGTTTGGATTAGTATCACCATGAAACTGCTGAGATGGTGAATTTTAGGTGGGTGACTGTGTCACACTAGGGAAGGGAAAAAGCAATCAAATGTAAGAGGGCTAAAAGACTTCAGGGTTGTTACAGATCCCATATGGTGAGAAATCATTTTTTTGGCAATTTTCAAAAGATAGTGGTATGATTTCACTCCTTCATGTCTGTCACCACATCATCTAGTGTGGAGAACAGCACAGAGGAATGTGAGATAGAGTTAGCATGAATTTAACTCTTCCGAATGTAGCGTGTTTGTGCAAATTGACTTAATATTATACTTTTAAAACGGGCTTTTATTGAAATGTATTTTTAAGTTAATCTTGTTTTGAAGGTATATATTACACGCTTTCCAGAGACTGTTTGGCGATTACATGGGGAAAAATGTATTTCTTTTCTTTGTTTGGTTTTTGTAAGGTTATCTTTCAGTGCATGTGAGTCATCACTGGCTCATTTTTGTTGAAGCTCTGAAGGAATGATGCAGTTGTTTCTTTTCTGTGACACCTGGTTATTTTTTCTTTGTATTACACTTGGAGTACAAGAAAGTAATTTGCACAGATCCACAAGTCTCAAATTCTTCTGCATCAAAACATTCACCATAGAAACTATTCACGCTGTTTCTGAACAGGGAAGAAGGGGGAGGAGTTCCTTTTAATTAGAGTAGACCTGAAGCCCTAACGATGTCTGGAGTCACTTGGGTCTCCAGAATCCACATATTTTGGTAGAGCATTGGAAGTCTTTTAGTGCCCAGGCTGATACCTGCAGGCTTGGAAGCAGCTGTTTGCAACACCAGGGGTAGCATCTAGCGGTGGGTGATATTGGATGGCAACAGCGCTGCTTTCAAATGGGCAGAATGCTGACAAACAGCACTGGTAGGAACTGATTAATTATTACGCGTGAAGTTTATGTTATGGGGACAGCTGTGTAAGGCGTGCTCACCACTTAAGTCCCAAATAGACCCATTTGAGAATGGGGAGGAACGGTCGTCCTTCTGTGCGAGAAAATGTACTTCCCCGTAATTCCTACTAGTACAGCGTGTACTAGTAACTATTTGTGTTTATATGGTGACACACAGAGGTGGAACTGAAATAACACTAATAAAGTTTGCAGGTACATGCTGTATTGCCAGTGATGTGGCAATGCGGTGACTTTTACAGCGTACTTCATTGGATAGCGTTGCCAACAAACTTCTATTCAATCTCAGTGATAAAGTTGCTTTGTCTGTCTTCCTTACTCTACCCGCCTTATTTTACTATGCTATAGTATTTAGCTTTAGTAAGTGGTATCGTATTAAAGGTAGTCAAAAAAAGGCAAGAATCTGAATTTAGTTACAAAAATGGGATTGTCCACTTCTTAATTTGTACAGAAGTAGAACATCTATTATTTCTTCACGTGTGTATCATTTTATATCACCTAAGGAATAAAAATACAGCATTGTATTACCCTTAACCTTCATGAATCCTGTTTTGATTCATCAGAGATAAGCATCTAAAACTCTACACTCTGTTACGAAATTCTCTACAGAAAAATTGTATTTTGCATAGTGTTTCTACAGTGAGATACTAGTGTCTTCTTGTTACATATTTGGGAATATGAAGTTCAGAATCAGGCATTCAGCTTCAGCTAACTGGAGCTGTCTTCTTAATTCTCTGTGAAATATGTCAATAATTTATTGACATACTGATAAATTATCTCGGGCCTTGGTGCCTGAGATATTATCTACAAAAGATAACTATTAATGAAAGTATTTATTATGAATTAGAATTACTATTGCTAGCGGGTTATAGATTTTTAACTTCCAAGCTTTTGGCTCGATTGTGTGGCACTTTAAAATTACTGTTTTTTTTTCCTTCACAGAATGATATTTAGTACATATTATCTCCTCTCGCTATTTAGTCCCCAAGTCCTACTTTTGCCTTATAAACAAATGCTTACACATGTAGTGGTACCTGCAAACATGAACCCACTGACCAGATACATATTTACAAAACGTTTAATGTGGCCACAGTATTACCGGGGATCATTTTGCTGGGACTGGTTAGCAAACTGATTCTTAGTTTTAGCAGTGACATAAGCTTAGCATGCTGAAGAAGAGAAAATGAGTGTTCTTCAGTGTGGTTCTTTATTGTACATCCCTAAAGAGCAAGATTTTATGTTAGCAATCATACTGTGCAGGAGAGTACCATTTAAAGTAGTATAAATAATAGCACAGCAGATTTATGATTGTTCGATTTAGCTTGAATTTGAAGTGATTGAGCATTTTCTTTCTAAGCACCATGGGATTTTGGTGAGCTCAAGATCAGTGCCTTAATCCATAGTTCATATCCTGTACCCAGTTATGTGAGTATATTAATCTTGAAAAAGTTTCCTGCATTGGCACCAATTTACACAGGGATGCAAAAAGTCTGTTTTGTGACTTGTCCAAACATTCAACTGTAGTAACATTTGTACTTGCTCTGGGCAAATGAGTATTCAGCAAAACAGCCAGGTTGTTTTGAGTGCAAGTCTAAAGGTTCATAAGTTGCACAAACTGGTGTCATACCACTTACTAATTATTCTCTAGGTCAGCAGACTGATTTCTCAAGAGTTTGTACAAAAATGTACTGAAAAAAATTGATAGTTTTGTTTATAAAGCACTCTGCTTCTTCTTACATGAGAGGAGTATTTTTGAAATTTTCTCATACTTGTCTAGTACCTTTATTCAGATTTGTTTCCTGAAGGTTTTTAACTTCGCTTTTATGCTTTATCCATTAGTAGCTGCTTTCTTGTTCCTACCTGCTCTTCCTTACACATTTTCTGAGAGAGTCAGAGTGCTGCTCTCCGAATGAGCTCACTTGCGTTTTCCTTGGCAGGAACCAGGTACTGCAGAGTATCGAACAGTCTGGTTCTTTGTACTTTGCATATTGACTTATTACTGCTCTGATTATGTTGAGCACTTTTTTAGATACCGTCTCCTGCTCTAGTAGAGTGAAGAATTTAAGCATCTGCTTAAGTACTGTATTGAATCCACAGGTTGCTTGCTGTTAAACTTCCACAGGTCCTCATGGAGATTTTATAGGTGATGTGAAATACATGCATAAATGAAAAACACCAACTCAAGCATCTAAATATGTGGAGGATGCAAAGGAATGGCTGCCATTAGGACACCAACCTCCCCCCCATCTTTTTTGTTATAATTTTGCTTAAGGGAACGCACAAAGAGAGTAAACAAGAGCTATTAGAAATGTACTGTAGGCCTAGTGTGTATTTGTATGATGCTGCAAATCACGTAAGGTCCCTGTATGTTGGAAACACTGGAGGAAGCGGACAGAGGGAAGGACCGGAGTCTGAAGTCAGAGTTCCCGCAGTGCGGCCGTTGACGCTGAATTGCTTCTACAGACCGTGACTTGCTGTTGCTGGGGCTGAGTCTCACCTTGTTCGCTTGAGATGACGCAGGAGTTACTCTGTGCTGTTGTTCAGCCCCTTTGGGTTTTCCTTGAGCGTGAGCCATCAAAAGTTTTTGGCAATCGGCTCATGGTTATTTGATGAAAAGATGACAAGATGCTGGAAACAACAAGCATCCATCCAGTGTTAGACAATGCAAAGAAGGGTAAAAGAGAGTACTTGGCTATTTCTTATGCTTATAAACCAGTTACTATTCCTTTGCTCGTGGATGAATCACTTGCTTAATTTATTAAGCAGGCTCTCTTGTTTTAGTAGGGGTGTAGGGAGCTCAAATCTTTGCGTGCTGGGAGCTGTGAAGTCTCTCCAAACAAATGTGTGCAGGCAAAGTGTTTAGATACATTTTTGCCTTAGAGTGACCTTTCAAAGAATTTCACACACACTCTGGGCACTGGGTTTCTTACCATGGGTTTACCCTTAAGTGCAAAGCCATATGTTTTAGGTAAGGTTAAGCAATCAACAGGTTGTACGTTTAACCCTTAAGTACCATATCTGGGATAGACATTTTTATTACATTGCTTCAGTCTATGTATGACTCTACTACCAAGTGAGAATTTAAAAGGTTGATACAAGTGCCTCTCGAATAGTATGGGTTTTTTTAGCTCGTTGATTGATATTTATTCCAGATGTAGGTTGTGATTTATTTATTTATTTAACATATTTCATAACTGAGAATCAGTACCCGATTCTAGAAGGTGGTCCTCCTGGGGGGGCTTGAATACATTTCAGCCTGTTGAAGTAAATGGCGAGTGAAAGTGCCCGTGATGTGTAATTAGACCCTTGTTTCATGGGACAGATGCTATCCAGCTTTTATTTACCAGAGTTGTCTTAGCAGGTACTCTATATTCTGCCAACTGCTAGCATTGGAGGAGCTATGTAGTGTCCTTAAGAAAATAGGTCGATACCTCCCCGTTGGCCCTGCGATAAGGAAGCATCGGAGTTTAGCAAACCAGGTGTAACAGCATTGAGAGCTGCCCCAAACCTCCTGACTGCTCGTCTGGGCACATCTAACAGGTTTTCATGGTCGTGCTTCGTGGTCCTCAGAAAAGACTGGTCTTATCCCCACGTGGTGGCACGGTGACAGTATGCTTTGTTTTCTGGCAGTACTCAGATGGAGAATGCTTGTAATAAAATGTGCGAAACTCTATGGCTTTTTGTTGGGAATGGGAAACTCATCACTTCTTCCCCTGTCTCTGAAGGAGAAGTGCCCTTTCTGTACCCACCGAGAGTATTCTGATCTTACAGCTGATGTAAAGCAGTGGCATAAGCTGATTAATGGCAGGGCTCACCATAGCTGACGTTTGGGATTACGTTTTTGAAAGACGCTTCTGAAATGCACCCACTAATGTTATTTTACAGCCTTTTTTATGCTTTGAAATTCCTCTAGCAATACAGAATGTTATTTTTCCTTTTTGTCAAAGTTTAAGGATATTTCAGCAATTAAACTTGGTGTACTTCAGCCAAAAAACATACTACAGATGGCTTCTTTGACTTGATAAATAACAATTCTTCCTGTATTAGCAACAGAGTAAATATTGCTTTGTTTGGCACCTTGTGAAAAGAAAATTTCAGAAGATGGGAAAAATACGCAAGATTGCTTGGGACAATTTTTAAAGTGTTAGTAGGTGGTGAATATAAATTGCTCTAGTCCTACTAAATTTAGCGGAGCTATCCCAGTGTACAGTTGGTGAGGTTCTGTCCTGTACCACCAAATACATCCTGGAAGATATGTTCTGCCAAGTGCCTGCTTTTGAATGAATTGTCAATCCTGGACTTGCAGATTTATTGTTCATGATCAGGAAGAGGAAAGGTGGAAATGGAAAATGCTGGCAGTAGTTATCCAGTATTGCCCACAAAGCCAGTCTGTACAAGGATAGCCTTCTCCTGGAGATGCTTCTTTCTGCCGAGGTACATCAAATGCGAAACATCTTGGTGAGATTCAGCAGTACTGACACTTCTGCTGCACCTGAAAGGGCCGGGGAGTTTGACACCACCGTTTTTTTGTTTTTGTTTTTTTTTTTAACGTTTACTTCAGTAATATAAGATTTAATACAAAGCCAAGAAGACATCTCCATATCTAGGTCAGAAGCTCGTCTGGATTTGCTGTGCTTCAGCTTCATTTACTGAATCATCAGAGTGCTGCAGAGATATCGGAGAGGGATTCGAGTGTTGAATGTCATCAAGCACTTTCTACACCTTGCCACCTGCGTTGTTTTCGAAGTTTTCTGACACTTCTTTTACTGTTTTGAAAGAAGTGATTTCAGTTAGGGAAATGTTTGGGGTGGTGTGAAGAATAAAGGTGATGTTCTGTTGAATTTGACTTGCGCTGTGCTTTTTGAAGACAGTATTAGCTATCTGTCAAAGTGATGCTTTCATTTGTCTTCCGTATAACGAAATCAGGGACTGCTACGGTAATAGAACCATGAGATGCTCTGTCAGGTGCTATACTGAAAGAGATGCATTGTCGGGTATTCTTTAAGCACAGTAAAACTAGGTGGTTGATTGGCTAGTTTAGCAGTTTTCATTCAAGTTTTTAAATGTATCTTGAATTTTTTTTCCTGCTGCAGCGAAGGGAGTGGGTAGGATGGTGCCTTTCTATTTAGCTTGGGGCTTTTTTTTTGTATAGAAATTTTCTGCTAAATTCCTGTCAGCTTTTCCAGTTTAGATTCTATTTTCAGGGATTCTTGTGTTACATGTGTGGCAAAAGCAGAAATTATTTTCTGGTTTTATGAGGGATTGTCTTTTTTTAAAAAAAGTTTTGTAAATCCTATAAAAATGGGTTTGTTTTCAGTAAGTTTGAGGTTTTCCAGGCAGTTAGCTCACTATATGGACTAATGCCTTTTGGATAATTTGGACCGGGAAAACAATATGAGACTAAGATGCTCTCTTCTTTTTTGGGGAGTCACATGGCATTCCTGCTTTTCAGCAAACATTTAATCAGGATTCGTGGCTCTTGGGAGTTGCATGCATGTACAACAGCCAAATAGTCTCTGGATTTAAGACTCCCTAAATACTCCTTGGTACGACAGACTGTAACTACTCCAGTGCCGTGAAACCCGAAGGTCAAAAACTGCCTTTATAGAAGTCCCCAAATACAGGTTTACAATTCAGAGGTTTTAATGTCTACTGGCTAAATACTACCTGTTAGGCAAGATCTCCCAATACCGCTGGGCCAGACTGAATTTGTTTACGTCCCCCCTGAGTTACAGCTTGAGCAGTCGCTGGAAGTGCTTTCCCTGAAGAGCAGCTTTGGGAAGGAGCCGTCTTGGAGGAGTCACGGTTCATTGCCTGACCCCGTCTGGCTTAGTAAGGGGGAACAGCCCAGGAAAAGGCATTACTGCTGTCTGTCTTCTTTTCTCTTCCATCTCTCAAGAGCCTGCTCGGCTGCCTCTCACCCCTTTTTTTCTTTATCACAATTTTTCTGTGCAGAAGATGTAGTAAAGCTTCTTGGAACCACAGCCGAGATCTGCATGGGGTGGGAAATCCTTTTTGCCCGGATCCAAATAAGACAAGGGCACGGCTGATCTATGTCTAACAACTGTTGGTAGAAAGACCGTTTCTTTTCTAGCATTCTTCTCCATCAGCAGGCTCAGAATTACATTTGCCTAATCATATTTTAAAATTTAAAGACATATGAAAGGTTGAACTTATTTGAGCTCAACAAAACCACCGTAGCGCTGAAAAAGGAAATTGGATTTCTTCATAGCTCCCCTGCCTTGTTCATAGAACTACAAAATCAGTTCCAGTTCTAGCATCACCTCTTCAACTCCGTTATTTTCAGGTTATGTCCTCGGTTGTAGTTGTGCATTCTCATGGGTAGCAATAGGTTTACTGTTGCAGGGCTAAAGGATGAATGAAGTCGAGGTCAGCATCTGACCTGTAGACTCTTCAGTGTTGGGTAACAGGCATGAAGCAAAGGTAAAGCACATTCCTGGGAAATTAATGATACACTTTTAGTTCTGGGTGGAAATTCTCCGTCTTTTTTAGTTTCTTGGAGTCCTGCAGCAGTTGCACTAATGCTGTATTTAAACGTGGAGGCAGTACAAAATTTCAGCATCTCAGCGTGTGCTTGCTATCGTAGAACTTAGCTATAAAACCTTTTATGCTCTCATTTAAAAGGCTCCATTTTATACGTAGTTCTTAAAAGACCCTAAATTGTCTTTAAAAAGCTTAATTATTGCTTTTAATAACAATGTTATCCAAGCTCAATAGACAAAGACCTAACCTTATTGAGGAACTTCATCAAGGTGAGGATTTCACTCTGTGTTTACAAGTGTACTTTAAAAGTGTTGTTAAAGGCAAGTGGCCAAGTGAGCAGCTATCCCTGGATGAGAACTGCTGCAACCACGGCATAGGTGCTGCGACGGTGTTTTGGAAAGTAACTGCTGAGCCTGGTCCAGACCTGTTAGTAAATCAGAGTTCCTCGGGATGACTGATGATACATCTGAAGTAAGTTTGGGGTTGCCTTAATTCCGTGTCTTTGTTAAAGAGCTCCCATGGCCACGTGGCACTGAACAGACTACCTTTTTGAGAAGGTCTGGAAACTAAGCTACCTTTCATCTTCCTCACTGCTGCTTCTGAGTAAATGATGAGGATATTAATGGAATAGTACTTAAGAAAACTTAAACTGCTGCAACTTGTGCTTTTAATCTATCGTGGATAAAAATGTGCCTTTTTTGGTCAAGACTGAACAGTTTCCCAGAATCAAACTTAAAAAACGTTTAGCTGTCTAGAAAACAACATATATATGTTGTTATACAAATGTATATATATTGTTATGTATAACACATGAATGTACATAAAACTTCATTGAATAGCTTCACTGAATATATGAACATTTATATCTCTGCTTTAATGGAACTTGAGCAGAAGGAATCATGAGATCTACTTAAAAATCCCACGAGCAGAGGTTTTTATGGGTAGATTTTATATTGCCTGATATATTTGGTGATGTGACATCTCTCAATTTGATATTATATGTATCATTTCAGGTAGAAATTCTAACTAATTGGCAGTGAGCCCCTTGAAAATGTTTTACAGTATTGTCCACAAATTAAACAGTTTGCTGTTGTGTTTGGTCGTGTTTGTTGTTTGGTTTGGTGGTTTTTGGTTTGTTTTGGTTTTGTTTTTTTTAAATTTTATTATTTTAAGGTCAGGCCATAGTTAGAGATTTTCTGTGATTCTGTCCCCAGCACACTTTGTGTAGGTAGACCTCTGCAGAGCTCTCAATAAACGAGCTGTCAGGTCTGTTTGGATAAGAGCTAGGGAAGGGACAATAATAAACGGAATGTACAAGGAAGTTTGAAAAGCCAAGTTAACTCAGACTGTTTATTTTTAATGGGCTTCCACAAATAGAAGGTACTTCATTGTCTGTGATGCAAATAAATATTATGAAGTGTGCAGGTCTTTAGCAACTGCTGAACCTTGGAAGTTGAGTAATTTGCAAAATGTAATGAAATATTGGATATTCCTTCAAAAGATCCTGTCTGGTGCAGGAGAAAATGATTTGTACATTCTCTCATGTAAAAGATAAATAAAGACCAGAATTCCTTGGGGTTGCTTCAGGAAGAGCAGGTAAATACGATGTTGTGCAGTTGTAAAGGGGTTTTGGCATCACAAATACATGGGGCGGGCTGTTGGTAAAGTCTGCAGCTGCCCTTTTTGAAAATGAGGTAAAGTCCACTCTTAACTCAGAGGTTGTCAGGTCTGGTTTTTATCATTTTCCTGCATAGGCTAAATGGAAAGAAATCCAAAATTAATGCCATGTTAATCAAAAGAAACAGGGAGACGTTTGCTCCGTTATTAAAACCAGGCTTTCCTGTCGTGACAAATCACCTGTATTTTCCCATCCGAGGCCCGAAATCCTGCCGCTTTGACGAGCCCCACACTGCAGGCGTGGGGCTGGCAATCCCCACAATGCCTTTTGCAGATTTGGGCTTGCCTTTCCAGAGCTGCTTTGCAGACCATTGCAAGAAGGTGTGTTTTCAAACTCCAGCCTCTCCTCTTGACAACGACCCTTCTGGAATTTGCAGTTAAGAGTCAGTCCTGTAGCGGTCACCTGCTGTCTGCGCTTCTTGTATCCCTGTTTTCTCCATAACGTGAAAAGAGATTTTTTGCAGCTGGGCTAGGAATGAACTTAGCTGAACCAAGTCTAATACATAAAATAGAACTTCTGGGTGACTTCTGTTTGAATTTGACCGTATTATTTTTCTGTTCTTTGGCTGTGTGTTAACAAGGGACTTGTAACTGTGTTCATGGTAGCACAGATATACAAGTACTTGCCTGTTACTTTCATTTTTCTTTTAAAAAGAGACTAAATAAAATAATGATAATAGATGTAATATTATATTTCTGAATAGCCAATGTCAGATGTTTCTTTTTGTTCTATAACATCTGATTTCTTCTTGAGGAGGAGGAACGTGGTACCAGTGCACACAAGGGGAAATTACAGGGAACATATTTGGTGGATGTGGCCCAGGTGTTCATCACGCAAAACCGTCTGATGAATCTGAGTATTCCTCAAGTGCTAAATCTTACGTCCTCAACCAAACCCAGCATAGGGCTTAAAAAAAAATGCTCCTTTCCGCCAACTTCTGCTTCCAGAATGATTTTTGTTTCGCTGCACAGAGGCGGTCCGTGGAGAAAAATTGCCTTTTCCAGCTTTCAGAGTAGC
This sequence comes from Aviceda cuculoides, assembly GCA_035590195.1. Lineage (NCBI taxonomy): Eukaryota > Metazoa > Chordata > Aves > Accipitriformes > Accipitridae > Aviceda > Aviceda cuculoides. Next base: position 3,021,593 of record JAVJGG010000090.1, on the reverse strand, counting down.
TGTTCTCCTAGTGCTAGAGCTTCACCCGGCTCCTCTCTGGTCTGCTCTCTGTTCCCTCTGTCTCGCTTCTCTTCGTTCGTGTTTGTTCCGCTACGATTTCTCGGCCGTAGCTAGAAAGGATGCTACAGTGGGATACAGCTACAATAACAAATCCCTTACGGAGTTTGAGGTTTGGATCTGAACTTGGATCGTTCCGTTTTTTCTTTGAGCAAAGTAAGCGGCTTAGAATTGGCATATAGTAGATTTTTTGAGAAGTAAAGCATTTAGTGTGGAACAAATGGAAAATTTAAAAATAATTGTTAAAACATTGGAAAAAAGATTCACTTTGAGTCAAAGTATTTTATTAGAGAAAATCAAACCATCTTGCTCGGGTTCGACTGTTTTAAGTTTTCAGTTGTATTCAGCAACAATTTGAAATGAAAGGTCATTTCAAATGAAATAATTACTCTTTCCCTGAAGCCATCTAAAGTGGATTCAGAATGGTATGAAGCTTTTGTTTTTACATAAACAATTCATTAAGATCAACATGAACCTGCAAAAAATTGTGTCATCAGTCAACATGTGTTTTTGCTTAAGAAAAAAAAAAGCCTGTTCAAACCAAGAGATCTGGGTTGATTATTTTGCACCAGCACAGATTTATGGGTGGCTGTAAATCAGCTTCCCCCTCCCAAGTTGTAAACTAGTGATAATACTGCTCTTGTTCAAATTTTTTATTTAGATGCTAAACCTCACTGAGGGGAGGGTTTGCTGTGAGCAACTGGTTATATATGAGGGGCTGTGCTGGAGTCTGCTGGGGCATATATCTGACATGGATAATGGAAGAAAGTAATGCAGTTAGTTCCCGTCGGAGATGGCAACTGTCTGACCTAATCCAAAAGAGGGCTTTTGTAGATTTTTAGCTTTATTTAATGAAAACAGTGCAAATGGCGAGGAACGCGGTCTCTTTTCATTCATTGCCTATGCAGCCTTCTGCTGGGAATTAATTAATAACTTTGGTAGGTTATTTTTGTCGGTCTTAAGTAGCAGGATATTATCTAGTCTGTCTCGGGGCTTCACCTCCTCGGCGTGGTAGCCAGGATGTCTGAGAGGGTTTTGAGGGCTTTTTCCCCCCTTGCAGCCCATCTGGTCCCTTGATGAGCTGTACTGGGAGTGGGTTAGTCTTTGAAGTTTGTTTGGAGTCCTGTCTAGACTCCTAAAAAAATTCCCTCCTCCCCAGCTTTGCTTTTGTAGATTTTTAAAACTTTTGTCTGTGAAAAAAATCTTTCTCATGCCAGTACCAGCTAAACTTGTCGGAAAGATGTGCGATTACAGCAGAGAGGTACCGGACTCGTTTTGGGTGACGCAAGCTCTTGAAATTCATGTGGTGGCCCCTAAACTGCTTTCCCCCCTCCTGGTTTCGTATATGTACCCTGAATGACTTTCTTTGCAGGCAGAAATAAAATCACTGTATCTGTATGAAAGCAATGTGTTTATTTAGATTGCATATCCAAGTTAGTAATATGTCAAAGAAACGCCAAATTTTAATCTAGATAGTTTTGCTTATTTTAGTTTAGATAACACTCATGGTTAATCTAATGCACAGATGCTGCGGGAAGATAAGCTTTATTGCTTTAAAAATGTGCGTGGTAACACACTATATATTATTTCTCAGTCATTGCTCATTTCTCTAACATTTGTTCATGTAGCCAAAGAGATTCTGTTGTGTTTTCTTTTTTTTTTTTTTTTTTATTATAACAAACTGGAGAATTCAGAGACAAGTGTAGTATTTTCTTTTATAGATGACTACTGTTGATTGTCCTTTTACTGTTTTTTAGCTTTTATGTGCAGTCATTATTTCCTTGAGGTTAATGTTTCTAGTGTTTATTCTAGATTTATGTTTAATCTCAGTTTCAAAGAATCCTAAAAATTATGAGTACATTGCTTTCAACCAAGTATTCATTCCTAGGAAACACTGTGCTTATTGGAGCTGATCTACAAAATAACACTCATTGTTACAGTGCCTATCTTATTTTAAAAGAGACTTTGTTAACAAGCTGTGCAGGTTTTGCACACTTAAAGAAGTGCAGAAATGATGGGGAATTGTGGTATAGCTTTCTATCAGGCTGATACAGATATTCCCAGAAGCTATTTTTCTCTCCTAGGATGTGCAGAAATCATGGTAAATTTTTGAAGTTAATTCTGTTTTATATAAAAAATTTTTTAAAAAATTTAAAAAGCTGTGAACTTTTCCTGACCCTTTACACGGACCTTACTTGAAGCTGGCACAAATTTCATCTCATAAATCTCATAAGAGAGTAAAATGTCTTTACTTTTTTTTTTTTTCCCCTCCCCTTCTTCTCCCCAGCCAAAACTTGTCACAGGTCCAAGGACAATGTTACTTGAGTCGAACGCCTGCACCAGGTTAGAGGATCCTGAGAGCCAAAAGCACGTGCAAGACCGACAGTAGATCAGTATTAGTTTTAGTTTCACGCGCAAAGGTCTAAAAGGCAGCAAAGGAATTGATTCTCATCTCTACCAGCAAAGGAGGGGCAATGATTGTGTGGTCACCTCTATGCCTACGTTATTTGGAGCGTGAAAAGAACTTGGTGGGGCTCTCCCTTGGTGGAAGCCTGATGCATGCTCCTATCCCGGCTGGAACGGAACGAGCGAGCAAGGAGTTCACCCCCGTGGTACGAAACGGGGAACTTCTCCAGAGTGTTTCGTACCTGACCTATCTCCCCTTCCCGAGAATGTGATACTGCCTAGGAATAAAACCTTACTTCAGCTTTTTCAAAATTTCTCTTTCATTTAAGCTAGTTTTATTTTCCCTAGCTGACTTCTTATCTTTTTTCCAGCTTCTCATTCACGCAGGTTTCCCAGGTGGTAAAAGCTGACTCTCCTTTGAATCTCTGAGGTCAGAATAGAAATAAGACGACTTTTTATTTTGGTAGATGAATCAGTAATTGGAGAGTTATGCAGATGTATCTAAACCTTGCCAATGAAAAGCATTTGAAGTTTGTTAACTTCAGAAAGGCATTTTTCGTCACGAACAATGGCATAGGTGGGGCCGATGTATTCCATGCCAAGTGTGAAATAAGTTTTGCTCGAGGGAAAATCTAACACGTCTCCTAAATGTGGGGCTCCCGTTGGAGCTCAGGCAGGCCGTTTCCCTGTGGAGATTGGACGACAGACAGGGTGAACCCAGGGGAGTAAGTTTTCATAGCCAGATACGTCAGAGCAATTGCCACCCTGCATAGTGTGAAGTTCCCATTTCTTCCTCCCCTGTTTCCAGGTACCTTTTTCTCTGATGAAACCCAGTGGACGCTCTCTTCGTATCTTTACAGGGGAAAGTACATGGAGTCGTATTCTATAGCAAAAAACCAGTCCCGAGAGTCCTCAGGAGGCAGGCCAGCTGGGCTGTGGCTTACTCCTGTTTAAGAAACTCCTTTTAGTGCTGAAAGGTCTGTGGAACAAGGGAGCCTGACAAAACCACAACAGAACAGTACAAGGAAAGAGAAAGTGTAGGAGAAATCCCTACACTTAAGGGTAAATATAAAAAAAAATTTTTACGAAATAGAACCATTTAAATGAGTGTATTTCCTTCTTGAAGATTTTAAAAATTTACATTTAAGAGAAAGATTGATTTATTTTAGATTATTTTTGTAAAGAAGTCATATAGGCTTGTAGTCTGGCTCCAAGTTTTATCCTAGTATTAGGACATGTTCATAGTTAAAACAACTGACTTACGTCTTTCTCTTGGGTGAACTAGAGAGCTTATTGTATAAGTTGTATTTCTACTTCGTCTGTCGTTTCTAAGCTAGAGGCAGGGAGTTGTACTTTTTGGTGCATATATAACATGTATTTTCCTTTTAAAGAGGTGTCGGCGAGGTAAAATGAGGGTCCAGCTTCAGCCTCGACTTCCACTGAAGTGGGATCTGGCCTCCGGTTTGCTGCCGGTATTCAGTTTGATGTCCCAGCTTGCAGCACGCTGACTATGAAAGGACAAGATCTTCCTGCGCGGGCTGCTGATTCAGGGAATAGTGGCTTGGTAACCTGCTTGCAGCGTTCTGCTGATCTAGTGTTACAGTAATTAAACACAAAGGGTTCGGGATAGCAAACACATGGGCTGAAATCTTCCCTGGGTGTCAAATGCAATCTGTCTTACATCAGTCGCTCTGGGCTGTTTCCGTCGTGGGATGTCATAACCCAGATGACATGATCTGGTGTGACAGCCAACCCGATGGAGGCGCATGCTGGAGAAAGAAATTTGGAGGGGGAGGTAGATGGATCACTTTCCCCTCCCCCAAATGAACCATGCATGGAAAAGTTTTTGGCTGGCTATTTCTCTTGAAAGCCGTGTGGGATCTTAGCCCTGGAGCTCTCTGGAAGCTGATGTTCTGATACGTTGCCAGAGCAACGTTGCTCGCTAAAATGTATTTTTGGACATATTTTCGTCTAAAAAAGCAGTACTTCTGGAAGAGATATGTGGGATGGGGATAACACTTTTTCGCACGAACACGCATCAGAAATCTGTTGGCGCGAGCAGTGCCTTTGCCTAGGAACTTGCCATTTTGTGCAGGGTCTGAGACCCAACAAACTGAAATCTTGACTGCTGCTTCGTGAAAATGTCAGAGGATTCAGACCAAGTGGCAGCAGAAGCGTCACGTTGCTCACGGACCTGCCTTTCACGCATACTTTGTTGCTGATACCTGTGTAGGGATAATAAAATGATTCATAGAAGTTAGAAATCATAGAAAAACTGAGGTGGGAAGAGCTGCTGGAGCTCAGCTCATCTAACCTCCTGTCAGGACAGGGCTAGCTTCCGAGCGGTCTCAAGTTGCCCAGGACCTTGTCCTGTCTGGTGTTAAAAATATGTGAAGGTGGATGTGCTCCAGCCTCTCGGGGCCCCTGTTCAGCGCTCAGCCGTTCTCATCGGGGATTTTATTTCCAACCGTAATGTCTCTTTCTGCAACCCGCGGGTGTTGTCTCTTGTCCTTTTTCCGCGCGCTTCCAAGAGCAGCCTGGCTCTGACTCCTCTGCGATCTCTCCTCTGCTTTCTCTTCGCCAGCCGCCACGAGCCCACGTCCCTCCGACATCCTGTAGCTCCATCCTCTGACCACCTTCGCTGCTCAGCTCCCTCTAGTCTGCTGTTACCTCTCGTACGAAGGGTGAGAGGGGAGGCAAAACTGGGCTCCAGATGTGGCCTCACAGGTCCCAAGTCAAGGGCAGTGATTGCTTCCCGCGGCCGGCTGGCTAAGCTGCCGCTACCGGCAGCCCCACGGGTGAGCGTCCCGCAAGGATGCGCCGCTGCCGTGTGCGCAGCCGGTTGTCCACCGGCTCCGAGTGAGAAGAAAATGATGAGCCGGTTTGGCCGACGGGGAAAAACGGTCTTATGGTTTAAGTGCTGGACTACAACTACGAGGACGTCGTACCGTTCCTCGTGCGAGCACATACACTGTGTGACCTGGGTAAAATTCTTGGTTTTCCTGTGCCTCTCGTGCATCTGCAAAACTGATGATAACACTTCATTCCTTTTTTTTTTTTTTGTACTGTCTATTAAGCTACAAGCCTGTAAGATTGGGAACTGTCTCTTAATGTGTTTAGACAGTAGCCAGGGTTTCGCTGGGGAGCCTCAGGTATGACTCTAATTTGAAATGACGGCAAGAAAGAGACCACAAGACAAAAAGCTGTGCACATATTTCTGAGATGACCTGAGAATATCCTGAGTTGTTAGCAAGGTAAAAGTCAAATGCCTTAACTGCATGCCTTCTAATTGAACCAAGTTCATCCAGCTACATACATCTAATTTTTGGTTTTTTTTTTAAATATGGCAGACCTATGACATTTTGTCTCTTCAGTGATTATTAGGAGTTTTAATCCTTCTTACCTCCCCTTTCAGTTTTCTAAGGAAAGTGCATTGGAAGGTGGTGTTTAGGCAAGGAAGGGAAAAGATGCAGTCAGCTTCAGGTTATTACGAATACAATAGTATGGAACTGGTTTTGCTTTATGTAAGGAACTGCTAATTGGATGTTAGAGGCTGCTAACTTTATAGTCTTGTAAAACTGCAATGACTGAAGCTGACACTTGTATAAAGTCTCTAGGGAGAAAAGAAAGTTTTCGTGTCACTCTAAAGAAAAGGTTAAGAAACAAACTGAAAGAACAGTTGTTTTGGTGTTTGTGTTTCAGTAATTCTCAGTTCTGTAATTTAAACAAGATTTCAGACATCCTCTTGGTGTTTGCAAAATAGTTGTAAGTGCTCATACCGAAGAGTGGGACAAATTTTAAAATGGCATAGATTTAATTTGCATATGGCCAGACTCAAATCTAGGTTCTCATTCCCTCCGTTGTTTTCAGAGAGCCAGCAAGCTGAAATATATTTCCTGCAAGCTTGTACCAGCAGAATACAGGCAGCTGCACAATCCAGCGTTTGCATCTTGTGCACAAAAATGGAGTAACTGCTTGCACCTACAAAACACAGTGTGTACTAGACCTTAAGAGCAAACAAAAAATATTTACTGTAGATGTTTTTCAGAAGCAGCTAGCTCTGTCTGCCTGTAGCACCCATTTTGGTCATTAGTTTGAATCCCAGTGAACTGTCATTCCTGAGAGAGGGCAAAGTGGAAGTTCTGCTTGGAAATGCTGTTTGCCATCCTGCCTGAGTCCAGCTAACAACATAAAATACAGTGTCAATATGTTCTACCTGCAGAGGTGAAAAGAGCCTGTTGTTTTAAATACAGGCCACTTGTATTTTGTACCTTTTCTCTTGCATAAATAACAGGAATGACAGTGAAAGGGTCTTTAGGATTTTTAGAAATCAAATCCCTCTGAGAGAAAAAGGCATCATTTCCTTAACTTTTAAGACGTGTTAAGAGTATATAAATCTGTGTATTGGGCCTTGAGGGACTGCACTCCTGGACTTATGCAGGTGCGCACAGTAGTAAAAGCAATAAAACACGCTAAGTGGTCGGTATGCTTTTGTTTCACTCGGATCAATTACTGTGTTTTCATGTATGGAAACTGCCATGCCAAAGATGACCTGCCTCCTTTTAAGTGATATAATAAAGTCCAGTGGTTTTGAAGGCTCAACATAGTGAGGTTAGAAATAAACCATTTTTAGGTGCCTGATTGAACCTTCAGGTTTTTCTGAGATAGACTCTGAAGGTGTCAGTTTTATAAAGAAAGTGGTGGTGTTAGAGGTATTGAGTACTTTCCTCCCACTCTGCTTATGGGGGCACTGTGAGAGGGACGTGGTCAACTGTGGTTTTAAATGGAGTGGCTGATCCTTTGCAGCAGCACATGGCAATTTATGGTCTTGAAGTGACATGGTCAAGTGTCTTAAGCTCAGGAAGAAAGAGAATGCCATTAGGAAATGGGTGTGAGGTGACGAGTGTTCGCCAGATGACAAATGTCTGTGTGCTCCTTTACATCAGTCCCTTTGCATTTGAGAAATTAGAAACAACTAAATGACGCTTTGTATAGTGGAAAAATGGTTTTGTACATTTTGGGGAGGGGGAAAGCTCCCAAACCATGTGCTGCTTCTGAGCAGTGCATATCCTTGATTCTAGTTCAAATATAAGCCCCCCACTACATAGCTATGGAGAAACGATGTCATCAGCAGAAGCATAACCACGAATACAACTCCAGATTTATCAGAAGAAGGGTCTTTCCAGTGCCTCACATCCGTCTGGCACAAGAAGGCTGCCCAGCTGCGCGTGCAAGAGCCGGCGGCGTTCCCTGCCCGCCGCGGTCGGCTCCGAGTGCCGTGGCAGCAGGAGAAGAGCCGCGGCAGCGTGGCCGTCCCGCTTGGCCAGGGCTGAGGATGAGGGAGGAAGGACATCACCGAGCCAATGCTGACACCCTGGTTCCGAGCAAAATCCCCTCTGGCAGGGGAGGGAGGGATGAGGTTTCCTAGTCAAGCTGGAGGTGGAAGTGTGCTTTTTCCTCCCTCCCCGCTATCTGGTTATCCAAGTTCTGTAAGGATGCAAATGGGACTGTGAATTAGGCTCTGCATAACTTAGATTAACAGAGGCAGTCTGCCTGCAGCAGAAGGTGGAGACAGCGCCTTGGCTAGCTCCGGAGGGGTCAAGCAGTCTTGGTCATGCAGAGTTCTCCGAGTCTCCTGAGCTCTGAAATACCTCTGTAGCTGAAGGAGATTTTCTTTCCATCAGTTATGCAGGCAACAGTAATCTTCCCATCAGTTATGCAGCCTTCAGACCTCCTTCCCATCCCTCAAAGCCTCGCCGTGGTCCTCCTCCTTCAGAAGTGCCACTCCCTGGATGCGTGCCAGATGTCTTGGAAGAAGTAGGGGGTAAAGCACAGTAAATTATGCCGGTATTATTCTTAGTCGTTGAAGGAACTGAGTGATTAAGTGTACATGGGACTCAAGAGTGTCCAACATATTATCAGTGCTGGTATTTAAACTATGTACAGCGTATCAGAGAGACGTAAAGTATTTCCTTGTATCTGTGGCTGCCTTTCTTCTTGACTTTGATACAAAGATAAGGCCTGTGCTGTAATGAATCACCATTGTGGGAGATAGTAAGATTGATTAGGCCTATTACTGAGTGAATAGGTCAGATACTTGCAGTACAAAGCTAAACTTCAACTTTGATAGCTCTCAGGCTATGCTTTTATGTTCCCCTCCCCCCCAAAATAACTTTTATATCTACAAAGAGATGCTTAACTCCTTAAGAAAAGTCTATTTGCAAAATCAAGATGGACAAAATAAAACAGTGACCGTGCTGATGGTTTACCTGCAAATCTTCATAGCTTTTGTAATTGTGTTTAGTCTACTTTTGAATGTCAGCGAAATTACCAAGGTGATGAACATCTTACACAGATCTCCTTTTAGTTGTGGAATTAAATATTTCCTCTATATTCTTAATTCAAACATTAACCAGAGACAATTATGTGTTCAAATAATTTAAAGATGTCTGCAGTTGTATTTTAAAGGTTGTTTCTTAAAGGGCTGCTGACTTTTGCAAGCGTTAGGTGACGAGCTGCTCTGAGAATGCCGAGGACAGCCAGGAGGGCGCTGGGAGCCTTCTGCACTGGAGCTCTTCATCCTCCGAGGGTCAGAACTTGCAGTTCACCCTGACGCGCAAAGTTAGACCCTCGGCAGGCTGCACACCCGCGTAATTATGACACCCTTGATCTTTGCATTGCTGAAAAGGACTACATCAGTGCTGACAGCTTCATCGGTGGTGATAGGAACAAGAAATCAGTAGCTTTTCATGGGCTTGGGCAGAAGGCATTGGTGTCTTCCCTTTCTGGACGTCCCAGGGTGTCTCAGCTTAAGTGAGCTCTGTTGCCTCTGGAGCTCTTACTGGAAATGCTGCATCCGACTACCATGGCAGCGTGGTGTTTGGTGGAGGTGAGCCTTCCTGAGCATTCCCACAGGACTTCTCTCAATAGATGTGGGTCTTCTTCAATTTGGTATGAGCTGTTTATGGCATAGCCTGGTGGCTTACCAAGTGATTTTTAGCTGACTTGAAGGTTTGTGTCACACCCCAGCTGAATTCACAATTCCAAATACAGGTTTGAAGACTGGAGGAGATTTCTTAAGTTGTTGACCAGTGCATCACTGAGAGACAGTGGAAGCCCACTTTCAGCACTATCCAGATGATAATCTTTGGGCTTGCTTTTATAGGTTTTCCAATGCTGATTGGGAGTATATTGAACTGGTTTCTGGTTCCTCAAGACATACCCTGTGGTGCCAACATGTCTTGCAGGAATAGTTGCCCCTGATGCAGCTGCTTTTGCTACATCTCAGATTACAGTTCTTCTGAAACATTAAAATTAATGTCAGAATTTACAAGAACCTTTACTTTGATTTTTAAATGGATAATTCTTAGCAACTGAATGGCAGCACCTCTCATCAGCAAACCGTATTTATGGTACTCTGTGAGGCCATGAGCTGAATTCGGGAACCGTATCGCCGTCATATCTGTCCGGGTAAAAGTTTGATGAGGAGGATACAAGAAAGTCTATTGGAAGGTAGCAAATAGTCTGCAAGCTAACAAGGTTTGGAATCCACAGCTTTAAATATATGTATTCAGTGATGGGAAACGTCTTCTGTGGACCAGCATGGCTGGTAGAGTAATTTTCCTCATTACCAGTGAGAATAATTTACTACTGTGCTGCTCGTTATGATGTTGCGGAATATGAGGGAGAGTCCTCGACTGTCCCTAAAAAGTAACAGGTGATTTCAGAACATGTCTGTATAAATGGAGTTGAGTTTACATGGCATAGATTGTGATAATTACAGTACTGTGGCGCAGTTACTTTTTTGTTAACTCTAAAGGCTACCGTGGTAATGATAGAGTTCCCTTTGTAATACCTGTTTTGGCAGTTCTGGGAATGCCTTCGTAGCTTGCTTTGGCATACTTTGGTCTTTTGTGGTTTTGCTTGCTTACCATCTCATGTGCCTATTTATTTCTCAAAGATGTGTAGTTGTTTATCTTGATCATCGTGGAATATCAAATCTGTTGACATATAAATAAAGGAAGCTATTATTATAGAGCTTTTGTGGTCGGTGATCTACAAATTATTATGAAGTTATTATGTTTGCTATTGTATTGCAATGCTGCATTCCTCACTACTTTTGTAAACTAGATTTATGCGATTTTAATGTGTCCCATAAATATAAAAAAAAAAAAGCAGTAGTGAATAGTAATCAAATGATGCAAATAAAAAAAACATTTCACAACTGATCAGATCCCTAACCTAATACTATTGGAGCCATCCTCACAAAAGAAGCGTTATCCATGACCGATACCTGTGATTATGTGTATCCTTGTGCTCTCCAGCGGTTGTTGGTTGGGTGGACGTGGTTTGGGTAGCTTTCTCCAAGTCCCGAACCCCAGCAGCCGCCTGGCAGCGGACCCTTCTGGAGCAGTGGTTGGAGCCACCAAAAGGCTGCGGCTCTACCTGGCTTATGCGGGGAGACGTTCGGAAGAGGGAAATCACTCTGACGGAATATACTAATAGTTGCTTTTCGGTGTCCTACAGCAATCTTTGAAAACGTGGAAACGGATGAGAAACGCTCGAGTCGCTGTTGAGATTAGGCATTACTTTTAGCCGTTTTAGAGTAAGAACCTAACTGCTGAATTGCACTTCTGAAGCCAAGTTTTGTAACCAGCTTCTCAGTTTTTCCCTTTCATCCATTATCTTTACCTCAGGGAGATTACTCACGTAGGTAGATGTTACTGATGTGAATCCAATTTGTAGGACCAGGTCCATAGACCTCGTGTTGTATTGCTGTTATATTGCAGTTTCATTTAATGGAGCAGCATTAAGTATAACATTGTTGCAACATGTTAAATTGCTTTAAATATAATCAACCTTCACATCATGCTTTGGGTTGATCATTGCCATATTTGTAAAAGTAAGGCTGAAGACATTTTCTTGGCATGTTCCAAACTACATTATACAACCCGTAACGCAATCCCGTGTTGGAAGGGCTTTAGTACTTTTAGGGAAATGATTCCGGGCCTGGGAGCCTCCGCGTGGAGATGCTGTCACCCGTGAGACTGAAATTGTCAATGATGTAAAGACTTTTAAAACAACCTCATGCAGTAATTTAATTTTGTCAAACTAGATTTAGACAATTTTACTTCTAAGATCTTTCAGGTTACATTCTAATTATTTCAAATGCCCTGTGTGACACAACGGAGATAACACCAAGTGGCTGTAGTTTACTTTTTCTGTTAAATTCTGCATTTAAAGAGAGCTCGTATGTATACATTTGTTTTCCTTGACACTTGGCATAGCCGAAAAGGCACAGTCTTGATAAAGGCAGGATGGCTGAGGTGGCTGTTAACTCTGGAGGGTTCCATATTTGTTTTTCATACATCCCTAGCAGATTCTGCAAAGAGAGAGCTCCAGCTGGCTTGTGAAGTTCAAGCTGTAAAAGGAAAGCTCTGAAGTGAATATGCAAGATTACTGTACTTACCCTGTAAACCTCAAATCTCATTTGTCAGCTAGGACTTTTAAACACAGTATTAGAATTTATCTGTGAGCAAGAGATTTCTCGGTAAATTTATAGCTTTCTTTGGATTTTATTATAAGATAAATATTTCAAAAATATCACTTCACTGAGCTGAACAGAAACTTTTCAGATCTCTACATTGTTGACTACCACCAATACATACGTATAAAATTTCATGTAGATTTAAACCACAAATTCAGTCATTCTACGAGTAGCTTCTGAAATACCATTGTTCCTAACCATGACATTATTTTGTAGGTAGCTATCGCGTTTCAAAGTTATTAAATGTTATTCAGCCCTCCTCTTACCTCCCCCCTTGAAATTCTCTCGGTCCCACTTGATTAGACTCTGTTGAGAAATGTGTAGGTGAATGATCTTTTTGTATTCTTGTCCACTGTGATGCAGTATTTGAGGAACTAGGAATGAAGGCTTATATTGCTCCAGCGGGTTGTTGTTAACTCTCTGAATTCCTAGCTTATAACAACATGAGTTCAGCATATCCTTTTGTGTTTGCTTCTCCATGACTCGATGGAGCCTCTTCTCCGCGAGGGTGAGAGGGCAGTTCTGTAGGAAAATTTATTCTGGCTGCTTGAACTTCAGCCACCTGGGTAGGAGAGTTTCAGATTCCAACCAGTTTAACATTATTTTTTTTTCCCTCCTGAAACACATAGCAAAGGAACAGGGTTTTAAAATGCAGCCGTTTTGGTAAGGATTCAGGCCTTGATTTGGGACTCGTATGGCAGGTAGGTGATGAGCACAGGGGTCTGTCACACAGGAGGGCACAAAAATTCCCAAACTAAATTACGGAGGAGGGAAGGAAAAAATAATTATATTGTAGTCTTTCTAATGCCTTTAGAAATGCCTAAAAGTGACACATACAAACTATATGTAAAATATCCTGAAACCGCCTGCAGAAAACATTTTTTCCTCTTTTTCCTTAAAATCACTTCACAAAATTGTCTGGAAGCCATAAGTAACTCATTTGAATGGAGAAAGTAAAAAACAAAAATCAACACCTATCACTTAGCCTCAAGTACATGCAGCTTGCCTAAACAGCAAGGACTTAGAGAGAGGGAAGGAATGTATTATCTCAAAGTACATTTGTAATTATTACGATTCAGCCTTTGCTAATAGTTACCACACAATGTCGTTTCAGATGCCGCGTTCTCCCCTCCAAGTTTAGAATGGCAAATAGCTCTGTGGGAAATGCTGACTCCCTTGAAGTGGGCGGTATTGGATAGTCAAGGGAAAAACCAAGAAAAGAGAGGAACTGTTTTAATGTAGTCCAAGGGAATGATGGGTGAAACTGAGAAATGGAAAATACAGAGCAAACGTCAGGAATGAAGTCCTTATTGCAGAATTTTTTAGCCTGGAGGATTAGCCGTGAAAGTAAGTGGTGGGAACTCTGTTGCTTGGGTCAGCCACAGTAACATGAAATAAGCTTTTCAGGGAGTGCAACAGGGAATAGTATTGCGTAGGTAAGAGACAAGAGTAGCTGAAAATGCTAATGTGATTTCCCAACATAGAAGGGAAAATTAGACACTCAGAATGGTCTATTGAAGTCTCAACATGATTTAATTTTATGTGTGTTGCCAGGTTAACTTAGCAATTGTTGCTTAAACAAAATAAAAAAGCATTCTTCTGGCCAGGCCTGACCATGTCGCAATTTTGGGTTTTTTTATAAGCTGTTAAATGAGATGCTGACATCCTGTGTCTAGTATCTATAGATAGGCTGATCTGAAAGCCTTGGAGACCCTGAGGACCTGACCTACATTGCTGGTACTGTCAGTACAGCAAGCTCATATCTCTTTCAAGCTTTTTGACAATTTAAAGGGCAGCCAGCCTAGCCCAAATAGTTAATCTGTCTCTCTTTCTCTCTCTTCCCCCTCCTCTAAGATTCAGAGAGAAGGGAGAGTGCCAAGGAAAAATTTATTTGAGCACAGCATGCCTGTTTCTTTTTTTAAGCTAAATAAGAGAGTGTTGGATTTAGTTAAAATATGTTTTTGTTAAAATGGAAAGGGATTTAACCTCTTACTTTCCAACAGTGAAGAATCTACACAACGCTTGTGCCAATGATAGCCAATTTGTTGTTTTTAAGTTAAAAAACACACGCTGGCATCTGAAGGTATAGTGGCTTCGGCCTGAGAATCACCATTCAAAAGCAGATGAGCTCTTTGGCCAGCAAAAAACAATCATCAAAGACGTTGGGAGTCAAACTGTGGAGCATCTAAACCCATGTGCTGTGGGGGGGCCGGAGAGCCTCCTGACATGCAGATCAAAGGCTGATTGAACCCTTTCTCCATGCCCCTTGGGGAAATCAAAAGTCAGCACCTACACCATGACTTCTCCGAAAGCAACAGTAAGCAAGTACGATGCGTGCTTCGTTCCTTCCCCCATTTTTTGTAGAGCAGCATGTCCATTGTGGGGAAATGAAGCAAACATCCATCACCAAATCTGCATCCGGTTGTTCTGTTCTTTGATCAAAGTGTCTGATCGTGATATGTATTTTTATCATTTCCATGCAAGGAGGACCCTTGGAGGCACATTTTCCATCATTCCTCTCTTTACTGTTAGACAGGACAAGCGTATAAGCATCTATTACATGTAAAAAGTCTATAAATAGCTCAACAGAAAAATTGTCGCATGAAGGTTTGTGGCTTGCTCCTGATCCGCACCGATGCAGGCTGACGGACAACCTCGGAATTAACGCGGTTTGGAAGAAAAGGCAACCTCTGAAAACCAAACCCTGCTGTGTTCTCGCTCCCTGGGAAGCAGCCTCACCCAGCAGCAGCAGGTATTGGTGATAAGGACATCAGAGCTATCTGGCTCCCTTCGGAGGCAGCATTCCCGAACTCTTGCTGGGTTTCAGCCGGAGCCATGCAGCTGGTGGGAATCACCAGAGCACACCGCTCTTCCCTTGCAGTTTCTGGCCAGATTTAACTATTCCCTTCCCCCAGGAATTGTACAGCATGAGCAATGTGAAATAGAACCAAGTATGAGCACATGAACTAGGGAAACCTCGTTTCCTGGGGATTTATGCCTTATGGCATTGACTGCAAGCTCAAGTGGAAAGACTTTTCCACAACTGGAGCTTTTAAGAAGTGCTCTTTGCCATGTAGACTCTGGTGGGGGTAAGGGCTGAGCTCACAGCTCTGCCTCTCCTCTGTCAGGCCGTGGAGGGTTTCTCTCCTTTATCCACCCGCGTATATTAACGCTCAGGAATTTAATTATAAAGCCCTTATGCTCGTAGGGGAGTATACAGCCGACTGAGAGCCAGCCCAAAAGGGGTTAAATAGGACTTGTATGCCGCAGTATACTAAAAATAAATTCTTTAGCCTGTCTCTTTGCCTAGCTCCATTTTCTCCGTGTGCTTTGAACTGCCTCTTCTTCCTCTGCCGTATCAAATGCAAGCGGCTTCCCTTCATTTTCAAAGTCCGTCCCAGCCTGTTCTGTTCTCTATCATATTTCCTCGGGCTGAGGAGAGAGTGCTTGCCTTTTGCTGGCTCAGCCTTCATCGTCTACTCATTAAATTTTCAAACAAATGACTTTGTGTTTTCTCGTACCTCTCCCCTCATGCGTGGAAGGAGCTCCCCATCAGGATCTGCAAAGCTATTTCATTATACTGCTGCAGAAATCCTTCCTTAAAGCTTTCCTTCGCTGAGATGCTGACAAAAAAAGCCTTGTTATCAGTGGGGCTGCGAAGGCGCTGAGCCTGCCGCCGGTCACACTGACCCTACTGTTTCCTTGAATTTCCTGCTCTCTGGGTCGCAGAGGTTTTCTAATTCTCGCTGGCAGAGAAGGCATTGAAAATCGAAGCTGCTTAACCCCATCCCCGTTTTGATAAGGCACGGGAGGCAAGAGCAGCGGTGGTAGAGGTAGATTGTAACGTCCTGAGATATTCGTGGTGGGGAGGGAGGAGAATGGGGAAGTGGCCACCTCCTTTGGACATGTGTTACAGTACACCTCGGGGACCCGTTAGGCTGAATAAATGGGGAATTTAAATCAGGTGATAAAGGAGTATTCAGTGTCTGGGACACTTCATGGGGAAATAACGCTATACAGATCCATCCCGAAGTCTCAATGTGAAACATCTTCATTTTTTCAGTTTTGGTCGACTCAACAAGATATTTGAAGACTAAGCATTCATTTTTAAAATCATATAAAAATATTTTTTTTAAATGTTTAAAAAATATCTAGGCCAGATCATTTGAGCAGGTGGTACGAACAGTCTGCAAGACAAGTGACATTTCCTACAGACTTCTCAAAAACCAAGACAAAACAATGCTCAATGCGAAAGGGATGAATTATTATCAATTGCTCTGACTTGTCATTCTCATTGACTTGACTTTCTCTGCAGTTTAGCTCCCTAAAATCCAGCAAGTTGGAGCAGTCAGAGGAAGCAGCTGCAGGATAGTTCTCACAATCCAGGAAACAAGTTAAAACAGTCTAGATATTTATCAGTCAATGTCAGGATAAATTTATTTGTGAGTTTAACTTAAATTATGATAGATCCATTCTATTCCTGTTGATTCTCTTCCTGTACTGTGTGCTTTTTCTTTCCTAAAGGTATTAAATAGCTACATAAATCCTGGTAATCCTTCATTCATGGGATTTAAGGAAAAAATCCAGGAAGACAGTTGTCAGGAGAACGGACAGTTATTTCCAGAATAATTGCTGCCAAAAGCTAATTGTTCAAGTGTCAGAATAGCTTCTGCCGCATTACAGAATTAGCTAAATAAGGTGGTTTCTTGTAACAACTTTTGCTAAAACATTTGACCACTTGATTCAGGTCTCACGGCAAACTTTTTCAGATGGAAAAATAAGCATCCTCCTTAGTTAAGGAGAATTTTTTTCCTAAGTGTGAATTGTTGTCCTGCTGTTGTAGGCAGCCTGGAAATCTCTTTTAGGGTGGGAATGAATGGTCTCACTAATTTTAGTGATTCTTAACTTTAAAAAAAATGATGATACCACTTTTTGCAGAAGTTTTGCACATTGTTTGGGTTAACGCTGGGACTCTTCTTTGGCTGTGCAATTACTGCAAATCTGGGAAGTACTCAGAATAGCGACCAGATATTATGATAGTGGAATTCCTAAGAATGCCTTGCATCAATATGGCCAATAAACAAACAAATGTGAATAATTATAGGAAGCCAATAATCTACTTTACGAGCTATGTTCCTTGTATTGCTGTAAGCGGGAGACAGGCAGAGCAATATGGCACTCTAATAATCCACAAGCTTAATTAAAAATATGATTTTTAGTGTAATCATAATTCTGAAATATTTTTACCTTTATAATTCTTTCCCGGATTTGTATCCCAAAAATCAGTGTATTTAAAATGAAGAGTCCTTTATCTCTGTAATTATGCTTAAAGAGTGTAGAAAGTCAAATTGGACTGTAGTATTTACTTTTATTCAAAAAAGCTGCAGAGAGTACTTTCAAAGCCTAACTTGTCATCTAAAGTTGTAGCTAAACTGTCCTTTTCCCTCTCTGTGACAATCTCAGTTAAAATAGATGCTATAAATCAAATCATAGCTCTAAGTACTAAAGAGTGTGAAAAGAAGTCTTCTCATCTCTATCCTCTGCTACGCACAGTTCTCAAGGATAAGATTTTTTATTTTGTATGTGGAGGGGTTTTTTCCCCATAAGTCTTCCACTTCCTAGAATGCTCGTTGCGTGTAATTCTTTAGAGCTCATGTATCAAATGTGAAGGAAACCAGGAATGTAATCCCAGAAATCAGTTTAATCGAGTAGCTCTGAGCTGTGTAGTGGAGGCAGCCTGGCCAGAACGATCCTGATTCAAAGTCCGTGGAAAAGCTCCTATGCCTTCAATGGCTTTTGGATCTTGACCCACGGTTCTGGCTTCCCACCTTGTTTCCAGCTGCTAAAGTGCATTAAAAGAGGTGAAAAACACATCAAATAGTTTTCTAAGATTATTTTTTTCCATGTAAGCAACTGCCTTAGTTGCCATTTTGTCCTGTGGGTGGTCCATGACCCTGTCTCTTAATACCACGGTTAATGCTCTAAAGAAATGAGAAGATGTTGGAGTGGATACTTTTCCAGTTAGCAAGTGTAATTTAGAGACAGAGGAACTGTACAGGGAAAAGTGAATAGTGAGTCTCAGCAGCTGTTACTGGTCTTGTTGTGCTAATGCAGATGTTTAAAGGATTGTGTAGAAAGGAAAGGATGAAAAAAGGTTTATGTTCTCAAAAGGTAATTTTCATTTTTAAGGCGAGAATACACCTTCAGTATATGATAATGTATGCAAGGTCTGATTTATTGAACGTATTGTGTAAGGCTCTGTGGGTAGGTGCGTACCTGAGCTCTTATATCCAGCATCTTTTTCTCCAGGGTATTTCTCTTTTTGAGTGACAAAATAGGGTTAGAAACATAAAGACTTTATTCCTCCCTACCCAAACAAGAGATGTTGAGAGAGGCACCAGCATGCAAAGTATGAATTTAAATTTCAGTGAATCTATTTAAATTAGCAGAGAATTCCGTGATTTCAGAGAACTTGGGTAAGCCTTCAAATTCTCTTCGTATTTGAGGAAGACAAGTGAGCAGCCTCTCTCTGCGCTCTTGGAGAGCACGGGTCAGAAGAGCTAACGCGGTGTAGCGGGTAGCGCACATTGGCTTGGGGCAATAGTTACATCCATCATTTTGCCTGGGTGCAGCTCCATCCTTGCCCCTTCTGGTGTTTTACCTATTCAGATCATGAATTCTTTGAAGCAGGGATGAATCTTATTCTTTATCAGCATGGTCTCTCAAGCATGCAATAACTGGTGGTAGCAGCGGTAGTGAGATTTTCTCAAGCATCGGCTCAGGAAATGCTTGACGAAAGCCAGCAGTATCGGTTTCCAGCTCACAGGATTTCTGAATCATTTTAGCAATGTATCAGAACAAAACCCAAGGATTTGGGATAACTCTGAGCTTTGGAAAAAGTTTGATTCTGCTCTAAACTTGAGCACTGATGCTTTTCTTTCTGGAATAAAAGCCCTGCCTGTGAGCATCTGTGAACTCTGTACAAGTTCAAAAAACAGAACCAGACCCACACTTTGTGGCTTCAGCCCATCTTTCATTCATTAATTTCTAAAGTATTTTATGGCCTTGGTTATCTGGCTGCTTCCTGATGCCTTTAACAGCTTCCTCATAGCAAGTGAAGCTAATAAATTTACAATCACCGTTCTTATGGAAGTCTTAAGCAGAGTTACCTTCTTTAAAAAAAAAAAAAAAAGGGAGGGGGGCTTCATCGTTTGATCTCTCTAATGTCTGACAGTTGGTAGGGAAACAATACAAATAATAATTGTGACTGATGAAATGTATAGGAAGAAAACTTGATAATTGGTCGTTCAGGAAAACATATAACCTGGAAGATGCTGGATCGGTCACTGGAACTCACCGTTTGGCTTAGGAGGCACTATTCCCAGCAGCATTCCCAGCTCAGGGCCCTCTATGGCAGCACAACTTGTTAATCATCACACCATCAGACTGGCCAGAATGCAGCTATATAACTTAGGCTTTTGTGTTGCCGTGGATGCTATCTAAGCATTCCTGGAACAGTAATTTCCTTTTTGACCTCCATGGAAACAGTCATAAAACAATTCTTAAAATGTCAGGAGAAACTGCATCTAATGGTGGTGCTTTAGCCAAAGAAAACATACTTCAGTTTTGAAGCATTCCCACCAAAACACTGAAATCTTAAAGCTACTAATAGGCTGTGCATCAGTGCCTGAGCACTTTACCATGACATTTAATAAAATGTAATTCATATACCAGCTTTACTGAAATCACAGTATTCACCAAGGTACACTAAAAACTTTCCAGACAAAGAGAGAAGGGCACTGGCGACAGCCGTGCTGGAGGCAGAGAACGACCAACTGGCTCGTATGCTCCAATAATATTGCAGCGTGATAACTGGTAAATATTTAAAACCATGTCACGCTCCTTTAAATATCCGTCCACTAGTGAAAGGACTGTTGGTGCCATCGAGAAATGTATCACACAGTAGATTTCACAACAAGAAAAACGTGACATCTCTGAGCAAGTCAACGCATACAACAGTAGCGCGTGTCCGCCTGTTTGCATTCTTATAATTACTTGAATTTTTTCTGATACTACTTTTTGGCAGCAGGGGAAAGGAGAAGATTCCTCACGTGTTTTTATGGATAAGTTGCCTCTTGAATTGTAGGCCTCTTGTGCTTTGGTGAATTTGAGGAAGGAGGGGAGGGACAATCAAATGTGCCAGGTGAGCAGTTACAATTCGTTTTGTATCTTATCTAAATCATTCATCACGGTCAACAGTCAATGGCTGGGAAGCCTTCAGTCGTTGTTGCCTCGTGCCAGGTTGGATCCAACGCTCTGCTCTGTGTTTCCTCTGGAGCGGGGTTTCCATGTTCAATTTAATTAGGTACCAGTGCCACCAGCAAACGGAGTCATCCCTAGGGTTGTGCTGGGGGGGTACGATGGGGGAGAGCTGGCACGGTAATGCGAGCCGCTGCCCTGTGCTGGGAGATGCTGGGCTTCCTCTGCTGCTGCTGGAGTTGGCGTATTGGGCTGTTAATGCACTTTCCGTTCTGGAGATGCTCATTCGCTTTATATGAGGAAAATATGTCAGCTATTTATTTCAGAGATAATGCCACCACTGTGAGCAGCTGGCTGGCCTTCCTTGGCCGTGACGTTGATGTACATCAGTAATCTGCTGGGGTAAACTTCAAAAGATTCGGAGAGCGAGCTCATGCCAGCACACAAAGTTCGACTGCTTATGGGAAGCCTATCCAAGCATATCAAATGCTTTTGGGCTGGAATTTGGACTGTGAATCTTTCAGGATTAGGCTCTTTTTCGTCTGCTGGAGGACAGTAATGCCTGTTTCCAGCAAGGCTGGAATACCATGAGAACAGGCGGCTTTGACGTTTTCTGAGATTTGCGTTTCCATCCCAAAGATGATTTGCCTGAAATCAAGTTGTACTTATAGATATGGGAAAGAAGAGAAAAGAGCACTTAACCAAATTTCTTCAATGCTGGGTCTGACTTGGGCATGTTTCAAGTTTTTGATGAAAGCCAAAGTCAGCTCTTTATTAAAACTGACTCAAGCATCCCCAGTTTGTGAGTGGCTGTAGTGCAGATTCCTGCCCATACTTCATGTTTCTTTAATTCACGGGTGTTTCAGATTGCCTTTATCTTTTCACCCTGGAATATTTTATTTTAATACACGGTTTTAATATAAGCAAATTCTGGAAAGCTTTAAAAAATTCTGCGTGAAACTATTTGTACAAGATTTAAAATCCACTTTAAAACCTTCCAAATTTCTTGAAATATTTCTCCCTTCTTAAGCCCTTCTGCACTTTGGAACATACTACAGTTTTGAAAGATGCTGCCTATTCATTTTATTTTTATAGCTTTATTTTTTTAATTTTTTTGCATAATTGGGACTGAGCTAAGCTCATTCTCTGTAACTGATACGGATATCATTTAACTGATGTGGGTGTAAACTTTCACCCTTAAGACAATTTTAAAATTCTGTTTCTAATCCTCTTATCTCGTCCGTGAATTGTCAATCTTGCTTGTAGGTTTTCTGGAGAGAATGATTTAATTATGAATGAATTCTTTCCATTTGGATTTGTTTATTTTTAAGAAAGATAAGTTATCTTGCTTTCCATGAGAGAGCGATTAAAATATTTCTAATTATAAATTTGAGAGTGGTGCAATTCAAAGTACTTCACTGCCTGTTTGCTGGGGTAGCAGAATTATAACTGATGGAAACATACCAGAAAATTGATGAGCCTGTGAATTTGAACATCATGATGAAGCGATATGAAAGGGAAAAGTAACAGAAAATTGCAGGAATAGTGAAATAAACGGAGGTATGTAATCACTGCATCGCTCCTCTTCAGTTACCATTTAATTTGTGGTATTTGTAGTGGTATTTACTGTTCAGCCAAGTCATTTGCTTGGTATAGACAGGCAAGTTCTTTAGAAACCTACCTGGACGAAAACCTGTAAAATGTCTTTTACTTGATTCTTGTTTCTTTGTGTCTGAGAATAAAAGCTTCAGGATAGATGAGACCCAATAAGAAATAGAGTGATAAATCCCCACTTGGGGCTGGGGTGTAGGTGTCAGCAGTAAACCCGAAGGGAGAGAGGGAGTGCTGTGGGATATAATTTTGATATCTGAAGGCAAGTAGGTATCACAGAGCACCGGTGGAGAGTTTACTGGGTGGTGATAACGTGGAGGAGCTGGGGCAGTTGGGAAATGAGGCCAAAGCAAAGAAATATTAACACCTGACAAATTTTGTTATAATCCTGTGCGATCGTCAGCTCGTGGAAGCAGGAATCTGAGTATTCCTTTTGTCCACATGGATACAGACCTGGTGTCCATACTGAGCGGTATGCCCTGTCTCAGAGGCGGGCAATTTCCACCTACCAAGGATGAGCCAAAGCGATATTGTGAGGGGCCAGCATCAACCTTCTCCCGCATTTTCCTGCTTTAAGAGCTGTGATTTCTCTGGGGGCCTCTTTCTAGTGGAAAAAAGGTTGCTGCATCTGTGCCACCTTGCTCTGTGCTCCTGGATGGGGCTACTGCTGTGGCACCCGGGAGGAAATCCCAGTTTTCCATGTTCACCTGGTGTTCACAGGGAACCAACATCCCACCAGCAGCATTTACAACCAAAAGGTCTGAAATAAAGCGGATAATCTGCTTCCCAACCTCCAGTCAAGCACAGCATGTACCAAGGCTTTCCCTGTGAAATCGTCTGTAGTGACACATTTCACCTTACGCTGCTGTTTTCCCTTCGATTTTTCTAAGTTATTTTTCAACTGAAGATACTGCTTTTGCTTGTGCCATCATTTCATTAATTCACTGGACACATTCTGATAATCCCGACGTTCGAAGCTAGGGGAGAGAAGCAGATGGCAAGGACTGTCTAGCAAAAGGTCTTCCAAATTTCCACATTGGCTTCGCTTGAAAAGGAGGTTAAGCGTGGTTGTGCTGGCATTTGGGATTTATTGCAATGCAAATTTCAGGCCATCTCCTGGAAAAATAACTAGAGGATGTTTTGTCTGCTTTTGCTGATACATCTTGAGGAAACTTTGAGCCTTTTCAAGGTGGTGATATGTTAATTACATGGTGAAAACCTTCCTCAGATATACATGGTTTCTTTCTTCAAAAAAGCGGTCAGTATTTGCATTGTTCATAGAAAAGGAATTTAAATTGGAACTTTTTGGACAAGTTGTCTTAAGTTCTTCTGTAGTCAATATTTTTTTTACATAAACAAGAACCTAGAAATAACCCAAATTTATAAATAAGAAAAATTTTGGAAGAAATGCATTCACCATTTGTGTTACTGCAGACAGTTAGAAATTGAGAAGGTCCATGAATACTCAGAAACAATGCTCATGCATTCACACATGGGCTTAATAAAAATTGAGTGTGCGGGTAAAACCAGAAAATATTAGTGTGCTATTTCAGTATGTTAGAGTTTAACGGTACTCAAAATAAATCATGTCTTTTGCCATCCTTTGTAAGTCATCGCTTGATGGGATCGGATTACAGTGTGCTTTCAAAGATTAATGCAGAATTTTGCCTCTTCCCACCAACGGTTATTTTGATGCATGAGTAGTATGTTTTTATCAGATAGGGAAAAGGACTGTATAGTAACATTTTCAATTAACACGGTACATTTTCATAGCAAGTACACTGTGAGATGTTCATAAAAGAGGTACAGATAATTCACAGTAACTCTTCCTTTAGAGCTCAGGGGCTCAGGGTCGCCTGGTATCCTTGGCGTTTTGAACCGGGGTTTTTCTGGTTCTATTCCCTTTATGATATGGACCACGAGCCCCTCTTAAAGTAGAATATTTCAGCACATACTTAAGTCTTATTAAAGTTACTCATGTGCTTAAACACTCTGCCGACTGGGCCCTGAAATGCATTCAGGAAAAATGGATTTGAGGCTTTTTTGTTAAAGTTTTACCGGCACGTTAAGTGTGTGTCATGCGCGACTCCGAGTAATTAACATTCCTGTTAAGATTCCTTTAAAAGTTCAGCAATATGGGACTCTTTTCAAAGAACTGGCTTTCAACCTTTGACCTTCAGATATTTCTAACAAATTACGAGGATGGATACGTTTAAACTATTCTGAGTTGCTCCTTCCGTAGTAAAATGTATTATATTGATCTGAGTGGCCCAGAGAAGTCTGCTTTGGGGGAGAGAGAGCATAAAAAGGGACTTTGGTGACTGATAAAAGGCCCTGGGCAGGTTCTTTATGGCGAGCATCTTCCTGCTGGAGGAGGGAAAGGAGAGATCTTCTCACCTTCACAGTGGACGACCTTCCTCTTCATCTGTACTTCAGGGAATATGTAAGATTAGGCTGTTGTTCTTCTGCAAAAACCCTCACACCTCCAGAAGAACTTACTCTAAATGACATTATGGGAAGAACGGCATTTCTCTGTGGCACGAAGCATTTGAAATGGTGATCAAACCCTGCCTCACAGCCGTCAAGATGAGTTATGAACTACGGGCGTGCGGGAGTGGGGACTCTGGGGCAGAGCTGAGCAGCTTCAACACAAGAGAATTGTCCTTTGTCCGAAAAATGAGAACCAGCTTCTCCAGCACTTCCAATCTCACACGCTTTTCCCAAGGAGCGGCGTTAGCAGGGGCAGTTACGTGATATCCGATGGACTCAAACACATAAAGAGTAGCAGGGGTGAAATTTTACTATATTTGGGTAATCCTGGAGCACTAAGGCAATCCAATATTTTGTTTCAGATGGCTGATTTTTTTTTCCCCTTTCCTATGCAAGCGAATTGGTGCTTTCTTAAATATTGACATTAATCCCCTCAGTTGGAAGCAAACCAAGCTTCTGTATTTCTTATCCTCCCAAATCGTCTGTACTTCAGATCTGTTTACCAAACGGACTACATTGCGTTCCCATAAATCCTGTAACTCGAGTTTGCTGTGATATTAATTTATTAGTACGCGTGCATTTTCAACATCAATTACGCTCCATCTCAACAGACGTAATTCTCTCTTCAAAGGAGATGGAAAGCTGTGCCGCTCTTGGGTTTCCGCATCCCCTCCCCTCCCTCCGCCCCGCTGCAGGGCGGCCGAGCTCCGCCGGGATTTGAGGCACCCGGAACCCCCATCTGTACAACAGCAAAGAGATGAATGAGGATTATCACTACTGCAGCCTTCTTTTGGGTTTCCTGGTATTTTGCTTAAAAGCTGTGCTCGGGCAGAAGGCAGTTTTCCCTGAGAGGAAAACCGCTGCGTTTGTGTTTGTAGAAAGGAGCTTGAAATTCTGATGGGAGCGCAAACTTCTGACTCAGAGAGCAGAAGAGGAGATTGGCTTTCAAAATGGTGTAATTTGCAATAAGTTTTGAGATTGTAGGGGGAAGGAAGAACAGCAATTTTTTTTTTTTTTTTTAACTGAACAGCTGGAATAAATGTCTACAGATGTACACATCTTCATTTATACCCAGAGCTTCCCACTACACCAAACGTTGCCTGTTAAGGGAAAACAATACCAAGTGTTTATTTTTTAAACTGAAAAATGACAAAAGACAAGTATTTGAAAAAGACCTTTGTACCAGATCTACTCTGTCTGTCCTAATATTGTAGTACTTGGGGGGGGGGAAGGCAATGAAAAGGAAAAACTGCTTTGGTGAAAGAGTTAAGTGCCTTCATTTTCTTCCTCACGTTCAACTGGAATATAAGTGGTGCCTTGTAAATGAAAAATAACTTCTCTTTTAGATGAGCTGTTTAAAACTGGAAGTACTGTTACAGTTTAAGAAATGCTTGTCAAGCCCTGTCACTGATGCATAGGGGAAAAATGAGAAGCACATGGGACTTTGATCCAATTTTACACAATTTTACCCGCATGCACTATGCTTGTAGGTACGCAGGCTTTTTCCTCAGGTAGAAGTCTTGCAGAATACATTTGATTTTGTTAATGTAGGTTTCAAAAAATACAGACTGTGCTTTCCCTTCATGACCCATTAGATTGTTTGCTGAATCCGCATGTAAAAGCGGGAGCATTTCCCTGGTGCTTTTTGCAAGAAATAATACTAATAATTGCCCCTGTTTCTTTCACTCAACATTTCAGTTTTTAGTACTTGATAGTGAAATGAGAGAGTCCATTTTTCCATTTTTTCTAACAAACTAGTGAATAACTGCAGTCCGCATGTCTTCCTCCCATGGTGAGACTTGCAGGGGTTGTGAGGGGATTCTAGAGGCAGAAAACCCCTAATATTTTTCTAATTTTTTTTTTTTTCCCCCCGATTGCCCACTCAGCCTGGCCAGGGCAGCTCTGAATCCGGTGAACTGATGAAAGGTGGTGTTTCTTGCAGCCTGCCATCCCTTTGAGATTTGTTCCTGCGCAAGCTGCCACAGGAATTCCAGCCTCTGTTTTATTCTTTCTAATTTTTTTCCTAATTTCCCTGCTATTTCTATATTTTTAATTTAAATTTCCCCCTCTTTTTCTTTTTTTATAATAGTTATTCTTTAGTAAGTTATTAATTCAAATGGAGAGTGATTTTTTTAAAGTCCCTTTCCATAGGGATACCTTTCCAACTTGCCACACTAAACTGCAGCACAGATGTTAAGCACATTTAACTGTACAGTCAGTGTGTGCATATTTTTAACATAACTTGTCTTGAAAATATTTATTCAAGCCAAGACAACAGAAAATTAGAGTAATTTGATTGCTCAGGCTTAAGGAATAGATTACTACTGTTTCAGATGTAAGAAACAACAGACTACTTACTCTCTCTAGGCTGAAAAAAAAGTCTTTGGCTCCTGATACCAACCGTATTTACTATTATGTTCATAGTAAATCTTTTAAAAGTTTAATACCTTTAAAGATTTTCAGTTTAAACTTTTGCCGACTGGCATTATGAGAATTTCACCCTAAAATAAGCTCATTACGAAGGGTTTCAAAATACCCAGTGCTCCAAGAGGGTGCAATACTACAAAGCAAAGTTATAAATCATTTTTGTTGTGAAATAAGGGTGCCAGATATCTCTACAGCGGACTTGGTACTTGGGCTGTGCAGGGCTTTCAGCAGTCGTTACTGATTAAGTTTAAAGATCAGGCAGTTGGCACAAAAGATGTGTGATTGCACATATCTAGACCCATTGCAAACCCTAGATTGCAAGTTGTTTTTTTTTTTTCTTTCCTTTTCATCTTCAACTAAATCTTCTTTGTTTAGATTTGCAATTATCACTCAACCTTTTGGACCTGTTTTTACTGTTTTTTCCCCCCCCTCTCTTTATATACCTTGCATGCAATTACCATTTTTATGCTTACTCTTTGTATAACTCACCATGTTTCTGAATGTATAGAAATACGCAATAGGAAAGCAAGACAGAAACGCTAGCTGTCTTACCCAGGGCTTAAAACCCAAGTTCCTAATAGCTTATGTTAGTAACTGTTTGTACAATCAGGTTGTCAAAGTACTGTTGGACTATGGAAGGATATTTCAAGATATTTTTCTGCAACTGTGGCTTCTGTATCAGTCCTTCAGGAGTGTGTTTTGAGATGTCGGCTTATGTCCCAGCTTAGCCTACAAGCAGCTGAGCTATTTTTATGTGAACCGGTCGTACATGAAATGATGGTCCAGTCTGCAGGTTTAGGCTAATCTAAGGCTAATGCTTTGTGTCTCCTCATTTTTCCACTCGTGCGTGTAAACTGCCTTCATACGTTTCACTTTGATGTTTTATATCTAGATGGGTTTTTGACTTGTTAACCTAAATGTGGTGTCCGCAGATGTAAAGTTTTCTTTGTGCAGATGTAGAAACCAGGTTCACAGCTCCTGAAGAGTATTACCTCCAAGCTGGCTATAATCAGATGGAGCTGGGCAGATACTTTTGATGAAATTACCATTTTGCTATGGGTCTCATCTCCATTTCCTCCTAGGTACTATTTTTATTTCATCTTTTATTTCTGGTGGTATTTGCCATTTTTATGACCCTGTCAAAGACAGAGAGTCAATGATCAGTAGAGAGAGAATCAAGGTGCAGGGGCCACATGCTGTTAAAGAAAGGATCGTTCTCAAGCGGTCTCTGCTGGTTTCCTCCAAACAGTCTGCTGATCTTTTCGCCATAGGCTGCTCTGTTTATTTGGAAGATTATATATATATTTTCCAAGGATTAGCTTTCTCCCCCCCCTCCCCGCCCCGATCCTTTTCAACAAAAACCGCCTGTCTAGGGTTTTTCAGAAACTGCAGCATACGACTTAATGCATGCTTCGTTACAGATCTTCCCTCTCTGTCCCACCAGCTGTGTCTGCTCCAGCAGTACTTGGAGAAGAGACTATAAAACCCTCAGTCCAGTGTCTGGTTTTACTTAAGGACCTTATTAATTTAAGGTGAAGATGAGCACGAGGAAATAGGCTTCATAATTGCTCTTGTACAACAGCTCCCTGTGTTTGAAATTACTTCCTTAAATCCATCCTTCTTTTCTGGACAGCAAAGAATGCCATATTTTCACTTCTCTTTCTGCAGTAATGCCATATATTTCTCCTGTCAGAACTGAGTGGAAGGAGTCATTCAGTGGTGAAGTAAAGCACCATTTCTACTCGCTTTCGGATCAAACTGTGTGCCTCTGTTAGCCTGGCTGTAACTATAGATATCCTTATGGTCCAGTTGCTGTGTGCCTTAAAGCCAGTCTTAGCCATCAGTGTTTGCAAAGAACAGCACTTTGAATCATGGTTCCCTACAACTGAGGTAATGAAAGCCGAATCTTTAAGTGGATAAATGGGTTTGGGCTGCTAATCAAGTAGCGTGGAGCTCTACTACTGCTGTGTATACACAAGCTGCTGGAAGTCTAGTTTAGTTGTCTAAAGGGAGATTTCCTTCATTCCTGTCCTTCCACGTTCACCTTTTGAAGAATACAAATGTTTGTGTATAAAAGGTCGTTAGGGGCTGACTTACTGCTTAAATAACAGCACCTTGTGTCATTTTTCACATAATAGCCAGGACAGAGCACAGCACCCTTTAAAAGGGAACTTGAGCCATACTGCTAAATGTTAACTGACAGCCTAGTAACAACAAAAGTCTTCATTTTTCTCATTTGTCTGCTTTCTCACCAGCCAGAAACTGCGCAGAGTGCTCTTATTAGATCTCTAAGCATGCAACGCGGAGAAATCCTTGGATTCTAAAATTGCTGAGTACACACAAACGGTGCCACAGTGTCCTCGCCCTGTGCCAAAGCAAATCTCCGAGTTATGTAATTCTTCTCCTCGGTATTTGAGTTAGGTAAAACGTTCAGCACGTCCGAGTTGCTTGTGAGAGCGCCTAATCTGTAGGGTCCTGCAGTTTTTCAAGGTGCCACCGGCAAAGACCGTGGCATCGGACCTCGCCTAGCCCTACGGAGCAGGGTCGGCCGCTCCGGCTGGTACTCGCCGTCACGGGAGCGCCCCGGATCGGTGTCTGCTGCTGCTTTCTCCTCACCTGGATCGGCATGAAGCGTAAGTTGTGTCTTTTAGGTCAGTCAGAGCTTATGGGCCAGAGAATGCCATGGTCATGTGCTAACCCGATTTAGCCCGGGAGGTTTTTCATGTGCAAGAAAGCTCCAAACCAGGAATCAGTCTAACTCAAGGGGCCGTGAGCCCCTGCCACAAGACCAGGTAACTATTCCAGTTCAGTCAGTCTGGTCTTATTTTATCTCTGCGCTCTGCGAAAGTGCCGACTATTTAGGTTCCTTAAACTCCAGTAAGGTGACTCTGGTGGCTGCAGAACAGGGGTTTTTCCCTCTCCTGAATTATGGTATGCCTAGCGTGTGTAAATAAACATTAAATTTAATTAAAACCTAGACCATGATGAAGTGGCCTTCAGTAGATTGTGTGCAGATGAAAGGGACTGCAGACAGTCAGCGTGTGATGGTTTAGAAGGGCTTTCAAACATTTCTACCCCTTTCTTTGCTTTTGCTTTACTTTCTTTATTTTCACTGCTTGTAACTTGTAGAGCAGTTGTGAGCTAATAGCTTTGTAAGGCACTTTTCATCCACTTGTGGAGCTTTCCAAAGTGCTCAGCATTTCCTAGTTCAATAGCAGCTTTACTGTTGAATTCAATGGAAGCACAAGTGGGACCAAGTGCCTCTTGAAAAACCACACTGGTTTCCCTGGAGTTTTCTCTTTTTAACTCTTAGTTCATAGAGTAAAGGTAGTAGCATCATCAAGTGATAATTGTAACTGTTAAAATTTCAGCATGTTCCTCAGTTTCTGTGTTTGATCGCAGTGTCACTAGACAGTCCGTTCGATGGGGCTGTAGTACGGGTGGGGGACATACAGGTATTAATTCACTGTGAAGAGTTAATTGTTAAGGAAAAGTTCCTACTCAGATCAAACATGTCCCTTTGCATACATGGGAAAATTTCGCTTTTTTAATACTGCATGTTGGTTTTACTCTGCTTTTAAGCTCTCCTGCTTCCCTTGGTGACCTCTGTCTAGCCTGGCTCTTTCCCTTCGTCAGTGACACTTGCTACCGCTGGGACTTTCTTCTCAGCCCAATACATGAGAAGCTAATTCCACCACACTGTTCTCTGTTGACTTCCAAGCATTATGAAATATTTTTGTATTTATTTATTTGAAAAGTAAACCCACCTTCACTGCTTTACATAAATACATGCTGAGATCTCCAGGACTCCTGTGTCTGCAGCGCAGTGTTTATCCACTTGGAGCAGAGATCAAGTTCTCCTTGCCTGGCACAACGTCAAGCATAATGGCACTAAGTAAGCCAAATCCTGAAAGCTTTGGGCAGTCTTTTATTTATCCTTGTTAGTCAGAACTCCCTCGACCACAGTGGGAACCTTCCCAGAACTGGGAAGCAACGTATGGATATGGACAGGAGCCTCCAGCGGAACAGCTCGTGGCAATACATGCAGAGCTGGCGAGGTGTGGGGTGTCCCTGGCCCCAGAAGGTCAGCTGTGCTAGTGTCTGGAGGTTTGCCAGGAAAATAAATCAGCTTTTTGGTTCTGAGAAACCGGCAGTCTCTTTAAGGTGCCACGGTGTGTGCCGCACAGTGCGTGAGTGCAATGATTATACAGCTTTTCTTTTCCCCTGCCACACTTAATGGTCTCTAGACATAAAGGGAGACCTCTTGCAAGAGTCAGCTGGAAGGCTGGAAAATTTACAGGTGCCTCATCCCCTTCACCACCTCCGTCTCCTTTCATGCCTGGGAAGTATGAGTTTATCTTCGGGCAGATATAAAGTGTGCAAGATATAAGGATGTTAGGCTCATCTCCGATTCCATTTGTTAAGTGAGTTTGTTACGTGTTTAAACTCAATATAACGATCAGAGAAGTTTGGTTTCTTTCTTGTAAGGCAAGGCTGAGAAGTGTAATGTCCAGGTATTGCAGAAGACTAGTTTTGCTCGTCCTTGCTCCTCATTACGCTTGCACAGAGGGGAGCTCTGTCACCTAGCGTCACTTATTTCTAGATTAGTCTCCTGAATTCACACACCCTACTGCAAGACAAATTAGTCCTCGTTTCTATCCTTGTGCTTCAGCTTTACATCAGTATGAAGCTGCACACAAGTGCACAAGTATGCTTGGTAATTAATTGCATCCTGGAAGGGGTATAACAGAGGTTCTGCTCATCAAGGGAAACAACAATTGCATTCATTGCTCTGGATACAGCAGTGTGGGTTACTAAAACTCCAGGCTAACGCTGTTGTTGAAGGGCTCAGGTAGAAGCGTATAAAGTTCGGTGCAATAACTCCTTGTTTCCAACCAATTTTACCTTGAAGGAGTAGCAACAAAGCTTTGATTAGTAAAAATGTCTACGCTGTTTGTGTGCGTCAGTCATGTAATTGAAATGCACTTTGTTAGTTGTCAGAGCTTCTGGCCGCCGGGCAGGACTTCAGGTTCCTCATTGTGCAGCAGCACTTCGGATCTGCTTCGTTCACCAGGGAATGACTTGAGCGGGTATTTATCCCCGATGGTTCAAGTCGCGTCTGTTTTCCGTGTCTGCACCCACTGTAGCTCCTGGATTCCTGGCGTCGGAGAATGCTGGGAATGAACACCTCACCCCGGATAGTGTCCAAGGTATTTTCATGCATACCTTGCCCTGGCTGCCTTTAAAGCTTGTGTTTAGAGCGTGCTGCTGCTCGGTGTGTCAGTGAGCGGTTCAGTTCGTTAAAACAGAAAGATCAAAGCAGAACAAAATTATGTCGATCACCACAAGAAATGCTTCTCAGGGAACATTGTGCTGTGAGTTCTGCTGTGAAATGCATCACAGGTGAGATGTTCGGGATGTGCTGTCTGTGATGTGACACTATGTGTGCAGGATTTTGTATCCGAATCCAAAATCTGTATCTGCTTAGTTGTGTGCATGCATGTGTGTCTGTGCACATATGTATGTATATGTATTAAATGGTTTCAAAGCTTTAAGCCAGTAATGCAAGGAAACCAAAATCACAGGGCATGATTTGCTCTGTGGTTTGGAATGAACCACATCTTCTGAGAATTCCCGCCTTCGGCATGCTAATCCCAGGCATTTCAAACAAGACACGATTTGCTGAGAAATGTGGTGAAAAAGGACACTTTTGCATGATTGATATTTATGGTTTGTCTAAGTTTGCATTGAGAGCTAGGATATTTCTTTGTACCATCTCAATGGCCCTCAATGCAACAGAAGTAATTTGATGACTTTACCCAGGACATACCTCTCTGGTGAATCCAGTTCTGGTCTATTCACATCTTTTTGCGAATATGCCTCCTACTGCAGATCATTTTTACCCTGCCTTTGTCATAAATTGAGAACATTTTCAGTTTGGATTCCTGTGAGACTAGTGAGATGTGCCCCATTCACAAGGACTAACCTGAAGTTCACGGTCCCTCCAGGCTGAGTCGTTAATATCCCAGAGGAGTACTGGCACTGAGAGATCACTCGCTGGGAGCGAGGGAAATTCAGTCCTTCGGCTCCTGGACTTGCCCAGAGGGTTACTGTGTCTGCTAGTTGTGCTTTCCGTGACAGGGGTGTTTGGCTGCTGGGAACTGGACTGAGATCACCAAATACAATGTCGTTATCAGATCAGGTAACCCGCAAGAAAGTCTCTTCTCTTACTTCTGTTACACCTCTTCTGAGTCTTTAATGGCTAAATTTTTAAAAGATTATTGTAATGCTATAATCTGCTATCCCTGGCCGTAGGTAAACAGCATGACTAACAGCAGCACACAAACCTACTGTCAAAGTCAATTAATTTGGGAATCTGGGTAAGAAAATACACAGCTTGGCAGTGCTGTGTTTCAGGAGGATTAAAGACATGCACAAACCTGAAACAGCATCCAAAATCATTAACTGATGCTGGATTTTCCAGGTATCTCAGTAAAGTCTGGATTAGGTTCAAATATTCCTCGAGCATCCATGTATTAAATAGTGGAAAGTTTTTAGTACAGCCACAGGCTAAGGAGTTCGATTACTTCAGCAATTTAATTTAAACTAAACAGGTGGTAGATTGTGATATTTGACCAGAATAATGAAAACGATAAGGTAATCTGCCATAATAAAAACCAAGCATTTCCAACATATTTCTCATATCACTGATGGAGCATTTAGACTTTGTACAATCAGTGTTGCATATCTCTCAGGCAGGAACCTTCCTCCCAGAACTGCGGGCACCCCTCAAGAGACCAAAATTTCAGTTGTGCATGGTCTCTCTCCATCATTCGTTCAGCAGCCCCTTGGGTTTTGGTAAAATGGAGTCCTGTAACAAGATGGTCAGAGCTGAGAAGCGGGACAAAACAGTGTCACTCCTGGTGTAGTGAGGAAGGGACCTGTGAATGAACTTTAGGAGACTTGGAAAATTAAACAGCAGAAGAAATTGGCTTGACCACAAGGAGTGGTTTGGGAACTAATTACCAATGAGTGGAGAAAAATTGGAGGAACAGTCTATAAACACTAGATATGAAACTAATGAGAAGGCTACGGTTCATTCTACCATTTCAGTTTCCCAGTGTCATGTTTGCTTCGAAGCTTTCAAGGAGAAACTCTGCTTTCCTTTACTTGTAAATAGTCTGTACAAAATATTTCAAGTGTGTCTGGATGCTATCAGAGCTGACTAATGTTAATGAACCCCCTAGTCAAATTTAGCCCTGTAATAAGTATGTGCTTGCTTGAACTCAGCAGAATCTGTGCACTCGAGCTTACTTTGGCAGACACTTGCTCTTATCACCTGCTGAGCTTGATATTACTGCAGTCCTTTCGCCTGAAGAACAAGAAATTAGGAACAGCGATGAAAAACCTTGGCGCAGCTGTGGGGTTTGCAGCTACTAGGCAAGCAGTTGGTCCACTGGAACTTCATCTGTGCGTACTGTGCTCAGCGTGTTTATTTGGATTGCCTTGCCTTTCAAAGAAAACCTATATCCATTTCCAAGCTAACTAGTTTCTTAAAGTATGGCAGTTGCCATGACTTTGAAACATAATCTCTGTAGATCTGCAGTAGCATTACTTCAAATGCCTAGCGTCTTGTTTGTTGAGCTAGTAAAAAAATCATCAGTGGTTTATCCTTCCATGAGGCTTCAGCGGCTGCAAAAGCAGTTAAGACTGAACAAGCCAACTTTGCCCTGCTCCTGTTGATTTCCTATTGTACAGGCTATTAACTTTTAGAGACTGGGTTTTCTTTTTTTTGTGGCAGGCCATTACGGGGTCATGAAGACTACAGACATTTGTACTTCTGGGTGTAATTAAGATGAAGGCTTGCTAAGGCTTACTTGTGTTGTTTAGAAGTGGCTCTTTTGCGCTGACCGTTTCTTTAGTCCTGACTGCTTGGGAAAGTGCATAAGGATTGCTGCTTAATTTAAGGATTCAGGAGATTGGCTTCATCAGACCTTTGGGTTTGGTGTCCGTTATTAAGCTGCCAGCGTGAGGCTCGCAGTGCAGAGAGGTCTGCGTGCCCATGATGAGGTGTTCAGTAGCCCCTGGAATTTTGCATAATTCTGCATCTGTTGAAATCATGGGCAGTCTAGTACAAGAGCATGCTTAAGCCACTGATGAAACAATTTGAAGGTCTCTCAAAAAGTAGCAATGAAAATAAATGTTAGAGAGTATCTGAATCCAGGAAATCCTGATGAGCCTTGGATTCAGGAAACTTTCCTATAGTAATTAAGTTGTAACTGTGGCTAAATCAGTACCTTAACTCAGTCCAGCAATGAAGGGATTAAAAATAAACCTCTGAAGCATTGATGTAAACCTTTTGTGCAGACTAATTGCCTATATAATTGCTTTTGTTAGCTAGCCTGTGGACAGCCCTGATCTGGAGTCCCAGGAGGGCCGGAGAAGGACAGATGTGCCTGCGTTGTGTCACCGTTGTGTCTGAAACCCAACCTGGAGCCATGAAAAGGGAGTTCAGTCTTCACCTCCGAGAGACCTTGCCCTCTCTTGAGGCTGCTAATAAACGCAAATTAGCTGGAGGGCCTTGGTTTGGTTTTGGTCTCTCGAGGATGCCGTGCCGGAGACAGAGGGATCTGGGTCAGGATCCTGCCCCCGGTGCTTCCTTTGGCGCTCCCAGCTGAGACCTGAGCTAAGCCCAGTTCTCCACGTGCACACTGATCAGCTCTTACTCACAAGCGTCGTCTGGTTGACTTCAAGGAAAATTAAAAAACCCCAGCCTTTTAGCAGAAGAAATTAAGTTTTAAATCTACCTTCTAAAATGTACAGGCTTTAAGCCTGTCTGAGATCAGGCTTGTGTGGGTTTAGACCAGGGTGTAAGTTCCTCTTGAACAATCAATGTAGCTCAGTCCTGACTTGGCCAAAGCATCCAGCTCTGGCATCAGTTAAATATTTACATTCCCCCCTTTTTATATAAATTGTGCTCTATTAGCATACGTTTCACAGTGTATCCTTGTGTTTCAGCCTCTTTATAAATTTGGCAGTTTGTACATTAATCAACATCAACCCATGTAAAATCCTAGGCATGAGGTTGAAGCCGTCAGACGTGCAACATTTACTGTTTCATCATACGCAGCCAATAAGTCATGTTGCAATGTATGTCTTGTACCAAGAGGATATGGTATAAAATGGAGCGTGTTTACGCTAGGGAGACTTCTGTGTATTTAAGAAGTAATTGTTTCAGGACCGTTCATTAATTCATGAGCTGACATAGGTACTTTTTTTTTTTTGTCACTGCAACAAAAATAATTATCAAGCTCAAAAAATAATAATGAATTTGCACACGGCAGACTTCTACTGTAATTTTCTTCACAAGTTATAAGGGTTTAATTGTAGATTGCTAGTAGCCTTATCCATTTTGGTAATTTCTGGCTCTCAGGTGCTGAGGTGCAAGGAGTTACGGTGTGCTGCGATTTATGGTGGATGTAAACGATTTCTTGTTTGCCCTCCCTGTACTTGGCTCGGTTTGCCGTCTTTAAAGCTTTTGCGGGTGGATTTAGTGCAGTGGCACTGATGGAAGCCAGGGACCAAGCGAGCAGGTGCAATGCAAAGCCCTCTCCCGACACTTCATCCTTCGTCTGCAAACACCTCTATCCCAACCGCGCACTAGTGGGTGCTGCTCAGTCTGCCGTTTTGTGAGATAAATAAATGGGAACCCGCATGGGTGTCCCCCACCTTTTTGGCAGGCCCCCCCAAAATGCTTGTGCATGGCATTGATGCCTTCAGGAAAGCAAACTCGCATAGTGTGGGGTAGGGATGACTCAAGAGTCGCAAGGACGTCTAGGCTTTGCAAGAGAGCCTCTTCTCTTTGCCTGGAGGAATCTTGGCACTGTTCAGAGTCGGGACCTTTCGGGGGGGTTGTTAGGGAAACCCCCACCTCAGGCAACGCAGATGTTGCTACCACAGTGTTGCCCCCAGAAAGTGCCTAACAGAGAACGTTGCCTCCTTCCGTTCCTCCCCGGACCCTTCCGCACCGTTCCTGGCACTGAAACGTCTTCACCACCTAACAGTGCCCCGGGACATCCTTCCCTGTCTCCCTGCCCTCTTGATATTGGGATGGGTTTTTGTGACTCCTCTGTTTCTTGTCACATCCTCTTGCCCCAGACTAGCCATCCAGGATTTTTGTGCTGCCGCTGCTGGTTTTTTTGCTTTCTTCTGTTGCAATCATCCAGTTTGCTTTGTGTGGTTCCCACTTCCACTTTCTCTTCTGTCTTTCCACCAGTCTGAGGTGCTCAGAAGAGAATAGCTCAGGGCATGGAAGAAATCCAGTATTATTTCAGGCTTGGAGAGATGGGAAATTTGCATTTATTATGCAAATTCCCAATCTTTGTAGGTCTGCATGACAAACAGCTGTGCCGTGCTGCCTTCCAGGGTTGTTACTGCTGAAGAACAACTAGACTCTGATATCTGTAGCCAAGAAAACCTGCCTTTATTTTATGGGCAAGAAAACGATGTGTTCTTCCAATATCTTGCTTCCACATCCCTTGTGTTTCAGATGGAGCAGATTACAAATAACTCACGGGTAGAGGTCCCGTGAGGTTATGCAGCGCAGGATCATGCCCGGCCCACCCGAGCGGTGTCGTTCCCAGGAACACCGGGCAGAGCGTTTTCTGCGCTAGGCTCACGCGCCAGAGGTTCACGTCTGGTTGACGTTGCGTTGAAGTGCCATCGTAGCCACATTTCTACAGTTCATAAGCACAAAGACTCAACTGTGAGCTATGAAATGCTGGCGTTCAGCCAACTGGCCATTTCTTTTCTTCATTCCCTGTCATTAAAGCTGTGGGTTGCTCCAGGGTGCAGTGTTTTGCTCTTCTTAAGTGGAACTGTTAACGACCCAATTTAGAGCAATGTAAAGTGCACCCAGATTCCACAGTGACTTCTAAATCCATATAACATTAATGATAATCTGTAATTAATAGCTGCAATCAAAAGGAATTGTAGTTCAATAATTAGAAATTTAGGATTAAAGTATTAGCGTATAAAAAAGGTCTCTTAAAAACCTCTTCTTCCAAGAGATGGCTCTGATCCCGTGGAAGAAAACAATTTTCAAGCGATACGACCTTAGCCAAAGACCAAGTAACTAAAAATATTGCAGTCAGCCCTGACTTGTGCAGGTCATTAGACTACTGCCAAAACATTTAAAGGTATTTTTAGAGTTTGCAGATATTCAGTATGTAGCATTCACATAATTTTTTAATGATATTGCCTACTGATATTCCAGAACAAATCTTAAGAACGATGTGTTTGAGAATAAGCTTTAATCTCCCCAGTAGGCCTTTTGGGGTGGGTATTACTGGTATCCTGTAAGTACAGGAAACCCCAGTGGCTGCCCACCTTTGAGCCAGAAGCTTTCCTGGTGTATCCTGATGAAAGAGGGCAGATCTGCAAGAAAAGGTAAGGCAGAGGTGTCAGGCGCATGCAGCGCTCTTGGCTTCCTGCCCTGTAATCACAAATAGGCACCGTGATTCCTTCTGATGATGCATCATAAATGGGCTAATCCTTCAATTTATCTCCAGCCCTTGGGAGCTGGAGGCATTCAGAAAGACTCCCGGGTGGAGAGGTTGTTCATCGTGTATGTGCTGATGAAAGCGCCAGTAGCAGTGATGAGGTGCTCTGATAGATGGAATAGGCTGTGGTATAAATGAAGTTCCTAACAATTTCCAGTCGTGCACTAAATTAAACCATCCTGCTGCACGTCTCACTTTTGAAGCTGAAAATTAATGTATTGTATATCTGAAATCCACAGAGCTCAGATTGTTCATTGGTGTTGAAAATTTCCCTATCTAATGCCGATTATTAACCTACACCAGGCTATCAATAATGATACAATGCACATAAATCACAGATAGATATGCTTGAAAGTTTTACGTTCTAAGAATGCGAACAAAATGAACCATTTGAAAGTTATTAGTCTCATGCAGTATCATCTCTGCCCCTACGTGCACGGAGCGGCCTGAAGAGCTCCCGCGGGTCCTTTGCCAGCAGAAAGTGTGGTTTCTGACACCGCAATGGCAGCGGTTGTGAACTCTGCAGGAATCATCTGGTAAACTATCTCCCAGATCTGCCTACGCAAGGTTTTGGCAGAACGAGCTTTGCTTTTGCTTTTTCAGCCGTGGAGTAACCAGGTGGAGGAAAGCTAGCTAGTTAACGTTACACGTTTGAAGGAGACATGCCATCATGCAGCGTTTCATCTTGCTCACCAGAAAGTTCTTGAGTTAAGGTCTGTTCTCCGGTAGTTTTTATTGCATATAATTTGCACGCTCTTTTCTTTCACAGTATTTAAAATGGCCATACAAAGGCCAGCAGCTTCACCTGAACATGGAAGGTTGAGTCTTTTTGCAGGAGTATATTTTTAACATGGACTGTTTGCTGTAGACTGTATCTTTTACACATCATTGCGTACCGAAATTGCTACATTCATAATGAATCAGTGGTATCGTGTGCTATTAAAGGCAGTGTCTTCCCCTTGAGAGACACCTGCTTTACTTGAAGAGCAGAAATGCTCTCAACAATTTCCTATCTTCATGCAGTTTTGCCTCATTCAGCTGATTGAAGTATTTATGACTCCGACCTCCTTTTGAAACACAAGAATTGTATAATGCAGACATGTCTTCTGACATGCAGAGATACTGATGTCATGAAAAGAAAATCCTTTCATACATTAAAGATATAAGCAAAATTTGAGGTATAGGTTATGGAAATTTCAGGATGGTGCCAATTTTTAAACAGACAAGAAAATTAGTAAATAATAGGTCGTATCCATTACAGTCTGCAGAAAGTATGTCTAGATTTCCTTCAGCACCTCCAGGGTGGGCTGTGGATAGGCTGGTAACTGGCTGATTGCAAAACGTAGTATCTTGGGAGATCAGATGAAAATGTGTGGGGAACTTACAAAGGATCAGTGAAACAGAAAACGCAAAAGGCAAAAAAGGAAGATGAGGGAGATACAAGTAAGAAGAAAAACAGCCGTGAGGCATATCTGTGGGAAGATCCTGGAAGAGATCAGTCAGGTAGGAACTAGACAGAGAGAAAGATGAAGCGTCGGTCTGGAATGTGCAGAAAAGCAA
Source organism: Aviceda cuculoides (assembly GCA_035590195.1). Lineage (NCBI taxonomy): Eukaryota > Metazoa > Chordata > Aves > Accipitriformes > Accipitridae > Aviceda > Aviceda cuculoides. Next base: position 2,981,675 of record JAVJGG010000090.1, on the reverse strand, counting down.
AAAAAAAAAAAGAGCACTTAGTATAATTAGGTTTTGCTGTAAGTCTGTCTAACTTTATCTACGATTCCTGTTTTCCTAATGTTATATCCAAGGAGGATATCTGAAGAGTCTATTTTCTGAAGATTTTTATTCACCTCTTTAAGGGGCGTTGATGTTTCTGGTAGAGCTGCTGATATAAAATGTTTATTGGTGATTTGGTGAAAATACTAGTGCCCAAATCTTCTGTTAAGTTATCCTGTCTTGACCCTCCTGACAGCGTGGGATAGCTCCCCGTTTGTGTCTGTAGTAATGTCTTGCCCAATCTTGTTTTTAGTGTCTCGCAAAATTGGGGTTTTATCACTTCCTTAGGCAAATTCCTTCATAGGATAACAAATCTCACTTGGGGGAGGCTTTCTATTCAGCTTCAGAAAGAGATTCACAAATGGAAAATGTCTTTTTTTTATTTAGTTTAAACATTCATTTTGTATAGTTTATCTTATTACTCACACTTCTAATTCCCTGCTTACTCTAAATACCTTCTTGCTGATTTTGCTGTTTTGGGTATTCTATAGTGAGATCTGAATTGCATACGTTGCAGTCACATTCGTATTTGTATCAGAAAAAATTACGTACTCCCTATTATATACTTAATTATATAATGAGGGTATATAATTAGGGTATAGAATGACCCAGTGGTGTGATATAAAGTAAGACAGAGGATGCCCACTAAGAAGACACTTTGAATTTTTTGTTTGCGTGTTTTAACTAGATGTATCTTCTACCTTAAAAAGATGTGTTCCTGCGAGACCTGGGATTTTCATCTCTGCACCTGAGAAGAAAGCCTGTCCCAGGCAACCCTTCTGCTGGATGTATACATTCCTACGCTTAGCAGCCATACAGACCTTACGCGTTGCTCGTAGGGCCTTGCAAGCAGAACATCCACGTTCTTAGACGTATTTTGCTCCCTGCTTTGTTTCTATGTAGTAGATTTGTTCCCCATTAAAATCTTCAATCATTTCTGGGTTTAGTGTCATCTTAGTTATCTGCCTTCTTCCTGTTTTGACTTATATTCTCTTTACTTTGTGTTACAAATGCATCGCACGGAGATATTAATTAGCCTGGGCACGGGGCCTGGATCTTCTCCTTTTCGGCTCCGTGGCCCGGGGATGAGGCTGCCCCATCCTTTTGATGGTCTGTACCAGTGACAGTACAAACACTGGAGCGCTGAGTAATGGTTGCTTCTGGTGAGAAAATGAGACAGTAGTGTGGGCCTGTGATAAGAACTGGCTCTGTCGTTTTTCTTCGGAGGCAGATTTTTGTAAACCTTATTGAAGTTTATTTAATCACAAAGGCTTTAAAAGGACTGACTTGTGTGAAATTCACTCTTCACTTATGCAACATAGTAATAAAATCAGATATTAGCCAACTTCTCTGTGGGGAGTGTATTTTAATACACTTTACTTGGCTTTTCACGGGGGTTATAATTGACTGTTGTAAATTCTCATTAACTTAAGACCAACGCTTCTTCATAGTGATAGAGATTTGAACAGATACTTATCTTTCCAGTATTAAGGATAAGATTCGTCATTCATCTGGAATGATTTCATCTATAAATAAAATCTTAACGGGATAATGGTTCTCTCTGATGATCACATTTCTCAGGTTGACTTTTTTCAAAACCTTATTGTTCAAATAGTCAAACAAAGGCATATAGAGGGCATTTTTAACAATTAAGGGTTAATTTTTAAACTCCTTATTTAAAATCGAATTGCATTATTAAGCAGATTTTCTTTCTTTTTTTTAATGGGGACAGCAAGTGGACAAGCCTGTTCCAGTGCCCCAAATGCAAGTTGCTGTGTGTAAATCCCATATATGGGATTTACAGGATGAAGGGAGCAATGGGTTAGTGGGAGTTTAAAGGTCATTGATGGTCGGAGTGAAGGATGCTGAGCGCTGCTCCCTGCTCTCCTCCAGGTCGTGGGTGGAATAGCCGTAGGTGTCTTGCATTCGGTGTGACCTTCTCGGCGCTCCAGCTCTTTGACCCACTAGCCCACGGTGGGTCCCAAAAGGGAAAAAAGTCCAACTCATTCCCAGTCTGGTTTTTCTTAGACGCATTTTCCTCCTGGAGGCACAGTTACTGAACGAGGCAGATCAGGCAGGAGCAGGAGGTTCCAGGGGAGGAACGCGTTTGCTCAGAAGAGGCTTTGATCCTTCTCCCATCCATGACTCATCTCTCTCCATGGGCTGGCTCACCTTCCGACGGAGCGCCTTTCACGTTTGGCCTGAAGGTTGTAACGTAGTTTTTCCAAGGAGAGGTATCACTGCTCTCGCTTTCACGCACAGCAATCCTAAGTCATCACAGTTAGAAATTATATTCATGCATGACTCGTGGACTTCTTTTCCAGGATATTTTTGTTTTCTGCATTAACTTTGATTCGGTGGTATGTTCCCATGCTGCGTAGCTGCTCTGTGTGTTCCTTTGAATCAAATAAAATGTTTACTAAGGGCACAGTAATGCTTTGCTCTTAAATTGGAGCTTTAATTCAGGAATATCAGAAAATTACCAGTTACCAGACTGGAGAACTATCTCACAACAGTCAAGTTTGGTCTTCTAATGTGGTTTCTTCTGTAGATCAGATGATAGATGTCTGCTCTGTGAGATTCACAGTCATGTTTTCAAAGCCTGTTTAAGAAAACATTAATAGGAATGCTCTGGATTTTTAAATAGCAACATACTGCATTTGGTCCTAGTATTGTTAGTCCTTTTTCTTTCATTTTGGTTAATGTGTGTTAGCTGATTGCAGAATATGGTTCATTTGTGGGCTGTTAATACTAGAATATTTCCAGGTGAACGAAAGTAATATTACCTACAGAAATATACTGTCGAGTGCAAAACTTGAATGTGTGAGCAGTGTGAATGCCATAACCCATTGCTTGTGGGTTCGAGCGGTGCCCTGTGGACATAAGAGATGAACCTGTTTGGTCCCAACAGGAGATGTGAGAGGCAATGGCACCTCAGATCCCTGTCTTGGAGGGGTTTTATCACAGGTTTACAGGAGCTGCCCCATTTTTGGGTAGGAGGGTTGGAAGGGCGAGGGAAGGTGCATCCCATTCTCCGGTACCAGCCCGGCACCGATCGGATCCTGGTCTGCATTTGGCCCATCAGTTATTTGTCACCAACCCCACATCTCCACTTTAGCCTCAGAGCAAATCCTGGGCACTGTCAGCCACGGTGTCCTGCTGCCTGGATGGTCGTGGTCACCATGAAGGTGATATTGGCACTGGATCCATTCTGTTTTCCTTAAACCCTGCGGGTCTTTCAGCCCCACAGTCCCTAACATTTGGGTTAGGTAAGAAGCTCAATTGTTAAAAAGTAAAGAACAAGGAGGGATGGACCCAGTGGGCCAAAATCTCAGCTTGTGTAAAGAGATGTCACTGCTGACTTCAGAGCGGTGCCATTTTACAGGGGCTCAGGATCCGCCCCCATCAGAGGGTTTCTGCACAGGCCAGGGGCCGTGTTTGTAGGTGAGTTATAATGCCTTCAAATTCAGTGTTTACACTGGAAATACTTGACAGAGTCTTAAATAAGCAGTGCTACCAGGTGGGCTTTTAAGAAAGGCGATATTTATAAAAAGTGTAGTGGCTGTATCTGAACATAACGGCTTCATGCATTTGTGTGACTTTGTGTTTACAATTTTCTTGTGTTTTTTTAATGAAATAGAATATTTGCCAACTGGTCAAATAAAAGCAGAACATCTTTGCATATCCTTGCGCTGCCACAGTTTTATGAGTGAAATTGCTTTGTAGTTAAAAGCTGTCTGGGAACAAGCTAAAGGGATGGCGTCAAAATATAAACAATACACTTAAAAAAATTCCTGTTCTCATCTGGTTGACTGAGAGATCGTGCTCCGAAAGCAATCCTTCCCAGATGCCCGAGGGCCTCGTAAGGCGCGCGTGGGTCAGCTGTTACAAGGGGACGGTAATTCCCCGCACGCCGCGTGATGATGGGTTTACACAGCTGAACGTGGTTTCGCAAAGACCCTCAGGGAGCCCAACAAACATCTCATGGTGGATACTGTCCTTGGGTTGTGGCAAGTGCTACGGCAGCAGTTACGCACCGGAGTCGTTCTACGGGTGTTTGATGAAATCGTCGACGTTCAGATTGGGGAGGTGCTTTACCATGACCTATAGCTGAGGCTGGAAGTATGTTGGTAGTTCCCTTAACACCATCCGCCGTACCACTTACTGTTTGCATGGTAAAAAGAAGGTAAAAATATAAGTGAAGACTAATGTCACCATTCAGCTTTTTCTTGAAAAGGAAAAAAGTATCATAGCAATGAGAAAATGCTACTGACATTCCCATCAGTCTTTCCAGCCTGTGTTTACATGAGTCGTAGGAGGATTTTTCATACAAGTAGCCCTATTAACTTCAGTGCATAAACTGTGTCTCTTGTGCACATGGGTTTGCAGGATTAAAATCACTCGTAAATGTTAATAGATAACATGTTCCGCAACCTCACAGCGTTTGTGTTTTTCTTAGCTGTAACGCTGCAGAGTCATTCTACCTCTATAAAACTCGTGGAGAGATTTTAAGGTGGGCCAAATACATCTCAAGGATTGGTTGCTTAATTAACACAAGGCCTCCCAGTGACAGCATTGCAAAACAAACGCCAGCGCTGGCCCTGTGCCTTTTTCCACTTCGCTGGTTCTGCTACCCATATGTCTCAGCCTGCCAACGCAGAACATCGAGTGCATTTTAATAGCTGCTGTTCTTCAAATAATTTCATTACTGTGACAGCGGCTTTATAAATGCCTTATACTCTTCTGGTGATACAGAATCAATATATTAACAGCATCTTTTTTTTTTTTTTTTCCCCCTGTTTTTCCCTTCCAGGAGCAAATACATCAGTTGTTGCTGATTTCATGCCTACATCATCATGGAACATCTCAAGTGAATTAGATAAAGGTAAGTGGACAGAAAAAAAATAGAAATATGTGAAATCAGATTTAAATATCTCAGTTCTTCTTCTTGACTTGGCCAAATCAGGAAGCAAAGGGGTGAGGGGGCATTTAAGATAAACCTTGTTTGCCTTGTGATCGTTTGACATTTAATTATGTGTGGTTCTGTGATTGCTGGAGAAAGCTGTGTTCGTTTCTTGTACCAGTAAAATGTTCCATGTGGTAAAAATATTTCAAGATGTGAGTTCTGTTGGTTTATGAACTGCTTGACATTTCGTCTGGTGGATCTTAGGATTTGAACTCAAAATTAACAAGCGTCAGGCACTCAGTTTGCCTCGATGTGTTTTATTATGAAATTTTGAGGCTTTAATTTAGTAGAGGGGGGAAAATACATTTGCAGGTGGTAATTATGTGTGATTTGGAGCTCTCTGAAGGGTATATATTGTAAAAGAAGGGATGTATTTCTCATTCCCCTTCATTTTGTAAATTATGCGCCACCAATTATTTAAGCCAAATTGTTTAGCTTCCTCTAGCCCTTATTGCAAGGCAGTGGCCTGCAGCTCCTGAGTCAATCTGGTCTTTGAAATGCTTCTAACATAACGTTAATAGTGGAGGATGCTGTTAGCCACGCTAACTGTGCAGTTTGTCAACCGTTCTTTTCATTTGCTTATAACTTTGCCAACAATTAACTATTTAAACTGAAATTTCCCATAGTGGAGTTCTGCCACAGATGGCTTTTCCAAATGTTTTTGTCTGTATTTTGTTAAAGTTTTTTATGACCATGTGTTCATAATGTTTTATGTTTATGCATAAATATGTTTTCTGTGCTTAAGTATGAAGAGAATATGTGGTTCTGAGTACTTTAAGGCAAGGTTGACTCTTTCACATCTGCCTTCCCACCAGGGAAGGAGCAGGACTTTCTGGTGATCCAGGACACATTGGAGAAGACAAAAGTCAAAGGGCTCGCGCCTGCTGGTGGGAGAGGGAGAAAAGCATGTAGTCATTAAGCTGAGAATTCCCAGTTCACAGCAAATTGCTGAAAGAAGGTGTTGACAGAATGGATGGCTTATCCCACCGCAGTGATGCATCCAGGTGCCCGCGGCAGGTCTGCAGGTCCAGGCTGTGCTCCAGGAACATCCTGAAACTGCGGAGAAGTGAGGGCAGTAGTTCCCCCAGACAGGATGCCTGCTTGTTTCTTTACTTGTTTGGCAGCTTTGTTTGGTTTTTCAAGAAGTAAGAAGTACATATGTGGCCTAGAAAAACCAAGTTAAGGCCACAAAGCTAAACACTCAAAAATCAGGAAATGCCAGAGAGAAGGCAATCGGACGGTCTTAATTCCGGCTTCTTACAATATGCTTGGCAAGTAGCCTTTACTAACCTACAGGGTAGATTTTTCTCTAGGAACTCAACCCACGATCACAGGAGAAGACAGGGTCATACTTTGTTGAGGTTGTGGAAATATTTTCAGCAAGTGATCATCAGTGATATATTCTTTGTTCTCCCCATGGTAAGCCCAAGGGTTCAACTGATAAAGCACCTATACATTGCACAGAAAGCTGTGTGCCTCCAACCAAAACATAGATAGAGGGAAAAGTACACAAGAGATATTGAAGATAATGTAATTTTACAGTAAATTGTATCTGATCTGTGCTGAAAAAATAGCCCGCAATAGCTTCTTTTTGTTATTCCTAATGGGAAGTTTTGTGTAGACTGGTTTCTTATGATCAGGGTGATTTTTAACCCATATCTTGGTTAAGCTTTCTCTCGGCTGGTAGTTCAACTGCTCCTTTTTTTCAGTAGCACGTGCCCCAGGTACGCACTCTCCAAAACCTTGGTTTGACTGACGTAGCTAGGAAAGAGAGAAAGGTGCCTGGTGGCAGCACGGCCTGCCTGCCTCCTTTGTCATGTGCTTTCTTCAAAACTCTCTCCGTGCCGGCTTCTATCAGCCGGGGTGGCACATCCAAATCCAGTGTGCCGGCTCTGTCGGAAAGCAGCAGCTCCAGAGCTGGCAGAGGTAAAACTTGGGGCGACTGCCACTGTCCTGGACGTTGAGCCACCTTGTTGCTGGAGGCAAAGCCTACGCTTTTGTGCCAGCGTTGAGCCTGGCCTCTGCATCAGTAATTAAATCATTTTCCGCGTTACTTCCGTGGCACCTGCTCCTGAGCTATATTGTCAGAAGCAGGTAAAATGAAGTTACAGGCTTCTAATCCACCTGGAATGCGGCAATTTACCACTCGTTGGGCTGAATCCTGCATTCCTGGGGGATTACCGGCCCCTTTGCTCGAGCTGATTAGCATTTAGACTGCTGTAAGCTTACACACCTAAACACGGATTTACATATGTGATTAAAATGCATTTGCTGCCTAAAAAGCTTAGTCAGAGGGGCGGATTCTCCCAGTGTGCCCCCAAGCAAAGTAAAGTGCACATGTTTTGTCTTGTCTAAGAGAGAAGCAGGGTCTTTAATGTGGGAGCTGCTGGTTCTACTAAAAGTCTTTGAAACTCTCGCTTGTATAAAGCCAAATATGCTGCAGCGATGCCGACTTGGTGAGTCGAAACCTCAGAGGAGAAAATTAGGCGTGCACTTAGTTTCCATTTCTTTTGCAAACAAGCATCTCAAGAAATCAACATTCACTTGTCTTTGCTGCAGTCAGTCATGAGGTCACGCAGGCGTCCCAGTAAACTCATTTTAAAGCCTATTAAGTTCACCACATGAAAGTGGTTTCTAGCCAAATTTCCCAATTAAATGGCTGTCTGCATTAAGTGGCTCTGACTCTACCTGCTGCCTTTTGGAAATGAGCATGTCTTCCTCAAATACGTCTCCTGTGTTTGGGAAGGACTAATAGCTCATAGTCTTGCTAAACAATATTCTGCATTTTGAAGTAACTACTTAATATGGTGCTTTCCCTAGCTCGGTGAGTTCTGCAGTGATTATCTTACAACTGAGCCCTATTCAGGTTTCAATTTCTATTAAATAAGCTAAATCGACAGCATTAAACAGTTGCCTGTTTATTCTTTTTAACAGGAAATGAATTTAAAAGAGATGCAGCCACCCGTGAAGAGCTGTTGAAAGCAACGATTGATGGGAGGGAGGAGGTGGTTTCTCACCAAAACCTTAAAAAAACAAACAAACTGGGCATAAAAAATAAAAAATAATCACTTTTAAAACAGGGGAAATTTAGCTATGAGCATTTCTCTCTCTTTTCCGACTGGTAAATTGTGGCGTGCAGAGGGAATGCCACGAGGGAAAAAGAGAAACGGAAACGTGATCCAACAGATATTTAATTATATAAGGAGAAATAAGTGAACTTCAGGGAAAAAAGGGGGGCTCTAGCGGTAGGAAAAGGCCCGTCTCCGGGGATCAGCGGCCGGACGCAAAGCCTTTCACCCCCACGTTGCTAGCTGAGGTTTCCCTCGGGCGGGTGGGAGATGTCCAGCGGGGACCGTAGCCCTTCGCTTCGCGGGGCTCGGAGAAATCCCCCTCCACGTGTGCTCCTACCCGGCCCCGCTGCGCCGGGCTTTGGTAACCACTCCCGACGCTTGCCACGGCACGGCCGTTCGCTCTCGGCGGCTTAAAGCAATTTCCTTATCCAGAAGTTGTTTGACATCGGCTGTGGCGATAGGCGATACCTGAGGCAAAACCAAAAAGGCCAGATGAAATGGGGAGGTAAGTGGGATTCCCGAGGATGTTCTGCCCTGGTGCCGACTTTTAGGGTCCGTGCTCTGTTCTTTAATGCGAGTCTTTTGGGGGGTGCCAGCAGGCGAGGGAGCAAGGCAGGCGGCCCTGAGCGTTTTTTAATCTTTATTTCTTCTGTTGTTTAAGGCACTCTGGTTTCTCGTGTCTCCTGCCTGTGCGTTGCCTTCCCTCTCTCCCCTTTCACCAGGGGACAAGCTCCTGCTCCAGCTCTTTGTTTGAGAAAGCTTCCAATTTACCTTGAGCTCTTCTTTTCCCTGATCCTTATTTAAAAAGGTGAAGAGCCCTTCATTCAGCTGCTTCTCCTCCACAAAAATGATTGTGGAAGGGTAGGCTTTTCCTTCCGTTAGATGTTAGTTTATTTACGAAGAAATAGATAGGCCTGAACTTGAATGAGAGCCTATTTACATCTGATACAGTAGAGGAATTGTTTGGGAACTCTTCATCCTTAAGCAAAGATAATATCGGAGTCTTTGCCAAGAAGGAGTCAGCTTTGAAATATTATTTTCTTTTAACTGTGAGCAGGGTTCAACTCCAGTGGACGTTCACTCTACAGGACTGATAAGAGACCGATGCCGTCACTGCAGCTTCCCCTGATCACGTCCTGCCGGTCCCCTCATGCCCACCTGCAGCCTCCTCGGGAGCCCGTTCCGTCGTGGCAGCTCCCTGACCACGCACAGGGATGTGTCCTGGCCACGGCTGAGCCGGAGCCGAGGACGCTGGTGCCGGGGTGCCGCACGTTATCTCATCGCCAGTACCTCCTCTTCCCAGGAGCTCTTCGCTCGGTCCTTCAGTTTCCAAAGAAAACCTATTAGTGCGAGTTTTTGCAGATACTGCCTTTTTTTCCTTTCCCTTTTCATGGCTTATCTGCTTTGGCAAGCAAATATAAAACATCAGAATGAGCCGGGTCTTGGGAACCTTTTTCATTTCCAGACGTCCATGGTCCCAAGGCCGGGCTTTGAGCTCCCCACTGCCCACAGCCGCTCTGGGTGGCACAGACCTTGCGGTCCCTGCTGCGGCAGCGCTTGGCAGGCTCCTGCTGCTCCAGGTGTTATATGGAAAACAAACGTTCTGCAGAGAGTCAAGATTTTACAAAATGCACCCCGAGTCACTCGGTGGTTTAAGGTTAAGCTGGGATTTATCCTCAAGTATTCAAATGCATATCAATACACGGATCACCTATAGCAAGCCTGGGAAGCTCTGGGCATCCAGAGCAGAAAATTACTGGGGAAGGCCAAACCAGAGGATGGGAGAAGTGCGGTATCTGCTCCACTAGCCCGCGCGTGGGACTGCGTGTCATTAACTTCTTGGAGATCCTTGCGGGGGCAGAGCGTGCTCCGGCGGGATGGGGTTGCACGGCAGCTACAGAGTGCCGAAGGGGCTGGAGGACATCCCAGTGGGTACCGCTGCTGGTGGACCCTTTGGCTCTGGAGGCTTCCCGAGGGGAGAAGCAAGCCTTGTTGTCCTTATTGATGAATCCAGGCTAAAGTTGTCACCTTGGCAAGTCTTTCCAGGCAGGGATGTGACCTGGCTGTGAGTTCTTATAGGGAAAATCTTGCTGATGTCCCAGGGAGAATTTGGCTCCTAGGCAAACTACATCTTAAAAAACATAAACAAAACCAAACGTGGAGAAAACCAAGTGGATTGAGGCCTCCTGACTTCAGCCCCAGTTCTTTAGAGATTTCCAGATTTTCTTTTGAAATCACTGGATGTGAATTTGATACACGTGGTGAAAGGGGAAGAATTACAGCTTTCACATTCATGCACAATTTACCTTTTTATTTTCCTTTATTATCTGGGGGATATTTGGTAAATCAAGCTCCCCTGATGGGGCTCAGGATTCTGATTCTATTTGTGGGGTCCTGTTAGTAGCGAGGCAGTAAATTACTGCTACTTTGTTTGAAAATTTTTTTAGCCACAGTACATTAGCTCCTTTTGTTTGCTTTTCCACTGACAGAGTGTACGTTTTTATTTGAGAATTTGTGTTTCTTGAATGTTTCATTTATAAATAATACAGGGTGTGAAATTTGAAGGTCACAGAACGCAACTTGAAAAAGAAACCAGCCTGAGTAACGCTGGGCATTCGTGGCAAAAATCTTTCACAAAGTGCTTCACTTACATTGGATTTTTTTATATAACCTCACTGTGTGCAGCAAATATCTGACCATTATACATAAGGTAACTATATATAATAACCTTTTCCTGGCTCATCCAGCTATCTTTGTTTATTTGAAAGATTGATAGATCAGAGGGTCAAGGGACGTGTTTTATTGTAAGTTTCTGTTCCAAATTTCCTGACATTTTTGGTTTAAAAAAAAAAATAGACCTTTAAAAGGCACAGAAAGGGCTAATAAGAACCAGATCCTAAAGTGATGCTATGTCAAAATGTCAAAAATAACAGCTTTTCTTTGACTCTGCAGCATTAATCTTAAGGCACATACCTTTCTATACACCCTTCCTTTAATAGCTTGAGTTTTGTACATGGCTCTTTACTGCAGAGCCGCTTCTAAAGTGACAACAAAATCCCTTGATGGTTTTCAGTAGTTGGGTTTATAGCTGGATGTGGACATTTGTTTACCTATTCCAAATCACTTTTTTTGTGATAAAGTTTAGAGGCTTCCTACTTGTGCTATAAAATGGGTTCCTGAGTAAAGAAAAGCTTCATTTCCCCTTGCCAGATTACAGCGTCAAAGCTATCACCAAGACATCTGTCCTTAAACCTGAAAGTTGACTCATAAAAGGAGAGGCAGATGCGAACTCTCAAATGCATATTAAGAATTCACATAGGCATGAAGGGCAGTGAGTTGTCCAGTTCCTATCCAAAAGCAGTGGGATTCAGCTGCTCAGCCCCAGATAATTTTTTGGAAGTCCGCTGGCATCCGTGCTCTGGTTTCCCTTCAAAGCCCTCCCTCCCCTATGGCCCAGGGCAATCTCTAAGCTGCTAACTATTAGAAAGTAGCAATTAATTCTGAGAATCCCAAATATGGAGAGTGTCCCACATGGACATCTGAAAAGCTGTAAAGCTTCAGGCAGTGGTCAGCCTGTTTCAGTTCAGGAAATTATCCTTGGGTGGCACTAAACCCTCTACATAGTACCGGGGAAGAGAAAGCCCAACACACAGCTGCACCGTGTGTCCCAAATTGAGTCTTGCACTTACACATTGCTGAAGGAACTCATTTGAAAATAAGCTGGGCAAGCAAAGGCAGTAGAGTATTTCCTTTTGTCCCAAGACAGTTGACATTGAATATTTCCACTTGATTGCGTGGACTTACTTAACTCTGATATTCTTCATATGGGTTGCCAAATCACGGACTGAGCGCGGTATCCCTTTCCTCCCACTGTCATTCCTCTACTTTTATTCATTTAAAATAAGTGAAATTCCAGCCGGGAGTCTTCTTTTTGCACTTATTAATAACAAGGGTGTGTTGATCAGACCCACAGATCAAACCTGCCAGGAGTTGTCTCCTTTTGTGAGTTACGGCAGATCGAGCAATCAATGCTTAATCCTTTTTCCAGTTGAGAAGTATGTGCTCCATCTACGGCCACACTTCTGTCAGAAATCCTGCTAGTTCCTTCTTTAGCTTAAATCTCAAGTCAATTGAACATACGGAACAACCAGCAAACCGCTCCAGCGTCTTCAGGCTGGGTGGGCTCTGCGTTGTTGACTTTCTCCAAGGAGACCAATTCCATATAGAAAATTTCCAAAGCTCTGAGCTCAGCGATGGTACTGATACATGTGAGTACGGGGCACGGCCAAGCGTAGCATCAGACTGGACTGATGTGGATAATCGAAAGCTCTGAATGAACGAAAATGCTTCTTTCCAGAGTAGTATATTAAATCAGACAGACTGTGTCAGACCCTCTGATGTGCCTGACAGGCTCTTTCCCTTTAGACAAAGGTTATCAACTCTTCAAGTTACCGATCACGAAATGTTTCTGTCTTGCAGTCACTGACTGAGACACTTCTTGGGTTTCTTCTTGCCGATGGATGTTGTGGCAGAGAGCTGGTGAGCTGCTAAACCTTTTGGTGCCAAAAAATAAATGCAATAAGCAGTCTGTAATACTGGTGTCCCAGCTGCCTTACTCCAGCCAGGTCAGGTGGTTGCTTTACGTGCTGCAATGCGGATTACAACTTTCAAATCCAGAATTAAAAATATTCTCTAGTCCAGCAGCTGGAAATGGTGTCCCCACAGCTGTAGGTTTGCTTGGGAAAAGGTCTGGAGATGTTCCTTTCCAGAGAAGTGTGTTGTTACACATCTATGATGGGAAGTAACTTGGTACGCCGGCCTCCCTGTTGCACCTGGATTAAAGCTGTTTTCAGGCTTGCGACGGCTTGAATGGAGACTTTAATTTTAGCTTTTCTTTGAATATTCCGAAAGATCAGAAGGGCATAAAGGAAAGGATAAATGAAACAATTCTTCTCATAAAATGAACATTTAAGGGTCTAATCCTGCATCCCCATCGTGCTTTAAACACCTAGTGAAATGAGAAACACACAGCACACGCAGTGCTTGGGGGGGAAAAAAGGTCTCGCTGTGGGCAGCAAAATCCTCCTCCAAGCAAAGAGGGTGTTACTGCTCTAAGATGTGTCTTTGGTAATTTAAGATAGAGTAACCATGTGGTCACAGAGGAGATTAACATTCCTTGGCCAGAAAGGACGAGCTCTTATTTTGAAAGCCACCTGGGTTCCACTTAAAAGTAGTAGAATACTTCAGGATTTATTACGACCGGGCAGGCTCCTATTTAACAATGTCAAGACAGAGCTGTGGAAACACACACACTTTTCTTCTTTCGAGACACTCAAATCACTGCATTTTGTCCTTGCACAGCTGTTGCTATTCTGTAACATCAAACCAGCAAAAAGCTTGGCCATGAAGGATACCTAATATTTGGATTTTATATGCAGTGTCTCCAATTTATGCGCTTAGAATCATGAAGATGACTTATGATGTGTTGTGTTTGCGTTGGCAACGGCTCAAAACCAGAAATATATTTCAGGCTTGGCTTTCCAGATATTATCTCAAGTCATTTAAAAGTTCATTATAGGGCACCCGCTAGTGCTGCTATAGTAAAGGGGCTGTCAGCATTTTTCAAGGGTTTATAACTCAGCCATTAAAAAAAAAAATCTCTGTGGGCTGAAACTTGGCATTCAGGGTCTAGACCCAGCAGTAAATTGTTTTTACAAATTAAAAAAAAATCGGTTTGACTATTATTAAATTATAGGTGGGCTAAATTTTATTTAGAACTTTTTCAGGCTATTCTCCCATACTTCTGTAAATTAAAATGTTTCCAAAATGTTTTTATAGAGTGCTACTCTAAAATATGGACCGGCCTTTGTTATGTTCTTGAAACCCTGAGATTTAACTTAAAATATAACAACAGTGCTTACCCCAGCATAGCACTTTTCACCTTCAAAGTGCTTTACGAGCATTATCTCATTAATGTACATAGCAGCCTCCCCATGATGTAAGAGGGATTATTATCCTCACTTTATAGCTGGAGAGATTGAGCCAAAAGGTTTAAGGCTGTTTTTAAAAGGACTTAGTTGCACAAATCCCGTGTGAGCTTTGATTGGCTTTGGGTGTCTACTTCCCTTTGGCTCTTCTAAAAATCACAACCGAAGTGATTCACCCAAGACTACTCAGAGCCAGGATTAAAACTCAGACTTTCCAATGGCCAGTGCCACTAGACTGTGTCATTCTAAGAAGCGCAGTAATTATTTTGTACATAAGAACCACCGTGTTTCTAAGAAATTATTCTTTAGGTCAGAGGGAGTCAACTCCGGGCATCCGGGGAGCTCGCTGGTGGCAGGGCGGCCGTCAAATGAAACATGGGAAAACACGGCGTGTTGTAAGACCGTGGCCGTGCGACACGGTGTCCTCATCGTGTGTGCAAGCAGCAGGCTCGTGCCCATTTCGTCGGCCCTGCTCGCCTCCTGCCGAAAGCACAAAAAGGAGGTTTTACTCCCATTTTTCTTGGCCTTTGGTCCCAGAAGGGGGAGATGTTAATGCTGATGGCACCAGAAAGTGGCTGACGGGGTGGAGGTGGCCTGGACAGAAACCTGGTCGAAGGCAGGAACTATTCTGTATGTTCTTTGCATAGTTGTTATTAAAGGAAGAGGATGGTGGCAGTAGCTTTGGAGATTTGATGGGTTTTGGTAGGTGAGAGTTAGGCACAAGTATTAAAAATAAAATTGGGCTTCTCTTTGGCTGCTCTGTGCTGGGCAAGGACAGCAATGGATGGCTTTTGTGCATGCCAGGCAAGGAATGCTCATAATTCTGTATGCCTCAGTAACAGTCCAAGGTTTTTTGGAAGCACTGTTAGACATTAATCTCATTTTCAATTACAGAACTGCTTTGTCTGTGAGAAACGTCTTCTCATGAATGAAGCTTGCAGTTGCTTGAAACCTGCCCTGTTTAAATCTCAGCTCAGGTGATCTGCTTGATCTGATTTATGATTTGGATGCAAAATTCATGGATTTGAAGAGTAAGCTAAGCTGAGCTTAGCAGATACATTTTGCTTTAGTGTTTCTTTAGTAGTTGGTGGAGGAAGGTGGAGAACACTAAGAGGAGTCAGAAGCGCCTGGCGCTGAGCGGCTATTTCTGTTTGTACCTATAGATGAGTTGCGCCATAGCTCTTGCATTACAGCCGTACTTTTTCACTGACTTACTGTTGCTACTGATACTTTAAAATCCTTCTCCAGCCTTTGGAAACCTGCCCTACATCCTTGCTCCTTTATTTGCCTCTGCTGTGTACCATAGGACCTTTAAAATATTTTATTTACTGTGGTGTTTGTCAGCAAGACCATCACAAGACTGAGGCCATTCTGTTTGCTGACTGTTATACTGTAGATGTCTGAAACAGTCTTTGAAATGTTATCAGGAGTTATATAACTGACTGTGGTATAGAAACGTTACATTGAATAATTAAATGTGGTTATCCAGTTCCATGCTATTAGTGCGATTTTATTAAACCCAGGTTGTGGAGAGAACCCAAGAATACGTGTGCTGACTTAGATCACGCTTCCCAGTGAGGTTGTTAAGATAGCAAGTCAGAAACCTTTCTAGTCTTGCAGTGAAGCACGCAGAAATGGTTCTGGAGAGCTGAAAGGCCAGTCTGACACCCTGGCCTCGGACCCTGGTGTCTGTCTTCACCAAGGGCTGGCACCTCTGCCCTTTTTACCCCACACGTAGCTCTCCGAACTAATGAGATCCATAGGTAACAGTCCTATTTTGCACAGTTTCATACCCGCACATTCAAAGGCTACTCGATCAGTGAAAATCAAATGTGTGGGGGCAGTGCCTTTGTGCTAAACGTTAATCCTGATGGCTCCTCGAGGCCAAATGAGAACAGGGACGCCTTGTGTAAAGTGCTGTGCAAATACGGGATAAGAGCTTATGTGCTAAACAGGTTAAATACAAAGGAAAGGGATATTGATATCCTCCGAACGTAACGAGTGGAGCAGATAGTGAAGACGTGATTAAAGTAAATAATTAGGGAAGTGAATTAGTTAGGCAAGTTAGTTGGCTAAGCTGGTTTTATACGTGCTAGAGATTTTTTTCGTACTATTAGGCAGGCTTGTTGCTGGAGTTAACAGTAGACGTACCCGAGAACAGTGGAGCATAAGCAGCACAGCGCAAGTTTAAGTACCGATGGGCTTTTCTTGACCTCCCGGGTTGAGTCGGATTGTGCAGGAGCGGAGGACAGCCTCTGGATTTCTCATTCCTTGGCTGGCCTGCTGGGACAGCCAGCGGATGATAACGGGTTTTGGCCAGTAATGACCAGTGTTAGATTTGAACCTGTGACACGGAGATGAAAGCCCGCGTATTCCATTCCCCGTTCCCAATCCATCTCGCTCTCTGCCCTTAAAGGATTTAATTAAATGTTGAATACAGTTAACTAGAAATAGTCCCCTTCCTGAACGATGCAGAATGAAATAGCACTTGACAGGAGAAGGCAATGCTCAAGAATGGATTAGAAGAGATTAATTTTGCTAAATTTTGATTTAACATTCTCTATCTTAACAAAAGAATTCTTGAGCTTCTGCTTGCACCTATCATGAGACCTATTTCAGATAAACTTCTGTACTCTTAGCAAGGGAAATACTGAGCGAGAAAAAAGTCTCCATTTCCTAGATATGATCCTTACTCCTCATCTATGCAGTTAGGGCTTACAAAATCCTTGACAACATAGTGTCTACAGTGCTCTGCAAATCAATTAAAAATGGTTCTGAGATCTTCACTTCCGAGTGACTCATTTCATATATTCCTATATTCTGTGGGTCCTAACACGAGCAGGGGCAGCTCCGCAGAGGCATCAAAACGAGCAGCTAGGTTTCTGATATATGGTTTTTCACATTTATTGGTTAGCGGGGAAAAAAAAGAAAAAAGAAAAAAAGAATAGCAATGTTACCTCCTTTTTCTGTGTTGAATGAAGCCAAATAAGATGATGTTGAGAAAGTAGAAAGAATCTGTGGGTGTATGAAGGAAGAGAAGTTTTTAAGAAACACAGCATTACTATAGTGCACTGGAAATTCCAAAATTTCTTCCTTTTATTACCATGCAAAACTATATGAGGCATATTGTGTGCCCTGAAACATCAATTAACAAGTATTATCATTTTCTACTAAACCCGATAGCCACTTCCTTTGTTTCCCTTTCAAAGACAAGCATGACCTCTCTTTACTAAATGACATTTCCTGAGCCGGAGTTCCTTATTCACCCTTTTTTTCTTTTTACGTGACAGATTACTTCTTGACGCTTGATGAACCTATGAATAACATAACCACCACCCTTGGCCAGACTGCAGAGCTGCACTGTAAAGTCTCTGGCAATCCTCCTCCCACGGTCCGTTGGCTGAAAAATGACGCGCCGGTTGTCCAAGAACCCCGGAGGATCTCCTTCCGTGCCACGAGCTATGGGTCCCGACTGCGGATAAGGAACCTTGACACTACAGATACTGGCTACTTCCAGTGCGTTGCGACTAACGGCAGAAAGACTGTTTCTACAACTGGCGTGCTGTTTGTAAAATTCGGTAAGATTTTTCCTTTTAAGCTGTTCAAACAGTTACTAAGAAAAACAACTCTGGAGAAAGGTGTGTTTATCCATCGTAGTAGTATCAGCCGGTCGGATTCAGCCTATTTCGGGGAGCGTCTCTGGAATGGCGGTTTATCCTCCCTGCCTGTTTGCTCTTCGCTCAGCTGAGACGCCCGTGTTGCCAGCTGTAACGGCGGCGTTTGCTATATAAAAGCCTACTGGAAGCAGGACTGAAACACGGGGGTCACTAAATGGCAGTGTTCATTAATACGCTACTTGAGTGGATTCAGACCAGAGGAGTAAAAATGTTTTATTATCAAGTGCCTGAGTGACCTCCTTTGTCTTTAGTAAGTGCGAAATTTCAGCTTGCAGTGTAGATTGGGAGCATGCTGGTGATATATATGTGTACCTGTCAGGTAAAATAAGCACTTTTTCTTCAAAGTTTCTATTGAGATAATTGCCTTCAAAGCTGATCTTACGACTGAGAAGATTCCAAATAAGAAACAGGTTTTGTGTGCCTTCTCCTCCACCTCCGCATTCAGAGGGAAATAATTCACTGAGATGAAGATATTTGCAAAGTCCTAGTTAATCCTCTTAGGAACTGGACAAATAACACACAATGAATGGTGTGTGTGATGAGTTTCATAGTCTTTTTTCTTAAATCTCCTACATTTTCTAAATTCTAATACGAAATTAATCTTGGGTGTTCTCATAAGGCAGTTGTCTTTTAGCTTGTATCTGAAATTTAGGAGATTTTCATCTGAAAGATGATACTTCTGTCGAAGCCTCTGTAGAAAACGGAGAGTGTTTTTCTTTTTTCCGACTGCAGCAATATTAAATCTCACAATTTGGTTTCTAGAGCAAATACTCATTAGTATGACCTTCCCTGAGATCTGCTGCAGCTGACTCTTCAGTCTGCGCTGTGCTGGTGAACGCGCACTGGCGCCCGCTCAGCCCTCCCAGTAGTGGCCAAAATACAAATACCGAGGGCAGTAACGGCGAAACCCTCTCGGCCAAAGCCCGCTGAGGTCAACAGCGAATTCGATCAATGCATCCGAATCAGGCCTAGGTTGAATTCCCTGACAAATAATGAAGATTGATAGGGAGAAATGATGCTGTTTTCTCCCAGTTGTAGTTACAACTCCTGTACAAGCCCGCTGTGGTTTGCTGTGACCTTTTCCGTGGTGGCCCCAGCCACAGTTGAGATGCAGGATGAGTGCCTCACCTGTTCATTGGCCTCACCTACGGCCTTTTGCAGACGATCACTGCTACAGGGTACGGTCTTGTCTTCGGGACAGAGAAACTGCAACTTGTCTGTTAAACTACGTAAGCCACATCCAACATGACAGACTGTTACTTTTATCTTTTAAAAGGTTTTCAAAAGCTTCCTGCTTGCTACCTCACCATAACTCATCAGGCTGTTTTTCTTCTGTCACTTTTCCAGGTCCCCCGCCAACAGCAAGTCCAGGATCATCGTAAGTTGTTTCATGTCTGTTATGTCGATTCATTAATCTTGCATTTCAGCAGTCAGAAGTTCATTTTTCATTTCGTGTGACAGGAGCACTTTTACGTTCTACTTTAAGTCAGATAGTATGGTAATTTATTACAACTGAACTAGGTGTCTTGTAGATATGTTTTCATGTTATCATGTCAACTCCTTTTTCTTACCCTAGACTTCTTAATTTCCAATATTATTACCTTTAGATCCTCTGGTGCCTTCAGTCTTTGAACTGATTTCAGTGTACCTACAGGTACGAGTAGAACCTGATCTTCATACATGTCACGGCCCATTCCGTGAAATATTTATCACTATAAGTAGATTTTACTACCTAGGGGCTTCTTACTCTTTTAAGGGGACTGATGGTAGTAAACTGTATCTGTATCTATCTGTACCTGTATTAGTAAACTGTCTTAAAACTGAGTTTATAAAGATTGAGTACGTGGGTGGGGGTAGTGGCTGTTTTTACAGCAGCTCCCTGTATCCTGGAGCTCGGGTTTGGTTCCTGCTGCTGGGTCTGAGCAGTAGCCGCGTCGTCGTATTTTGGCAGTGGAGCTTCTGTCTTTGGTAGCTTTTGAGAACGTACATTTATGTTCCTCTCTAGTTTCAAGACACGTGATCAAACTTGCTCACCTTTTATAGTCCCTTATTGTTTTAAAGTGTGATCTTCAACTGTTCTGAAGCTTAAAATTAATTTTGTGATAGCGTGTCCAGCTTGTTCACATCTTACATGCATGGTACAGTACTGAAAACCTGCCTCTCCTGGTGAGGGAAACTGCACCATTGGAAGAGAAATACAGTACCAACTAAAACATAAAATGAAACTATTAATATGATTACAAGGGATGCAGAAGCTTGGGGATGTGAATGTTCCTGACTGTCCTTATAGAAGATTGTTCACAAAGTATTGCAGAGGATATAAATTAGGGAAGGCATCTGACCACAAAAGGACATGCTAGGATGCCCTCTAATGGAACATCATAAAATGTGTTTTTGTCTTCCTTGTTGAAGGTACCTGACGTGAAGTTGCTGAGTTTGGTTTTGGAAGGGGAACTCTGCTCGGACCTAGGCTCCGTTTTGTGATTGCGGTGTTCCGGGGAGGAAAGCTTCATGGTGCTGTGGGAAGTGGGGGCTGTTGTGCTCTCTAGCAGTTTGGAGACTTAATTAACGAGTTGAGAAGATGTGTATTTTGTGTCTGCTTCCACCTAGTTGGGGTTTCTGAAATTTGTAAGGTTAAGCAACACATCCTTGGTGGTCAGAAACCCACGGGAGAGCAGTGTGAGCACAGAAGGCAGAGAGCTGTACTGGAATTTCACTGTCTACACCACTCAGGATTGCCTTACTTTTTTAAAACAAAATAAATTTGGGAACCTTTTCCCCATTTTTCTTTTTGGCAGGGTTTTGGGGTTTTTTTGCCCCCCCTGCAAAAAAAAAGACCACAACTTAACTAGCTAAAAGCCTCGCCCTGTTATGGAGAAGTAACAGCAAATGGTCCCTCCAGTACAGTGAGTGTTGGGCTGAGCTCTAAGGTGGTGTCTGCACAGCATCATCCAGACCGTGAGAAAAAAACAAACTAGTGTCACAAGTGCTAGTTTGGAGACTAGGACTATTCCACTCTGCCTGAGCCAAGCACCCTTCTTCTAGCTTAACGTGGCCCGGTCTTATTCTGCATGCAAAGCCCATATATCCAGGGAACAAACAATCACTGTTTTCTGTATGTACCATATCAAACGTTAAATTGGCTTTCAAGTGACTTAATCCGAGAGTTTAATTTTGTTTTCAGCATTCTCCACCCATTGGTATACACGTGTACAAACACGAAGAATGTGAAAAGGTGAAAAAAAAGTCGAGACATCCTCTTTAATAGTCCTTTATAATAGTTGACTTTATAATTGTGCCTTATAATTTTGTAACCAAAAAAGATATTTAATCACTTCATTACCCTGGGAGATTGTGGGCTCTGTCTAGTAAGAGGTCACATTGTCCTAAACATTGGAGAGAAGGATATTGAAAGAAACGTGCAGAGGGATCTGTGTTTTACTGAATGGCGAACATTTACATTCCTGCAGAAGCTAACCAGATTTAATCTGTGAAATGAGAGAATCAGGAAGGAGCTTATGACAAAGAAATGCTAAACTTGGAACTCATGCTAAATGAGAGTAAAAAAGAGGTCACTGTACGTCATCTTGAACCCAGTTCAGATCTGCTGCCAAGTGACATGAGTGCAAGAGCCTTACGGTCAGCAGGAGCGGGTTAGGTCCGGCTGCGTGAAGCAAAATTGCAAAGAGAAATTGCACGTTGTGGAATGCAGGAGGGAAATTGCCTCGAAATCTGTTCCTTGCTGTTTGCTGTTCTTTCCATGCAAACAATATCTTGAGTATTGTACAGCCTACTCGTGCATAGCCTTCTCCCCGTACAAGTTGGCAAACAAATTCATAGCTGCGAAATGAGTGAAAATTTGGTGGAAGTGCCTGTGGTTAAGAGTGAGCCCACATTATGTAGGTAAGTGTTTGAAGGACTACCGGCTAAAGGCAGCAATACTCTTCAGCACAGGGGAACAGAGCATTTTGTAGAGCTCTGCTAAATTTTCTTGTCTGAAAAACAAATTTATTTAAGTTTTCCTAGAGATTAAAACATGATTTTTCTGATATTTTGGTTGCAAATTTCTTCAACTATGAAGATAAGTTGGAGCTTGCTCCCTGTGAGACCCTTGGAATGCATCAGCCCTCAGACTGTTGTGTTGTTTCATAGTCTCGATGCCATTTTAGGACTCCTCATTGCTATTAGATGGGCAATAAGTATAGTCATGAGAAATACCTGCTTTTATCTGTGAAAACCAACCGCATCTACGCCAGCCTCAATTTTCAAATTCTAGGGTGATAGACATACTACATGGTTGACCTCCCCCCACATTGCTGAAGACTCACGGAAGTCCTATGGGTCTAACACTTTCTTCAGGAAGAGTCCCGGAAGCTGGGTCATAAAATATCATCCTGCCGTTTTTCCAGAAGTTCGGGCATTGATCCTGGTGCTTTGGCTAAACTGGCTGTGGGTCCGTGGGTTCAGCTGATTTCGGTTCCCCAAAATACCTTCATGGGAACCTCTGGCTCTCTTCCCTTGCCGTGCAGGCTGACGGCTGGTGTTGCTCTGAGCAAATGGACACTCACCATACCTCATCATAGGGACATATCATATTGTTTTACAGTGATTAAATGAAGGCTAAATATGGAAAGCGCTTTGGAGGATGTTGTGGAAATGAAAACTTGTACTTGGATGGTGTTTGACCTTATCAGCATGAGTTTCTTCTCATATGATAAGGCAATGAACAAAATTGATGGCGAGTAGCAGCCTCGTTCGGTGGGTGTGTTTTTCCCATGTTGTCTTTATCAATCTACCATGAGTGGAAGGTTCTGTTCATTTAAGGATTTAATTTGAGGATCATGTTTTTTTAAAAAACCCATACGCTCAGCACTTTTTCTTCACATAATTTATAGGTGCCGAGTTCTGCACTGATGTGATGGCAGAAAAATAGATGGGCCCAACTGTAGCTTAAAAATAAAAAGGTTAAATGGATGACTTCTGTAAAAGAAGACAGGCAATGCTAGACAACATAATAATTCACGTGTGTGTTACGCCCTTATTCTTTCTGCTTTCCTTAAGCACTCTTATAGCTAGCTAGAGCCAAAAGTCTGATTTGCAAATCAGTCTGAAGCAAATGAAAGAAAATTCAGCAGAAACATACTCCTGCAGTCCCTAAGGAAATCAAGGCCCAAGGTATTGCTGCAAAGCACTGGCTGACCTGAACGTCCTTCCTTTAACTCTTCTGCTTGGCAAAGGTCAGCTTTAAAGCCCTTATCTGTGAGGCCGTGGAGTTACATTCCATGAACGTGTACTGCTGCTCTGCATCTCTGACATAGCTTGAAGAAGCTTGTTTTGTTTAAAAAAAAAAAAAACAACAAACCCCCCCCCCACAAAACCAAACCCCCATGCTCCCGCTTTATAAATAAATGATTATTTTATCTTT
>JAVJGG010000090.1:2906578-2958389 GCA_035590195.1 Aviceda cuculoides | reverse complement strand
AACAAACCCCCCCCCCCACAAAACCAACCCCCCCTGCTCCCGCTTTATACATAAATGATTATATTATCATTTGTTTTGCCGGAAGGTGCTACAGATACAGCGCCAGCTACAAGCAGCTCAGCGAGCTGTGGGGAGAATGCGAAAGTCTCTGTCCCGCGGTCCCGATGGGCGCCCAGGGACCCGGGCGGCTGCGCCGGCTCTGGCTCTCGCACTGCTGGAATAGTTTCCCTAAAGTGGATGGTGTCAAGGGCACCTCCACAACAGGCAGGACTCGGCGGGGGGGACACGACACACTCTTCTGGCAGATAAGTCAGGTCCTGCCGGCTCTTGGTGTAAGAGGCCACCGTCAGCTAATTTAGCCCCTTCTTTTTCCCATGGAATTTACGTACGAAAACTCGAATGGAATTGATTGAATAATTCGAGGAAGATTGAAGGGAGCATTTTGCTAGTTAACTCATGTGTCAGTGTATACTCATGCAGTGCATATTTCTGTATGTATGTATATATTGTACACGCATATACATGCACCGCTGTAGCCATCACGTCTGAAAATTTCCTGGAAGACTGTAACTTTAACATTATTTTTGAAGTTCCCATGCTTCACATGACTTTGAAACTCACTTTTTATCCATCATCCGCGGCAAGGTTTGGCCCTTTAAGGACATAGAAGTGTGTATGTTAACCTCAGGTCTCTCTGCTTGCTACAGAGATCAAAATCAGAAAGGGCTGAGGTCGGAGCACAGCAGATTCCCGGAGGTGAGGGAATTTAATATAACAATAGAGATACTTTGGCCTGGAAAATGGTTGTGTGCCCAATCTTCTCCGTTATTATTGGCCTTTTTTCCTCATTCTGCATTGTTTTCACTACCTGGAGCAATGGTCCTGTGCTTGCCCTGAACTTCACCCACTCCAGGAGAAATCCTAGGCGCAAGTCACTGGAATTAGAGGAGGTGGAGCACTCTTGCACTCTGTTTGAGAACTGCCACAAGAACTATAGCGGGAAAGAAACCAAAACCGCTGTTTTACGTGGTCCAGTCTGAAAATGAGCTAGACAAACCCTGCTGGAGTGTAGTCCAGTGAGAAGAGTTCAGGAAAATGCTCTGTATATTCTCTGTCAGAAAACCATACACAGTTTATTGTGTCGTGAGTATGTTTCAAAAAGGCTTAACCTTGCACATTAAATAGTTCACTCAGCAACACAGACTTTTGACTTTATTGCAGTGACACCACCAGAACAGCGTGGCACCTCTTGGAAGTATTCTGTAAGTTCGCAAGATGTGGTGTTTTAGGTTTTAAAGGAGAAAAATGACTAGCTCACCAATATTACTGCTCGTGGATGTGCAGTGGTTAGTGTGCGGCAGAGAGGCGACGGCGTGAATGTAAATCAGGCTGGATATGTATATCGTGGACTGGCACCTCCTGAGTGGAGTGTATACAGCCCTTGTGTCAGCATTGCTCTTGTACAGTCCTTTTAGTCTTAATGTAGCCTTTTCTATATATATAACCTAAATATGGTATTGTTTTGTTCTTTATTTAACCACTGGGAATGAGGAGAGGAGAGGGGGTAAAGAAGAGAGGAGAGGGCTGTAATTTTAAGGGGCATTTGATTCATAAAATCAAATGGGGTTTGTGATTCCCAGAAATAACTTGCAAGGCTTGTGAAACCACAAACCCCAGAGGGTTCTCCCATCCTCTTTTTCAGTGATTAAGGTTTTTCTTTTTTTTTTTTTAGTTAAACACATCTGGGTTTTTTAGTAAAACAGATCTTTTATACAGTGGCTCTGTGTGGCTGGATGTCAGCATGGTTCCTTCAACGAGAAAACGCATAACCACTGGCCAGCATCCAGGTGAGACTTGGCCATCTGTGTGTCTGATTGTGGATTGCAAAAAGTAATCGAGAGATTTTCCCCTTTTGGCCCTAGAAGCTAAATTTTATAGAAGAAAAAATGCTGATAAAGAGGCAAGAGGAGATTCCCCAGCATCCTGAGACCGACCTCCCTGCTGCTGCCCGTGCCTACCCACAGCACCCAGCACCCCAGGGCTCCTGCGCCCCGGCTGGGCACCAGGCTGGACCCCCAGGGTCTCGGTGAAGGAGGAGTATTGATTTCCAGTCCTGTAACATGTTTTGTGGCTGTCACAGAAACTACCTTCCTGTTGCTTAGTGACGGTGGAAATTTTGAATGAGGACCGAATGCAAGTCCCACGAGTTTTGGCACGGGATCTTTTATAGCCCCGCTGCGTGTTGGCCCAACAGTTTGTACATATGGCGTATAGGATCCGAGACGCGAGCTTGAAGTGGGATATTCTATGACGAGGCCAATATAAATATATCTGTGCAAAAAAATCACGCGGTATGAAGATGAAGTCTGAGTGGCTGATGCTGACAGAAACCATGTTACGTTCTGTTGCATTACTTCATTGGAGTGGAAATAATACTCCCTTAGTTTTGCCAGAGTCTGAGAGTCAGATTATCTGCTGTGAGCATGCCAGCTGTGGAATTGAAATGTTTCCAGGGAGAGCTGGACTTGTCCTCTTCACTGGGTCTTTGATCTGGTGCACGCTTATCTGTTATGCCACTGTCTCACCTTTTGCGTTGTTCTGATTATTCCGCCGCAATTTTCTTCGCAACATTCCTGTAGCATCGCGGACAGTAAGGTGACTGCTGAGGCACCAGGGTGTACGGTTTAGGAGAGGGCACGCTCTCGAACTTTCCTGAGCAAGCAAAAGTAAATGAAAACCTCTGGGTAAATGTAGTACAGGGTTTAGGAAGCCGTATTTGTCTCTTGTATTACAGGAATTGGCTACAGACAGTATTCTAGTGCGTTTCCCGTAGCTAAATATACACGTGATCTGAGAATCCCAGGATCCTTTACCTCTTTACCTGCTCTTATCTCCCAGACCGCATATGGGAAACTGAGCCGGGGTAAGATTAAACGGGCGTTTCGGTTGCTTTGATGCAGCGGTTTGTGCTGCTTTAGGTGCAGCTGAAGTCGCGCTGGTCACCTTGTCTGGGTCTGGCACCCTGGGGGGGTTGGCCCAAGCCGTTGCGTGTGTCACCTGTAACGAAGCGGAGAATCGAGCTCTGTCTCCGGAGGCGCGGGCTAAAACCTGTGCCGCTGGATTAATGTTCTTGTCTGCTGCGGCCGTGCATCGCCCGCTGCTTTTCTTGTGAGCAATGCTGCAAAAATCTGAGTTCTTTGCCACAGAGCTCTTAGCCCAGCTATTCCTGATGAAGTGGGTTAAATTGTATTTTGTTATGCTGTGTTAAGTCTACAGAAAAGAAACCGGCCTGTGGTTTGGAGAAAGAGCAACCTTAGAAAGTGCTTTTTGCTTTTGAAAGGGTATCTGATAAACATTTTTACAAATTTTAGCTGAAGTGTTCCACTCTTATCTGCCTGTAGTGCAAACAGAAAGCCCTTCTGTCTTCATGCAGCACAAAGGAAAGGTATGACACAATATGGAGACATAGTTGTATTATCTGAAAACAAATTAATTACACTGATACCAATAGTTTTTTAAGTGGGGAGAGAGAAGGGAGTAAAGTACATCATGACTTGGACATGGGGAGCCAGAGTTCCCTAATGCATTTTTGTAATACAAGAGAAAAGACACTGTGCTATGAAGAACGGGATTTGTTTTCATTCTGCGCAGGATCACCCATAGCAACTCCATATGCAAATAAATGTTCGGTATAGAAATGGCCTTTGTGGAATGCTACAGGATTCGAGGAGTGTTTTGACTTTTACGTCTACAAGGCTTTAATACGACCCAGTTGCATAGCCAGTAACTCCTGACGCTGCACACAGGATTTGTAGCGAGACTGGGGGAGTTGAAACCTTGACCCTCGCGTTTTGTTCACCTCATCCTGAAGCCGACTTCTCCGCTTCGGAGCAGCGCTGTTGCCTGCTCACCACGTCTTTTTCCAGCCGAAGTCTACGCAGGCAGCTCAGTGCAGCGTCCTGCTCCGTGGTACGCGAGGAGGGCGACGCAAGCTCTGCTCTTTCATTTCTTGGCAAAAGCGGTTCTCGGCTCTGCGCGGTGGCCTTCCGCAAGAAGTGGCGACACGGATCCTTGTGCTAATTCCCGCCGTGCAGCCAAACAGAGAAAAGAAGTGAGTATGTACGGTGTGTTTTATACCGTGAAAGAGTTTCTCGACGTGCCCACAGGGCTCAGAAGGAGGCAGGCAGCGTGGATCGTGCGTGCGTTACAGCCCACGGTGGAAGTGAAGATGAAAAGATGGAATTGTTTATACTTGCTTAGGAAGTGCTCAGCTTTCAGCATTTTGGAAATACTGGATCAGGTCTTGTGCCTTTTTATATTTAGCTGCTTTTTAGCACGTTAATTTAGCCTTGCTGCATTAGTTCAGTTGCACTGAGCTCGTTTCACCACGTTTGATAAATGCTGAGGATAACACTGAAAGGTGAATTTATGCTGTCGTTATCAACTAGGCTCAGATACCTTATTTGACATTTTTGAACGCTGTGGGTCTAGGAACATTTCAAATCCCATGCAGGAACCTGGGGGAGTTGATACATAACGTGTGGATAGAGGATAGATTTTCCTTTCTCTAATTGGTGATCTCAATTGTCAGTGTTTATACAAACACTTAAAGATATCCTGTAATTATACAATTTGACCCTGAGTTACAGACTGTGTGCCTATTTTCCTGATTTGTTTAAAAAGGAGCAAAGTGAAGATCACTTTGAAGTTTCTTCAGTTTGGCAACAGAAAGGAAAAAAAAAAATAATCAGGAAAGGCCGAAAAGTTGCATTACTTACCCTGATCATCTCTTGCAGCCTTCAGGGTAATATTTTTATGGATATATTCTTTAACTGCTGGGGGGGAAAAAAAAAAAAAAAAAAAAAATCATCACACCCAGTTGGCAATCTGTATCTGACTAAGTCTGATAATAAACTGAGTCTTGTGAGTTAAACCAGTCGGACCTGCCAAGTATTGTTCCTATTAATGCTATATATCCTTAATGTCACACAGAGGCCTTTTTCCCACTGAACTCCCTGGCAGAAGTGGTCTGGGTGGGAGTTCAGTCCACCCCAGGACAGAGGGCCCCTGCTACTAAGCTCTACATAAGGCTGCAGCTAAGACTGGTTGGAAAAAAATATTGGATTTGATTAAAAATATTGAGCCCTCAATATTTGGGTTTATTCCATGTTGAAATGAAGCTGAGACCATTAGGCATTTTTCTTAGAAAATAAGTGTTGCATAGCCCCTAGCCCAGCATATACTCACTTGAGAGGAGGAAGATGCTGGCTCTGCTTCGGAGCAGAGGTATAACCTGGTTTTCCCATATTTCATGTGGTCATTCCAGATAACAGCTATTTTGAGGCCAACTCAAAAATTCCTTCTGGAGCTGCTGAAAGATTGCAGCAGCAATTTTGTTGAAACCACTGTGTTTTTGTGAAACATTCCAGTTTTCAGAAGTTGATGTTTTCTCTCTAAGACAATTTTCATCAAAAAAATTCTCATTTAGCTCTAATCATAAGAGCAATTTAAATGACTTACAAGGATTTCTTTGAGCCTGAAGGCTGTGAGGCAAATCTGACAATATTACAATTAATTTCACCCTTCCTGGACCGGGTCAGGTTACAGTACTGGCTAAACAGAGCCTGCCTTTGTGCTGCTTTATTTTGGAAAGGACCTGCCCTGAATGTATGTCTTGTCCTCAAAGAGGGCAAATAAAAACCTAAATTTTAGACTGTCTCTTATTCGCATGGGATTAGATTTGTGTTATGCTTGGACAACACAGTATCTTAAAGTTTCTGGCAGAGATGATTGGTCAGTTGTTTTATTTGCATATATTTACAACACAGTACCTTCTTCAATGGCTCTTCGTCTAAGAGTTGCTAAAATTGAGATGAATACTGTTGTTTTGGGGAGGAGGGGCGTATTTTACAATGCAGCCTGAGTGCCAGAGCCTCCTCCCTCCCAGTCCCAGGCTTTCGAAGCTTTCTATGATATCTGGGGGGTTTGCCAGTGTGTCTTAAGCAGTTAAAAATAACTCAACGAGAAGCGAAGCGAACCTCCTTGATTTCTCTCCCCACCAGCCTGCGGTGGGACGACTGTCACCAGAAGACTTTGGTGTTGCAGGAGAACACGTTATTGCGTTTCTCTTGTCTGGCTGTTGCCTCATTAGCACTATTGCCCAGCGTGTACTGGTGCTGCCTCTGGGGAGGTGGATGTGAAGGTCTTTAGATGTAGGAGGAAAGAAGGGAAATAATTGTACATTCCGTGTCATGTACTTATGGTATAAAATGATTTCTAGCTGTCGTGGAATGAGTTAAATATAACGAAGTCAGAAAACTGACAAATGAAACTGTGAATCAGTCATCTTTATTATTACCGTTTTCTGAAAGAGAACACTGAACTTCTGTCACATGAAGCAAGCGTGTTTGAAAGTCTTGTATGGTCTTGTTTTACTTAAAAACCTACAGCTTCTGGGGTTCAAATGTCCTTACAGCACTTCCCTGGGCTTCTGGCAGTTTGCGCAGCCATGGGAGTTGGTCACATGTAAGGGCTGAAGTAAAGAAATAGTCGAACATTTCAGAAACCAGTTAATGTCTGAGGTCATCTCCAAAGTACAGTGAGATTCCCGTATGCCGTAAGGCCTTTAATTACGAGGGAAATCCTATTTAAAGGCCCATAATGTTTCTGTGGTTGTAATAAAATATCCTGCATAACCAGGTAGTAAAACCTCGGTGGGCAAATCTCAATCTCTTTCTCATTTTGTTCTTCTTTTACTTTAGTGCCCAGCTGTTGTTGATATTCCTTAAACAAATCTTCTGCTATTTTCACTTTGTGTTGATGGGGAACCAAGAAAAGGAGGAGCAATGAGGGATCTGTCGGCGGTTCATCGGATGGTAATGGCGTGCAGTGGCTCCACTCTGGGCAAAACTTCAAGCAGGTTTTTTTTTTACCCGCTAGCTGCCAGCCTCGCTATCAGTGGGCTGAAAAGTGAATTAGAGACGAAACATTTGAAACATTAGGGTAGGGAAAGCTCCGGTTGCTGGTGGTAGGAATTATTCAAGCGAACAAAAAATAGTAATAATAATAATTTCAGTATTGGAAACCAAGCGTGGGTACTGGAAGGGGGAGAGGCAGTGCCTGTGGCCTCTGTGCAATGGATTTCTTTCCTGTCCTAGGCTCTCTTTAACCCACGTGAAAAGCTGTCTCTGTCCATACGGAGCCCTCTTCTTCTGCCCCCCTTCCCGTGGGCACTTTATGCTTCTCCTCCCCCTTCAGATGGACTCGGCACCCAGCCTTTGCTTTTTCCCTAACGAGACATCCCAGGATCGGGACCCGGAGCCACGTGCCGGACTGTTGCTTGTGCCTCCAAATCACTGCCCGGGCAGCTGCGAATTTTCCTTCCTTGACCAGCCTCCATGTATCTTCAGATCTCCTGATTTCCTAGATGGTTCTGTGCTTATGGGGTGTTTCTCCTTCCACCCTGAAGAGTGTCCCAGCTCCCTTGGACTGGCCCGGTGTGCCTGCTGGGAGGATGAATACAGGCACCCTTCAGGCATCCCCACCCTTAAACGGGTCTCTCTCGTGAAGACCGCCCGAAAATCAGGAATTTCAAAGGGCCACCCAGCGCCACACTGTAATCAGCCGACGTCCGGGGCGTCGTGAGCAAGAGCCCGGCGATGAAGGGGCTGGGAAAGCCCACGTGAAGCTGGAGGGAACAATCCTCGCCCTGAACTGACAGTGCGGCCCCTTGTTGCACGGACGCGTCGATCACGCCAAGCTCGACTTCCGAGTTTACCCTGGGCTTCCGCAGCCTTTGGGAGAACCAGTGGTTTCAGTCTTGGGGCAAGTGTTTATTCAGTCTAGTGAAAACATTCAAAATGGGAATAAATCTGTATTGACCCAAGGTGCTTTCGCTGCTGCAATACGGTGTAAAACCTTCAGAAGGAGTTTTCCTATAAAGGTAACATCATTGCGCAGCCCGCCTGTATGTAGTTACCTACTCGGTCGCAATTTGTGTTACTTCATCACAAAATCATGAAGTGTGAGGAGGAAGATTATAAGGTGTTACATTATTTATCCTGATAATTAAAAACATGCATGACGCTCTAGCTTTGGCCGTTCAAAGCAATAACCCTGGGCAACTTCAAATACTGTAAAAGGAGTTAATCATCGATTTCAGAATGTGTCAAGTTTATTGATCTTGTTAACAGGAAAATATGTGTGGTTACCTCAGTGGGGAAGGAAAGCAGTTATCATCTGACCTGTTATTAGTTGGATGCTATTATTGATGCCTGAGCCAACAAAGATCCACGTTAAGCAAAAATTAATCGCAAATGCTACCTTGCCATAGTTTTCCAGGCAAATTTCTTGTGTCAGTAAATTTACTTTAAATAAATAAATTTTCTCTCAGTCCTGATTTTGCTCGAGATGAATGGGCACATTCTTTTGCCACAGTTCTGCCCTGCAATTAGCACCAAGAACACTTAGCAAGCTGATCCCCTTTCAAGGTTCACAGCTAGTTTAGAGATTTGGAGGTTTTAGAGGTGAGAAGAGACTGTTGCAGTCCTCCATCTAACCATCCCGGGGACTACACAGGCTGTGGTACTTCTCTCAGGTATGTTATGTTCCAAATCCAGTGGGTTTGAATTAACTAGGGCACCTCCCTGGGGAAAAAAGAAAAAAAAAAAAAGCTCACGTTGATTTTATGTCTTTAACTTCGGAACACTTGTGCTGTGTCAAGTCGAATGCCTTTATAAGATTCTAAATATAAACCATTGATGTCTTTACAACCCAACTCTGGCAAAGTCAAAAGCGCGGCTGAGGGCTCTCTCTTCTCCGTGAGCTCCTGGGAATTGCCACCAGCTCCGTTACTGCCCCAAGTCCTCGGGTGTTTGGGCTTCGTTTCAGCCATCGCACCGTTTCGTCTTCGGTGGCGTAAGGCCGGCAGACGTGGAGTCGGTTGGGCATTTCCCCGACGTGGGTGAGTACCGGCAGCGGCAAGGGCTGCCGGCGCTCGGGTAAGTCAACAGCCGCGAAGAGATCATGGAAACGCCGTCTTTTACGATTCTTGGATGCCAGCTGTCTCAACGCACCTATGTTTAAAAGAGCTGGTTTCAGGGAGGTGCTATCTAATGTCTGCTTTAGTTACTTTTGGACTAGAAGCTATTTTGTTGTATTTATATGATAAATAAATAAATACATGCATTTTCTCGGCTTTACTGTTGACAGTTCCACCGCTTCCATCTTGTGAGAAATATGAATTGTAGCAGAATCTCTTGATCTTGGACTTAAAAGCATAGTAAAGACCTTTTCTTTACTGTTTGCAGCTATGCTAATTTCAGCAATCTCCTTGTGCGATTTTAGCATGTAGCAGTAAATTTTAGCATTTATTTAAAATTTGGTGGTGTCAATTTTTCCGCCTCAATGCATGCAAATTAGCCCAGGCACAAGTAGCGGATGAAGATTTGGTCTCCTGTGAGCGTACTGTCTTTTGCAGATTTGAAAGGAACAAAAGATGATGAGAGAAAATATTATTTTAGCAATGATAAATGTGAAAGAATGACCTGGAGAATGTTTGCTTTGTGTTAGGAGCTGTGTTTAGGGCAATAGTTGGCATCAGGAGCTGCAGCCGTTCCGGAGTGATCTCGGCTGTATGGGGATAAACCCGGAGGAACTCCGTGGGTTTCTGTGGAGCTGCTCCGTATTTTTCCTCAGCGTGATTAACACAGGAATGTTACTCCATGCTTGGCATATAAGGCGTTTTTGTGAGACAAAATAGGCAATCATGGTCTTGCCAAAATAAAGTTCCTCGGCTGGATAAAAGGAGCAATGCTATATAAATACCAGTGTTTCCTTTCATTTTCATCTCACACACACTGTGCATAAATCGCTTTGCTGCGTGGTTGGTATGTGTGCATGCCTTTTTAAATAATGTTTGGCTTAATCCTCATTTAATTTTTTGTGAAGTTGTAAAATACATGTTTTATATTACCAAACCACGATAAGAGTTAGTATTGATACGAAACAGCATTTCACCTACTCAAAGATAAAAACCAGCTTTTAGATTTGATAAAGTACAACTGCAAAAATATGCCAGGACAGATTTTATTAAAACAAGGTTCTAGAAACAGTTCTATTATCTTAAATAATATTTTTCCAGGGAGGGAATGTGTTAATATAATAAATAACGTGCATATAACCTTATCAATACCAATTAATTTCAGAATTACAGCTGAAATTTTGGCGTCACGCAGCTCAGCCCATCGCACCATGCGGAGGCAGATAGGAAGACTGGCAGAGAAATGGGAGAGCTGGATGGTATGAGTACCTTGAACATAGTTTGCATCAAAGTACCCAAGTAATCACGTGAAAAATGTCTTTGAAATTTGTGATCCATTTGCAGAGGCAAGTTAGCATAGTTACTTCTAATGCAAACTTTGATCAAAGTACTGTTCTCAACTGCTGACGCACTGGAATAATGAAATAAAACTAAATAAAACAACTGGGATAGTTTTATTTGTTGGTAAATATAAAAAAAATTACGTATCTTGCAAACTTGGACAAGTCCAGAAAAATACGTACCTTTTCCTTCTGCCCCTTGAATCATAAAAAAAACCAGAGTGCTGGTTATGGAGGGAGGAAAGTGGATTTTTCACCCTGAATACCAATTATTGGGTGTAAATGTGCTGCAAAGTGGGATTATCTTCCATGTTTTCTACAAACACCTTACTGCAAACAAGCTGGGCTTTTCTCTGAGTTCTCAAATGCTTTAAGCCTGCAGTGTTTCGAGCTGGTTGACCTTGCAAAATTAGATGTTTCCATCTTTATTTACCACCACCACAACAACAAAATAAATTGGAGGTCAGAATTTACTTAATAATTCTTTTCATGCTGCTGCCAGAAACTAGGCATGTTTGCGTGTTGCGTTTGCGTGTTGCGACCTACTCACTCTTTTGGGGTAGCAGGAGGAAAAGGCAGCGACTGCCTTTTTTTCTAGGAACAGAAGTTTTAGAAGGGATTTGGCCCATTTCTGAGTAGAAAGCTGCCATTTTTAGAGTTCTTCCTTCAAATGAGGATTTTCAGAATCTGAGGCTGGGCATCCTTCTCAAGGCTAACCAAAATAGGAATATTTTGCTCCAGAGATGGTTACTGAAGTGTGGTTTCTTCACATGGGTCTGCGCAGCCTGCGTAGAGAGGCAAAATGCTTTTAAAGAAAGCAAACAAGCTCTCCGTGTCTTATCCGATTACCATTAGGGAATGGATAGACGGATCTTAATTTTCACTGAAGCATATTTTCACTCGTGTTTGTTGTCTTAAGAATGACTTTCTTATCTCCAAAGCAATCTTTTTCAACAAGACATTCTCAGTTCATTATAACTCATGATACCCTTTAAAGCAGACTGGCTATTCCCAGCTGAGGACCCTCTATTTATGTGTGTCTGTCAGGAGCAGAATTTATGATAGACCTGCAAGTTATGTGAACTTTAGATGTTTTCACAGTTGTTAAACTTGACCAACGATTTCAATAAGACTAACTGCTTAAAACGGTTTTGGACTTACCAGCTACCCCCAGCCAAAATACGAGTATTACGCTCACAAACCCAGCAACCCCCAGACTGCTTGTCTGCAGAGAAAAACACTGTATTCCTACCTTGACATAATTCCTAGGAAGTCCGTTTAGAAAAATAGGTTTTCTGCTAGATTTTTTAAAGGGATCTGGAGTTTCAGATCATCTTTTTCCATGTAGTTGCTCTCCATCCACGGTCGTTACTTTGTGGTGCCTGGCCTCTCCCCTGTCCCATGAAAGGGAACCGTAGATGCGCACTTCAGGGCAAGAGCAAGGCTACATGCCTGTAAAATTAATTATCTGCAACTAATTATTAGCATCCGAATGAGTATTGGGGCATGTAACAGCCATGCACAATGCTGAGCAGGTACAGGGCTCACGCGTTGGGGTACTGGTGTGCTGAAGTCTGTACTGGTGGCGCTGGGATCCGACAGCCCTCGTGCACGCTGTGTGCTCCGGCGTCTCTTTGGGTAGAGCTCGGCAGCTTCAGCGGGATCTGTGAAAACTTCGGTTAAATAAAAAGGAGAAGTAACATAGCTAATTTTTGCAGTACGTTTGAGTTTATGGTGGTTACTGTTATTTTTGCAGCAATTGTGGACTATACTAGTTACCGATGGGTGCAAATTTTGGGTCAAATAATAGTTTAAACAAGCTAACATGTATTATTTTTAATTAACTTGTGCTGAGGCGTGTGTTTCACTTTTAATTCAAGTGTCAGATTTGTGAAGTCTGGTTTTCATCATGCTTAAGGTTAAAATATTAGGTCACTAGAAGAAAGACCTATTTGAGTCACATAAGACAAATTAAATGTTAGAAGGAAGGAGAGGGGAGGGAGGAGCAGAAATAAAGCTGTGACTTCAGAAAATGAAGTAAAGCAGGAAAGAGTTAGTGAGATAAAATGGGCTGCAGAAGTTCTGAAACTCATTTTGTAGTGCTCAATATCGACTCTTGGTGCTTACAAGTTTTTGTATCAGTTAGGAATAGTTCGAAGCTGGATTTGCAGTGTCCTGAGGCCCAGGAAGGAGTGGGATATTGCCTTCCGTAAGAAGTCTCTCCTGGACAAAGAACAATCTGCAGTAGTTTTATCAGGGAATAAACGAGGTCTTTAAGACGTGTTGCTGGAGAATGGGAAGTTTGGATGTCCTTCCATAGGAGGGAAAGAAAAAAAAAAATGCATGGGATGGAAAAATAGCTTGAAAATGAAGATACTTTGCCGTGTTGTTTAAATAGTCTATGTGTTAGCACCATAAATAATTGTCTTTTGCTTTAGACTAAATGTTTTCATTTTTGATGTTCTCATTTATGAATGTGTGTTATTTCCTACATATTCCAGAAGGCTTGACTACCCTGTTGCAGAGGTAGGTGTCTATTATACAGTAACATACAAAATAGCTTTTACTGAACACTTGAGCTGTTTCAGTCCTCAGCAGTGAATAAGCAGTGGTGAGAGAGACGGGAATCATTAGCAATGCTAACTGGAAAATTTAAAATGTTAATTTCTCCTTAAAAAAAGGACATCTGACAAAAGAGATTTAACGTAAGGCAAACAAAAAGGTGTTTCTTAAAACCTTGTTATTATCCTCACCCTTTTCTAATCACAGGGGTTCAAAGTACCCATGTCCCTGCTGTTTTCTCAAACCAGTGCTCCTCGGAGGACCCAGCTCCTTATGCGTTAAAGCCTGGTTATGCCACACTTCTGGTGTAAAGAGACTTTCTCATGTGGTATCAGTTGCATGAACACTCACTCTGAGGCCCCATTATGCCTGTAAAGAGGCAGTAAAATATTTGGCAATAAAGCCCTTAACGTCCAGATCAAGCCATTTGAAAGGTGACTCAACCTCGACTGTAATATTTAAAATTTCTTTTTTGAATATATCACAGGGGTGCATTTTTCTGTATGAGGGGGGAAAAATCAAATTTGTGGACGTGATGCACAATGTAATCTGCAATTTATTTTATCGCTCAATGAAATCTGAACAACCTCCGTAACTTCATGTGACTAAATAATGAAGAAAATCCTTACTACTGGGGATTTTTATCTGACTAGAGACTGAATACAGTCTAGAGTATGTCCTTTATGGTATGATCTATTTGTAGTCCTAAGTATATCCTCCTGGCAGACCCCGAGAGTCAGAAGGTTGCGTTGTTCTCCCGTTCCTATGTGGAAGAGTGCCGGCCTCATGCACCACTGAGCAAACCTGTAGTAACTCCTCCACATGGCAGTGCTGTAGATGGAGAGCGGTCTCCAGGGAATATCAGCTTCCCGGTCAAACAGGTCACTGAAATACTTCCCGTGAGTATGAAAGCAATGAGGGGTTTGATTAAGGAGCTCCATCGGATCCGGTGGCTTGATATCGCTTGTCCCGCACCAAGCCGTGATGGTTGGCCATGGGCGGCCGACGGCGATGCGGCGGTCGGGCTGTAGCACGCTTTGAGGCTGCTCACAAAATGTGCGTTCAAAAAGGTCCCAGTTATTAAGGGTTTGGACAAAAATCTGAGGGATGGGGCCGAGGCACGTAGAGGAAGTCTCTTCCCTTTGCCTGTCCGCCTTAGTTCGTGTCCAGCTTCCCGGCGCAGTGCCGGAGGGTTGCTCTCTTGCCGTGTAGGAGACGGATGGGGATGTGAAACGGTCCGGTCCTGCCCGTCCGCTCCCGAGGGCCGTCAGACCAGTTGGCCTGTGGGGCAGAGGGAGAGTCTGGTATCACTCGGGGCAGAGCGGCTGCAGGCGATTTATGGGGTGAAGCTGATGATCGTTCCATCAAAAACTCCTTATCTAAAGGTTAATGCTTGATGAGAGGTGGATAAGGAACGTGTGTGTGAGATTGTTGCAGCTCCGTGAGGGAATCCAGGAGGAGGGAGAGTGGTTTTCTGTGCAGTACAAAGGTTTGATAGAAGAGGCGACGTTTAGCACTCGTAATCTTATCCTGCTTGACTGCTCTTCAAAAACATTTTACTTTTTTTTTCGTCTGCATCCAGAAAGTTGGACGAACCCACCTTCCAAACGGAACCTTAAAATCGCTTGGTCAAACAAAACGTAAGCGCAAGAAGTTTCCTGCCATTTCCATAACTATGAGCATATGATTTGCAGTTCATCTGGAATAATGATGTAAGAAATCTGCCAGGAAAGATCCAAACGCTGTTACCGGGGTTGTTTTTTAACCAGCTGCAGCTGCTGAGCAAACGCGCGGCCGGCTCGCACCCTCGCTTGCGGGAACGCCCGTTGGCTTTGCGGGAGGAGCTTTCGTAGGGAAGGGAATGTTATAAAGTGTTTGAGAGGGGAAAAAGAACGAATCGCAGAGGCTAACATCCCAGCTAATTTATTTATTTTGGGTCAATATTTAGATCAAATTCACAGCCACTGTTATTGAGCTTTTCTAGGCAGCTTTCGCTTCTCCGAAACGAGTCATTTTGATAGAGGCACTGTAAAACTTTCTTATGATGACAAAGAAAAACACGCAGTAATTGCTGCGGTGCATCCTTGCCAAGGGATTAATTGCACGAGAGATGTATTTTATGAAGCTTCCAAAGCTGCGGATGCTGCCGCGCTGCCCAGATGAGGTTAGTAGAAAACACATGTCAGCTCTCACCAGTGATGTTTATGTCTCTGCACAAACCTGCCTCCTTTCAGCACCCAAATCCTCTAACGAGAAGTGACTGGGGGAGGGGAGCGCAGCGATACGCAGCCCTGAGAAACGCTCAGACCACGATGTTTGGGTAATTGTAAGATTTTGGGGGGGGACCGGGGAATTTTGGCCGTCCCAGTTTTAGCGGAGAATGGCCGTCATGGGGCCTCAGCGCCGGCCTGGGCCCCTCGGTGCCGTCCCCCCGTGGAAAACAGCGTCCCAAACTCACGTTAATTTTGGATGCTTTACCCGTCTCTGGATCGGGGGCGTCGTGTTAAACCATCTATCAGTCTGGAATGTGAGATAACGGCTAAGTAGTTACTTAGGCAGATCGTATTTGCTTATTGATTTTTTTAGTAGTTGTAGTAGCAGTAGTAGCAGTAGTAGGAACGAGGTGTATCAGTGGTGATATGGGACTCTGTAAATTTAATGATGTCAAAGGACAGCGTTATTAATTTTTTTATTTTATGCCTATACTTTTCTAGCGAACCATTTAAACCCTAGCTGCCCCGCGACTTTAAAGGGGTGTCAAAACAGCAGTAGCTTATATTATGCAGAACTTTTCCTTAAATTACACAGTGACATGCAAGTCTGGGCAAATCTCTTCATTTTGCAAAGTGAAATGCTGCCCTCACATTTCTGAAATATTGTTATGAAACAGAGCCAATATGTTCCCATTTTCAAAGCGAGGCACAAGCAACTGGGTTTTGCTCTTTGGAAAGTATGACAGAATGTTATTCATCTGTTTGCTTTAAGGGATATCTGCCAAGTAAAAACTCTTTTCCTTTTATTCTGTGAGAAGCTGGAACATGAGTACGGAGCAAAATACAATTTATTTAACAATGCACAAATAATTTATACAGCATTAATACATGTACAGAGGGTGTATTGGATGTACGTAATAACAAAAATAATTTATGGAGGCACCTTTTAATTAACTGCAAAGTTTTCAAGAGCGTGTCCCTTCCCCGTGCGCTGGCACCTATCAACATTCGTTATGAACTCGACTCCCCTGCAGCAACACCCTCTGTAAACCCCAGCTGTAGGTTGCAGATCTGTAGGTGCGTGACTGGAGTGTTACGAAGGACCCTTTTGGTGCAGCTCTTGAGTGGGGTGTCCCCGGGTGCCGTGCGGATCCCTGGCTGTGCCGGGGGACTTGCCTGGGCCAGGGTGACAGGAGCTAAGCTCTCTGCTCACGCTTCTGTTTTTCCGGGGAAGAGAAGGGTAGAAAGTACTTGGTTGTCTGAACTAGGCAACGTTGGCTGCGTTTTCCTATCAGTACTCTGCTGTTGGGTATAAATTATTTAGATAAACAGCTCTGACTAGTTTAGTGCTATGGTAGAATTTTATTTTTTTTTTTAAGCAAGACAAAATGCCTTTCACTTTGTAAGTGAAAAAAATGTCTGCAGTCTT
Source organism: Aviceda cuculoides (assembly GCA_035590195.1). Taxonomy (NCBI): domain Eukaryota; kingdom Metazoa; phylum Chordata; class Aves; order Accipitriformes; family Accipitridae; genus Aviceda; species Aviceda cuculoides. The sequence continues at coordinate 2,941,805 of JAVJGG010000090.1, read as the reverse complement.
CACGCAGAGCCAAAGCTACTCCATCTCCACTTGGTAGATCTCGGAGATAATACACCACTTATTTGCTTTTGCTCTTCAAATCAGTTAATCTTCGTAAATCAGTCTGGCTTGGCACGCACGCCTTAATCCCGTGCTGGCTTTACTGAACATTACGATGTCCTTTCCCCTGCTGCTTTTATTAATCCTCGCTGCCTCTATGTACACTCACCTGTTTACATTGCTGTTAGAGATTTGCTTCCCGAAATAATGGTAATCCGGTGATCCCATGTAACCAACGTACTAATGGACCTAAGCCTAAGTGTGTATCCTAGGCTGGTGTTGGAACAGGCTTCAGGAGGGAGGGCAATGCTCCTACGTCTTGTCTTGGGACACGCAGCATTTGGGATTTTGTCTTGCCTCGTCCTACATCTCTCCTTTGCCCAAAATTAGTCCTGGGTTTATGATTCTTTCTCGTTGGGTACTCATTCAAATCCTTCTTAAAGCAAAAGGAAAAAAAGGGGAAAAAAAAAATAGAAAGAAGTCCATGGGGTGCGTTAGAAATGACCACACGATTACACCATCTTTGGACTATGTATTTTTAATACATTGGATATTGTGAAAATAAATACGACATGATTTCACAAGGTTCAATTTTTCTATTAATTTATAAAATACTTCTAAGTGAATTCATGTTAAAGCCTGGTTACAAAGCTTTTGCTAAACTAAGTTCGTGGACCCATTGTTGACATTTGCTGGGAATGTTGTTTAGATTCGGGCAATTTCTGGTAATTTAGAAAAAGACTGGGAAAGAAAAGGCAGTGTGTTGGGAAATGGACTCCGCTGGAGAATCTTGCAGAAATGGTTTGTATTTAGAAACCGGACTGCAGAGATGCATTTGGATGAGGTGGATGCCATGCAGCCCCTCCAGGTTTAGTGCGAGCTGCTAAGAAATAAATTGCAAAGTGCTTGTTATTGCTTTTCCGCTGCTGCAAGGTACTTTGCCTGGTTTGCGTGGGGATGCCTAAAAAGTTGGTGCTGTTTCAAGTCAGAGGCAATTAGAAATTCTCCCCGGTTTCAGGCTGCAACAGAAAGGCGCCGTGCTGGGAGGCAGATCCACCTTTCAATTCAGTGGAGCCGTCACGCCACGAGCAGACGAAATAAAGAGATCTCTCCTATTCCTTTCAGAATGAAAGGGAATATCCCAGACAGAAGAGAAGGATCTCTCCGTGCAGTTAGGTAACACCAAGCAAGCCGTTGGGAGGGTCTGAGTGAGAAGCAAAGGGAAAGAGGAGAAGCGTGAACTTGCACTGGCCATTCTTTGGTTTAGGGTTGGTTTATTATTTTGTTACCATTTCAGTATGCGAAAAGCTGCTGGTGACCTGGGGTTGACAGATGTAAATATTTCTAGCACAAACCCCCAAAAATTAAAGAGGGGAAAATGAGCCCAAACAGTGACAGTGAATTCTTTGTCAGTGTTTGCAAATTTTTGCGTGTGCTGTGACTTGGTCTCTCCTTCTGGCTCTGTCTAGGTGACCTGTGTTGAGACCTTTGCCATCTTAAACTACGCGTCAAGGGCAGGGTCCTTTTACTCGTAGAGTGACTTACTCATATTCAGGTGTACCCAGAGAGGCATGAAGTACCTTATTACGGTGCCGATCTTTCTATGCAGCCTTCGTAACCCATAGAAGGAAAGAAGCTGCTCAAGTTTGGGCTGCATGAAGACCCAGCGCATCCCACGTTGATGCAGGCTCTAGCCTACGTCAGATTAAGTTAGCGAATTGGTGTGGACACCCTTCAAATCTCTTACTCAGTCTTCTGTAAACTTTGTGCAGTCAGATACTTAAAAGACACCTGAGTACAGTGTAAATTTAATCCGTGGTACTACTATTATTGCAGGAAGCCAGAAGTATTGTTGCAGGGGGAACTGCAGCGGGATCTAAAAGCAATGAGCAAGCTCCAAGATAAACATCAAGGCTAGAAATATTTAAAGACCCAAACAGAAAACAGAGTGGAAACCAAATCTGAAAAGAAATAATCATAAAACACCACAGTGCTGTATCATCCGTCAGGCATTAAAATCCAGCGCTTTCCTTTTTCTTGTGTAGTCTTCACTGAACGGCTGCCAGGGTTTCGCGGGGTGCAGGCAGCCGAAGAAGTGGGAGTCGGGTGGGGGGCAGCACCCAGACCCCCAGGTCTGGCACTGGGAGGGGGGCTGAGTCGCCCTGCGGTTATCGCTGAAGTTGCTGCCGCGAGCTGGCGTCCGCGCTTTTCACCTGCTGCCTGCTTCCCGCTCTAGTTCAGCGGAGATTTTGCCCAAGTGATTAAGTCCATCCCCAATCCGCAATGCCCATGGGCTTAGATTGACTTCCATTTCGTTAGAATTTAAGCTTGTCCGTAAATTTTAACACATTAATTGCTGAATCGGGCCTCATTTGCCTCCTGTTTGAGCCCCTTTTGCTGTGGGTAGAATCAGATCAGGAACGTGAAGCAGATGCACATTTGAGCAGCGATGCTGCGATTTGCTTACAAAAAGCGCGTGAGGTATGCAGAACGCGAACGACGTAAAAGGAATCGGCAGTCTCGGCCTTGGTCCCAAGAAACCGAGAGCCGCGTTTGAAAGCCAGCCGCCGAAGTGGCTGCCGGTTGGCAGCAGGAGGTGGGGAATGTGTTTAAGCTGTGTAGGAGCTCTGCGTGCTATCGTGGGCTCCGTGTCAGGCCGCGGCTCTGGTTTGGGATGAGACGTCTGGCGAGCAGAGGGTCTTCAGCCTCGGCAGCAATCCGTTCGGGGGGAAATGGTCTTAGATGGAGAGCTGGCAGCCACCCCCCCCTAAAAAAAACCACTGTATTGTGGGGAGCGATGAGCGATGGCTCCGGGGGTGTCTGTCTGGCAGAGCTGCAGCTGCACTGGCGGCAGCGTTGGATATCGCTGGGTACAGCTTCGGTTGCCCATCGAGGACCACGGGGATGTAAACGTTTCCATCCCGAGCCATCTCATAGGAAAGAGCTGCAGGAGTGAGGGAGGGCAAGAGACACGGTGGAGAGATGCATGCAGCCCCGGGGCAGAGGTGGTGGGATCCAGGCTCTCCGCTTTACTCTAATCTTCACCTTCTGAGATTTTCTCCAAAATCCTGTTCCTCGGGGCGTTTCCATCCAGGTAAACTGGTGTCCCTGCTCACTCGAAATCCTTGCTGCGTGCAGCTATTGTGGTTAAATCTTCTTTAGTTCGAGGGTGAGCCTCAGAGTGAGGCGAGTTTGCTTTGCTGATGTGTTAATGGCATTCCTCCTGGTTTTGTCTTCTCTATGTAGTTGTGTGCTTAAATTGGAATGTCCGATTGCCTTCAAGAGCGGTTGCTGTTAGATGTAGTCCCTGAATTAAATTCCATAATAAATTATAAAAAATAATAAATGAATAATGAATTCTATCCTTTTGGGGCATTTATTGATTAGACGATGGAGAATTGACCTCCAGAGCCCGCAGTAGCTATTGTGGTTTTTTGGCTCAGGTTTCAGCTGTTTTGCCTTCTCTTCAAGAGCCAAGAGAGTGAAAATATTTTCGCCAGAGCCGACTCCGTGCAGAAACACATGGATGTGGTTGTGTGTCTCTGTTTACATTTCAGGCTATCTCTGTTGGCTCAATACTATCCGTTATCTGACGCATCTCAGCCTACCATCGCTCTGGTTAATGGAGAGTTTAATTGGCAGTTTAAAGGTTGTGCTTTTACAATCCAGTTTTCAACGTACTTGGGAACATCTTGGGACCATCATCCAATGAAGCTTGGACCCCTTCCCGTTGATTTCTCAACGGATGCGAGATGTCTGTGGAAGGAGGTTTCCATCTCTACCATCCCTCTTTCCCACCCCCCTGTCTTCACAGTCATAAATTACTGCACTTAATCCATGGTGTCTAGCTTCTCCCTGTGAACTGGAAACCAACGCCACGTGAATCCTGGGATGGTGCTCTGGAGCTGGTAGCTGAGGAGTGCCGGGAGATGTTCGGGGTGTCCGGGAAGGCGATCCGAGCCCTTCTTCCAGCTAATCCCATTAGCTGGCCCTGGCCGCTGTGACAGGGCGCTGGGGAGCCGGGCTGCGGGCTCTAAGCCGTGCACACAATGAATGGGTGACTTCAAAGAGGCTAAATGTAATTTGCATTTCCAAGCTCTCACAGCCAAGGTCTTCAGGAGGGGATGAAAGTGTCTTTTGTTAAACTTAATGGCAGAGTTGATTAAAAAAGCTGTGATTTTTCCCTATTAAGGCATAGTCTGATTCCACCCTTAGACTTTCGGCATCTGGGGGAGGATGAATTCTGAAAAAAAAAAAAATAAAGCACACAAAGAAAGTAATGTGCTGCCTGCTCAGCTGTGATCATGCTTAGGGATATTCCAATATAATTTTTCCTAATTTGAGAGCCATATAGTAGCTGCCTCGGGTGGGTACCGGCATGAATAACAAAGAAATTATCAGCAAATTTTCATTAGGCGTGTCCCTTTGCTGGGGCCTCAGCAGAGCTGAGGTGTCCCTCTATCCAGAAAATGGGTCCCAAATATCTCCAAGTGGATTCCCAAAGCAAGAAAGTAAAAGGGCTGATTCATGCAGTTGGGTGCATGTTTCAGTGATCACGTATGCAAACTCCTCCTCAAAACATCCATAAAACTCTGTTGTGTGCCAGCACTTAGCCGTCGATTATCTGCTCAAAATGAGCAGTGACTGGCCTGCTCTTCAGAGGTTTAGTAATTTCCTTTCTCTGCTTTGTTTGAAGAATATTGGCAAATAATTTCACATCTGGATTTATGTATTCAATGCCTCCTATATTGCATAAAACAAAGCACCTAATGAAAGAAATCTGTCTATTTAACTCCTGTCGTAGCTTTGGTTCTGTTTTAGCAATAACTGTTACCACACTCACGGAAGACTGAAGAAACATTTCCCATTTCAAGGGTATCAGTGCTGGGAGTGGTTTGATTTTCTATATACACTTTAAATTCTGTCTCTGCTAGCATGACTCTTCGTCCTGTGTTTATCAATATTAAGTACAAGTTTGGCTCAAAACCAGAAAACAGCATGTTAGCTGCTTTAAATAAACGTAAATCTTTTTCTTCAGGCAATTTATGTTTTCTGTTGTAACCAAGGCTGGGTATATTCCTGAGGATAGCCTTCCCCCTCACGCAGAAAGCATTCGTTTCGTACAGTCTCCGTGCATATCCTGGCTAACCTGAAATGCCGCTACCTCTTTTTACCAGGCAGCTGGAGTCTCTTTAAAAAATCAAAATATTCAATATCTTGTCGAACGTAAGGATATATTCCCTTTGGGCTGGTTTGTGAGATACCGAACACTACCTGCAGCAGTGTGGGAATCCTTTAAGGTTAAAACCATCCAGGGCACGAAGCCCGGGCCGTGCCCCCCGCGCTACCTAAAGACCATATAATCCCTTATCCCAGGCTGTTACTGGAGGGGAGGGCGGCATGGGGGCTGCTGCGCTGGGGGAGCGTCACCCAGAACGAATCGCGGAGCGCAGGACAAGCGCAGCGAGCCCCTCGCTTCTGCCTCTCGTAACGCGAGTGCCGGCTCCCCGTAGCGACGTTTTGTCGCGGAGCCGCCTGTGAAACGTTTCACCCTTTTGTGTTTACGATTGATTTCAGTGACGAGTATGAAGAGGACGGGTTTTGCCAGCCCTACAGGGGGATTGCTTGCGCACGCTTTATTGGAAATCGAACCATTTACATGGAGTCTTTGCATATGCAAGGTGAAATAGAAAATCAGATTACAGGTGGGTAAAGAAATGCACCTGCTTCTTCCCCATGAAGCTGTCTTTTCCCAAAAAGCTGCTACAGTTTTATAAACGGCAGTACTGGTTTTATTTGCTCTTTATCCTCTCTTGCTGTGAGATTCCCACCACAAAGCTCACCCGGGACTCCTGCGTTGCGCAGTGTCAGTGGCGGGACTCATCCGAGGAGCGGCGATCTGAGAAGCCTCCGTATCTCTGCTCATCCAGCTCCCCCAAAAGAAACTAAGAAATGATTCTCCAAGGAGGAGGGGTTGTGTATTTACAGCTTCTGGGAGTCTCATAGCCAGGCTACCTTGTGCTGCTGTTACCCAAGCAGATTTTAACAGCAAAGGGAGACCAGGCTTAGTTGATTTTTGTGTGGTTGAGATCGTTTAGGTGCTTGAAGAGGCTGCATAAGTAATCTAGCAGGTAGTGTTTTTCCTTTAGATTCAGTAAAGAACCAGTTTTCATTGTTTTTGTGGGAGATGCTGTGCTGAGGGGGGTGCTGAATTCAAACTGAGGCCTCATAGATATCATGATACTTCTCAATTTTCTTATATAAATTAACCTCGGCCAGATCCTAACTACGGTAATCATCTTCTCTATATTCAGATTTTCTCTTGCTGTCAGAATATTCCAAATTTCTCTTCCCCCTAGAGTGTTCTTCCTTTGTTTTGTAAACGCTGGCAGCATTGCGAAAAAGACTTTTGCGTTGCTGACCGGAAAGGCCAATGGCTTCTATACAGCCACCAGTTCATAGTCTTATGCTATTTTGTTTGAAAAGTCATTTGGAATATTACGAAAGCTGGCATCTTCTACAAAGGTACTGGTACTGTCATCCTGCAGGGACTTTCGTTTTTACCTGTTGGTTAAAAGGCATCCAAATATTATATGACTTTGCAAACCGTTATAAATTATTTGAGGAAAAAAAAGTATAATTAGGTCTGGGGTTTTGGTAACATACTTAACATTAATCCCGTGTTGAAAACCAGATGTATGTTCTCTGTCAGCGAAATCAGCATTGTTAATAACTTTTAATATAATTAGCACTCTGTATTTCTGGAAGGCCCGTTCATCACCTGAACATCTGAAAATAATAGTCGCAATGGGAAGTGAGGGTTATACTGGGAAGGCAAGAGCACAGGAATAAAATTCCCACCGGGTTAAGGAAAATCCTTTTGTATATTTTACAGCTGCCTTCACCATGATTGGCACTTCCAGCCATTTGTCGGATAAATGCTCCCAGTTTGCTATTCCTTCGCTGTGCCATTACGCCTTCCCCTACTGCGATGAGACTTCGTCAGCTCCCAAGCCACGAGACTTGTGCCGCGATGAATGTGAAATTCTGGAAAATGTCCTGTGTCAGACAGAGTATATTTTTGCAAGATCTAATCCCATGATTCTGATGAGATTAAAGCTGCCTAACTGCGAAGATCTTCCCCAGCCAGATAGCCCCGAAGCTGTCAATTGTATCCGGATTGGGATTCCAATGGCAGATCCCATAAATAAAAGTAAGTGAAAACCTTCTGTGCCTCCGTGCAAAAAATACGGCTGTGAAAAGGTTGGCTGTACGGGCTTGTGCATCAGAGTCGGAGCTAGTGCTGGTCTTTGAAAGCTTGCAGATGCCGTGCTCTCGAATTACCCCACTCCCGCACTTCTCCCCTAGCTAGTCCAGAGTGGGTAGAAATTCAGAAATATTTTTGCAGTTATTTCTTTAGCTGCCTCTGGGTTCACGCTAAATGCTGTTTATTGGCTTCAGGTCTTTTCTAATCAATATGAGCTATGAAACAATGACGGCGTAAGCGTTCAAACACTGGGGAACATCAGAAGCTCGGGTCTCCCTGTCCTCCTACGGCAGCCCGATGGGCTCCAGCGGGACTGCGGGTGTCGTATGGGGTGCTTATCGGGAGGAAAATTCGTCCATGGCTGTCCCTGCCTGATGCAGCCTAATTTCAGGCATCGGCTGAGCTCACTCTTTGAACAGGCTGGGCCGCAGCCTGTTCGCAACCCTTATACATCTGAATAGTCAAATATAAAACGTGGCTCCCACAAATTCTCCACCTTCATATGAAAATAATGGCTGCAATTCAGGTTCCCACTGTAGTTTTTACTTCTTTTGTGTATCTTATATTAAAAACGCTTGGCATAAGCTGTTTTCATTACAGAAGCATAAGCTTTAAATCCTCCCAGGAATGTGAATGCAAAGCAGGCCCTGCGTTACAGCCGCAGCAAATTGGGAGCCCGTGCTCCCAAACTGGGTTTCCCGGCCCCGGGCCAGCAGCCGCACGCCAGGGCTGGGGGATGCCGGCAGCTCGCCGCCCCCGGGTGCCGCGGCCATCTGCCTTGCCGCCACCGACTAGTGCTTTGGATTTTTTATTTTTTTTTCCCCTCCAGATCACAAATGCTACAACAGCACAGGAGTAGATTACCGGGGGACGGTGAGCGTGACCAGGTCGGGGCGGCAGTGCCAGCCGTGGAACTCGCAGTACCCCCACACCCACACCTTCACCGCCATCAGGTACCCCGAGCTCAACGGGGGTCACTCCTACTGCCGCAACCCGGGGAACCAGAAGGACGCCCCGTGGTGCTTCACCTTAGACGAGAACTTTAAGTCCGAGCTTTGCGACGTCCCGGCATGTGGTAATTACTCACTTTTTTTCTGTTTCTTTTTGGAACAAAAAGGGGAACCATTTTGTCGCATCCGTACAGCCGTCCTGCAAAACAGGAGCTGGGCACAAAGTGTCTTTTTTGAATTCCCGAAAAGAGAGCTGTAGGAAAGGCTGACGACGGTGTTTGTAGCTAAAGCCGCAGCATCCCTGCTCCGAGGAGACCCTCGAGCACTGGTCATGCAGCTGGCATTGCACCCCATGCAGCTGGCAAAGTGGTGGCATGAAAATATTTTAGTAGGGAATACCTGGGCACTCGCCAGAAGGCGATGAAGCAGCAGCGTGTTGCCAGCCCGAGCGTCCCGGGCTTTCCAGGTTGCCGTTACAATCAATACGGTTCTGTAGTCCAAATTAAATTGGATCACAGAGGTGGTGCTGTAGATGCTAATCCACAAAGCGGTTATAAAACATTCTCCATTCTGCTTGGTTTATTAAGAACCATTTTAATAAAGGCAAAGCTTGCTTAACAGAGCTCAGGCCTTGTTTAAAAAATAGAGATGATCTTGCCAGATCCTCTTAGCTGTATTTCAGATTTGTGTTTACAGAAGTGCCCTGGCTGCATTTTGGTTTTGCAAAATGAAGAAAAGATGGAGATTCAGCTCTCATTTTATTCTGCTTTTCTGAGACCCGGAGAAAGTGGATGGAAGAACGGAACAAATGGTTCCTAATTGTTTTATCTGCATTTAGAAATAGCAATATTGATAGCATGCCAAGAAAAAAATAGAGGTATTTGCATGGACATGCCAGAAATGCACCCAGAAATGTTCTGGCAATTCACGGTACAAAGTTTCACACAAAATTTTATGTTGCCTACAAGTTGTCACAGTAACATTACCTTTCCCCTTGGAAAGGAGATACCTTTTGATGTTACTGTTCGATAGCCAGAACCAAATTAAATTATTTCTGGTTATGGTTATGAACATTCCTGCAGTGAGACATGTTCTGAGCCTGCTCCAAAGTCTTTTTCAATTAATGGAAAGATGGGAATCGATGCCAAAATGGGATCTAAATTATGTTCTTACTGAAAGGGTAGATCAGGGGAAAGGCAGACAGTCTGGGCTATATCATGTGCATCTCAAACCCTCTCTAACATTCATATATGCTTCTTAGAGTTCTGCATCTCTTTTGCTGTTATTTCAGTGCATTTAACCTCAGTTATTTTGCTTGTTAATTAGGCGCGGTGATAGACTGTCTACGCAAGAGTAGGCCAATCTATATAAACTGTCCTGAAGATCTTTTTCAGTCCTTCGGTACAAAAATCTGGATCTCGGGAGCAGTCAGCGGGACTCCCCTTAGCGTCCTGTCGGCTCTTAGCTCTCCATCCCGGGAGCAGACGCCTGGGCGAGGAGACGCAGCTCGGCCCCGGGGGGGGTTGGGCAAGCGCGGGGGTCTCTGCGTGTCCACCGCCAGCGATGCCGTCGGGTTTTCCGTATTTCCCCTGCACTGCCGCTGTACGACCTTTGAGCTGTGTGCATTTTGTGTTTGCCACAACTTCTGGATAATTGAGTAATTAAGAGGTTGAGGGGGGGCCGCTGCTTGCCAGGCCCCTTCTAGATGGGCTTTGAGATCCCAGGACTGGCTCAGTCTTTTGATCTGAAATAGCTGAAAGCAGGATGCTTTTGGACGCGTTGCAAAAGTCTCCGATTTGAACTTTTTACTAGATAACAAATGAGATAGGCTGGCTGGCTCGAAGAATTCCTGACAAGGGTTTTAATTACCTCTTACCCCTGCCTTAAATGGTACTCACTGTACAGCTGGGTTAAATGGCATTATTATTCTAAGTACAGACAAATAGAGCTATGTCAGGTGAGTAGTAATTTAATTGTTAAATGCTAATCTGCATATTAAAACCAAAATACCACGTGGGACTTGCATTCTGCTGGTTTTGCACTGGCTGAAAGAGTCATTTCAGGCACATTTTAATAAGTATTGTGCATTCTGCCTCACCAGGACATGCCTAGATGGGAAATGGATTTAATTAGGGTGGCTCCCAAGAAACCTATTAACCTAATGAGGCTTCACAGCAGGGGCTTCTACTTAATAAGAATAATAATTCCCTTTGACTGGAATAGCTCAGGTGATGAACTAGTGGCCAGGTCTCCGTCTGCCTCGTGCTGATGCTTTCTTTTTCTTTCTTCAACTGTATCTTTCAGTTGTCTCACAAGCTGCAGTAGGTTCGTTTCATAAAAGTTTGTCAACCTGAATATAGGAAGATACGAAACATGGCGTAATTCGAGCGTGAGGCTTAGCAAAGGTAAAATGTAAGAAGGTTTTGAAGGCGAGGGGAAAGGCACTGATTGCGGGTCCGTGCTAGAGGGCAGCAACTCACGAAGGAAACCCACAGTGGGTTCACGCAGTAGAGCTGGACGTTTACTGGTGGGAGCACACACCGCCCTTCTGTTGGGCACGGCGAGACTGGAATGGGGACGGTGCTTTGGTGCTCTCTTGTTTCCCGAAGGCCGTAGAGATATTTGGACTATCTCTCCTCTCAATTAAAAAGCAGATGCCACAAGTTAATCTAAAAAGGATGGTCAAAAAGGAGCGGGGGGGGGGGGGGAGCAGGAGGACAGCGTGAGCCTGTAAGAGGAGAGGGGTTATGCAAAGTGACATCCAGAACCATTTGAACTTTGCCTCCGTCACAATTTGAGTCAAACCCAAGCTTCAGATCAAGTTCATGTTTAATTAAGCGCATAAAAGATATCTGTGTGGGCCGCTAAGCACTTCTAAAAATCCAGCCTGGAAAACAGAGACAAACAAACTGAAATGACCCTGTAGGAATAATAAAACATTCCCCGTTCTGCCAGAATCCACTAAGCCTGATGCTGCCGCAGACTTTCACCATCTCCCTCGGAAACAACCAGGCTGTGGCCACCGGTCTTGCAGCTCAAGGTGATCCCCAAAGTTCCCAGGGTACCCTATAGTTAGCGTGTTAATCCCCGCGTAATTATACCCTAAATTTTGTGAATGCTCCTGGAAATACCAGAGCAAAGCAGACATCAGCGTCCCTGTGCTCAGAGCGGTCCGGCTGGAAGGCACGTCCTTGTCAACGCGAGCGGGCGCTGCGTGAACGCGAGGACGTGAGCTCCTTCCCGAAACCTCTCTCTCCTCTCCCGCTGCACCTTGCCTCTGAGCAACGTGCCCAGTAAGCCCAGAGCCAGCTGGAGGGAGGTGAGTGTCTGATGTTCCAGCTATGCCTTACTGGGCAGCGGTAGAAGAGGGTTTCAGGTTTCTAAAACGAATCGCTCGCTGCCTAGCTGTGAAGGGCTGTGTGCCGAGGGGGCAAATATTGCGGCTAGCGTGCGTACTATTTTAAATAAACCAGCCTCCCAACCTCTTCCGGATCCTTCCTTTTTTATCCTTGCTCTAGCTTTCCTTTCAACTATCGTTGCTGTGTCCTTTGTGCCAGCATTTGCCACCCTGCTCAGATGACGCACTATTAGTATATAGTTGGTAGAGGGGTGGGTTTTCCCATTAGCCTGTTAATCCTATTAAGACCAAGTCCTCAGTATGTAAGATTTTTTTTTTTTAAGATTATGCTGCAGCTTTTGTCTGTGTTCAGACTTTTTGAACTCCTTTCCTGATTTCCTGGGGTAAAAAACAGGACTGTTCTTTCTCTTTCTTGCCATTTCCATGCATCTCTTCCCATTTCCTAGGTGTTCTCCATTTCTTCTGCTCTGGAGTCCCTAATCCTCTTGCTTCTGCACCTAAAACTAACAAGAAAATAAGTTTTCAGTTGCACATGTTGTTTGTTCCAGTGCCCTGGGTGGCCACACAAGTCCTTTGGCCAATGCTAGGAGATGTTGAGAATAGGAGGCTGGAAATAAATGGGGGGATAAAACTATCCTTAGAGCTCACCACATTTTTGTTGGATTAAGGAAACTATGGCACCAAAACCTAATACACATGTTAAAATAAGGAGTCCATAATTCCACCAGAGCCTTTCTTCCATAAGCTATTTTAGAAGTTAACTTTCCTGTGGACCTGTATTAGACGGTTACTTCATTTCACCCCAAGCAACAGCCACCTCACAGTATTCAGCTATTTCATGACCATAAGTAGGTTTGAACTGACACGCTGCAGGGAAATTGTTCCTGGCCATTCTGTGTTCTTACAGAAATGTTACTCAGCAAAATTAATTGCTCTCTTAATATTAAGGAAATAAAACAGCATTCAAGGTGGATTGCAGTAGTATTACCTGGATGTTTTATTCTTCTTAACACTTCTAGCTGACCCAGGGATGTATTTGACTCTGTGCGGTACTTCATTCATTGTTTTGGGTTCTTTTTTTCTGAACCAGATTATAAGGATTCCAAGGAGAAGAATAAAATGGAAATCCTGTATATCCTGGTGCCGAGTGTTACTATTCCCCTGGCCATAGCCTTACTCTTCTTCTTCATCTGCATCTGCCGCAACAATCAGAAGTCATCCTCCCCCCCTGTTCAAAGACAGCCTAAACACGTAAGAGGACAAAATGTGGAGATGTCAATGCTCAACGCCTATAAACCAAAGGTAATCCCTCATTTCGGCTTCGACGTTCGCTGTCTGTAAAAGCAGGGAATGAAATGCTTTGATCAACTCGGCGCTGAAACATTAAGCTGATTTCCAACTTGCAGTTTCTGCTGGTGCCTTTAGCTGTAATTTTTGTAACGACTTTTCTCCATGGCAGCGTAGCAAATGTGCTGGACCCGTGGAGGCAATTCCTATGTGTCTGGATAAATAGGAGCTGGAGGTTTTTTTGTAATAAAGCAAGCAACCCAGTACTGAAGCATCTCTAAATTGCCTCATTTAAGTTAGAAAGTAGTGCAGATAAAGATGAGATTCAGCATTTTCTCAAGAGTTTTTTCGTGGGTCTGCTGTAGTCATATGTCATCTTTCTCTTAGCTGAAGTCGCTTTGGAAAGATTTGTTCCTTGGTTTTTCAGGCTTACCCATTCTCTCAGTTAAAAAGAGAAATTACCAAAACAGAGCCTCAAAAATCTGCCCGCAGTTCTGGCCAGCACAGCTGATACATAGCGGCCCTTGTTGCTGGTATTGTTTTGCTTCGCTGTAGTCCCAGGTTCATGAAGCATTTTTAAAAATCATTTAAGATTTTAGCGTGAGTAACCTTGAGCTCCTTGTTTATCGGCAGGGCAGCCGATTTGCAAACCTGTGTGGATCACCCGTTTCAGGGCTGTAACTGCCTTCTGCCACCTACAGGCAGAATAATGCCCTGGAAAGACTATTTGCCTTGTTTTTCACACCGTGCCAATTCCCTTTAACAACTTCATGGAGACTGTTCTTTCGAAGCATTTCAGAGTGAAAATCAGTAGCTACAAGTAATTAGAAAAGAACCCGTGTCGGCTGTAGTATCTGAAGCAGTCAGGCATGCCTTTGAGTAACCTCTTATTTTTGTTAGAAAATGTCATAGCAAAATGAATCCAAATTCTGATTTTATTGAGTTTCAGCAGTGTGAACTCTAACTTTCAAACATTGCTGCTGTAGCTGTTCTTCCAGCAGAGCTAATCACTCGGCATCAGGCAATGTTACACTTGTATTTCAGGAGCTGTGTTCTTCATCTCTGAATAAATTCTGGAGCAGTTTTCATCTTAAGTTCATAAAGCAGTTATGGGATACCGCTGTTGCTTGCTCTTAAATGTCAAATTTCTAGAATTAGGTTATAAAGAGTTAATTGTGGCAGCCTAGGGAAAATTACTTCAGGAGCTGTATCCCGTGAGATCGGGGTAGCACGCTGCAAGGGGCAGGGATGGAGGGAGCTGTGCCACCCAGGTACTACTTGTTTTTTTGGGGGTGCTGCCCCGTGTGTCTGCGGAGCCGCGGTCTCCGGGCGGCAGGGACGGACACGGAAAGTCGTCGCAGAGGAAAATTCCAGCTCGCCGCCAGCTCACAGAAAGAGTAGGAGAGTCTTTTTAAGTCGACGATAAAAGTAAACCCAGTGTGCAGCTGTGCTGGAAAATGCAGTGCTGCTTTTGCCCATTAGTAATAGGAACTGCGTACGGAGATGTTTTTACACGGCGTAATGCTAACGCTAGGATTCCCATTTTAAATAGTGTCGCAGGCACTGGGTGCTGCTGTCGCGACGCCGGCAGGACTGTTGCGCGGGGTATCTGTTCGGGGTGGTCAGAGTTTGGTCTATTGGTATATTTTAGCTCCCCAGTCCCCCACACACTGGCCCGGTGAATTTATCGTGATTTTCCTTGAAAATTCTTAATTTCAACTTTCACATACAGCTTAGAGTAGCTCTGTATCAAAATGTTGGTAATAGTACAAAAGCCACTTAATTAGGTAAGTGTCAAAACTACATCTTGCATCCAACCTCCGTGGAATAGTTTGGTACATTTGGATTTGCTTCTTGGTCCCTGCTCTACTAGTTGGGGTACGATCCTGACTAAACTGAAGATAACGGGAATGTCAGCGTCATTTTACCGAGGTCACAATTTCCACCTAGGCTGCTGACGCACTGGTGCCTTATGCACGCAACATAGGAAAGCAACTCGCCCAGAAATGTTTGCAAATACAGACTGCAGTGTTTTCTTTTTATGTTCAAAGTATATGCTGCAAAAAGCTTTCCATCTTTATGCTAATTCTCTATTTTCCCACTGGGAGACCCAGCTCTCCCTGTCTCAAATGTTTTGCTTGCCTTTCAAACAAAATTTTAAAAGAAAGGAAATAGAATCCTATTTTAAGTACTGTATCCAGTATTAATGGCAACTTTGGGTAAAAACACGCTTAGGTTTCGAGCTCCAACTGAGGTAGATGTGTGTTTGCTCATACAAATAAAAAAGTTAGCATTTCATCCAAAAGCCTGTTTCAGTTTTAAGGGATTTTAATTGCCTTCAACAAATACAATAAACTAAGCTGGTCTTGTCGTTCACCTAATGGAAGGAGCCGATAAAGAGATAGAGGCGGTGGGCTTCGCTCTTACTGCTCCCCCTTTGTACTCGGTTTACTTTGGCGTGCTGCCTCATATGTATTTTACACTTCTTTACATTTTGTACACCGATGTATGACAAATACTTGTCAAACACAAACTAAGCAGATTTATAACCGCTTAACTTGAAATGAGCCCTTCCTGCCAAAACTTTATGACTTCATTTTCTTTCATAGTTTTCCACTATGTTGGTTCAAACAGACGAACCCAGCCTCAGGTCAGACAGAGGTCATTTCACTTTCATTACTAAAATATAATTTACAATATGCCAGACCTAAACAAGTTTTAGCCTAAAGGATTTGTATAATATAAACCATCTGTTCCTCAACAATATAGCTAATTTCCTGCCATCACCGTACAGTCTACTGGCTGCCTGCTTGAATGGCTTTATTATTATTATTATTATTATTATTATTATCATCATTATCACCATTACTATTACTGTTGCTGTTACTATGACTATTACTATTAATGCAGTATTTGCCTAAAAGTCATAAGTGGCCAATATGGTTAGAATTCTTTTATTCTAAAATGTCATTTTGAAATGATTTTTTAAAATATCAGTTGTTTTCCTATATTGCCACTGTAAAGCTGCCGTTACATTATTTCAGGAATGCAAACACTGAAGTTTACAGTAATTTACAAAACATAGATCCCAAACTCATTAGCCTTAAATTACTACCTATGCCTATACTGAGGAGCCTTAATGAGTGGGGTTGGGTGTAGGTGTTACATGTGGAGGTTAACATCTGAAAATAATACAACTTCTTATGGCCTAAGAGTGAATATATGCACCCAGAATAACAACAGAGTTTTTTAAAAGTTTGCCTTTCTTCTTGACCACTATCTCATTTTTCCAGCTGACTCTGACCTGCATGTTTCGGGATTGAACATTCAGTCAGGCGTGGACAGAGATAGTCTCTGCTGCACACTGAAGGGTTAATAGCAAAGTCGAGGAAGAATTGGCTGCAAGGACATAGTTTTTTAAAAAAAAGTTTTCTGCTAAAACTTTAGGCCCTGGCCCAGAAAACACTTCAGCATGTACTTACTTAAAGTATGTGAATTGCCTCAATTCCTGAAATTAGTCAGATTCAATTTTAAGTATATAAATGCCCAAACCCAAGTACATAAATGCTGCTGAAACGCTGTTGGTTCCAGCATATATTTAGATCTAATACTTACTACTTATCTGATCTTGTGTAGAGGGTAAAAAAGTAATTCCAAATTACGTTTTGGAGCAGGGCGCACAAAGATCGGATGGCACTCAGCCCTGGGCTTTGCCGATGTTGGGATACTGGTGTCCCTCAGGCCGTATCTGGCCCGGGGCGGATGCCGTGGCACCAGTGCCCGCATCGCACAGGGCTGAGCAGGATCATTGCCAAATGGGTTTGCGGCCCAGGGAGTTCCTTTGTCGGTCTGCTTGGCCTTCAGACGTCCTGTGCGAAAAGATCTTTGACTTAAAAATGTGTTTTCAGTCCCGTTTTTCTGACGTGTTTGCTGTCATTTCTTTAACAGAGTAAGGCTAAGGAGTTGCCGCTGTCCGCTGTTCGTTTCATGGAAGAACTGGGCGAATGCGCTTTCGGGAAGATCTATAAGGGCCATCTCTACCTTCCAGGCATGGACCACGCTCAGCTCGTTGCTATCAAGACGCTAAAAGACTTTAACAACCCCCAGCAGTGGGCAGAGTTCCAGCAAGAAGCATCGCTCATGGCCGAGCTCCATCACCCTAACATCGTTTGCCTCTTAGGTGTTGTGACCCAGGAGCAACCTGTCTGCATGCTGTTCGAGTACATGAACCAAGGAGACCTCCACGAGTTTCTCATCATGCGATCGCCGCATTCAGATGTTGGGTGCAGCAGCGATGAGGATGGGACTGTAAAATCCAGCCTGGACCATGGGGATTTCCTGCATATTGCAGTCCAGATTGCAGCGGGGATGGAGTACTTATCAAGTCATTTCTTTGTCCATAAAGATCTCGCCGCTCGTAACATTTTAATTGGAGAGCAACTTCACGTGAAAATTTCAGACCTTGGACTCTCGAGAGAAATCTACTCGGCAGATTATTACAGAGTTCAAAACAAGTCTCTCTTGCCAATTCGCTGGATGCCACCGGAGGCCATTATGTACGGCAAGTTCTCTTCCGATTCAGATATTTGGTCATTTGGAGTTGTTTTATGGGAAATATTCAGCTTTGGACTTCAACCGTATTATGGATTTAGTAATCAAGAAGTCATAGAGATGATCAGGAAAAGACAACTGCTGCCATGCTCTGAAGACTGTCCTCCCAGAATGTATAGCCTGATGACAGAGTGCTGGCACGATCTGCCGTCCCGGAGGCCGCGATTTAAAGAAATCCATGCCAGGCTGCGCTCATGGGAGGGTCTTTCAAGTCACACTAGTTCTACTACCCCCTCCGGTGGGAATGCCACCACTCAAACGACTTCCCTCAGCGCGAGTCCAGTTAGTAATCTCAGTAATCCCAGGTACCCTAACTACATGTTTCCAGCACAAGGTATACCGCAAGGCCAAATCGCCGGGTTCATCGGACCGCCGATACCTCAAAACCAGCGATACATCCCCATCAACGGGTACCCCATTCCACCAGGATACGCTGCTTTCCCAGCTGCCCACTATCAACCGCAGGGTCCGCCCAGGGTAATCCAGCACTGTCCTCCTCCAAAGAGTCGTTCTCCGAGCAGCGCCAGTGGGTCGACTAGCACAGGGCACGTCACTAGTTTGCCGTCTTCGGGATCCAACCAGGAAGCAAATATTCCTTTGCTATCTCATATGTCAATTCCTAGTCATCCAGGGGGAATTGGTATTACGGTTTTTGGAAATAAAACTCAAAAACCATACAAAATTGACTCAAAGCAGTCTTCCCTATTAGGAGACTCCAGCATCCATGGACCTAATGAATCTATGATTTCAGCTGAATTGTAAATAAGCGAGCCCTTTGTAAATATAACTATTTACAATACAAACTAGAAAGTCGTAGAAAAGATTTATATTCAAATATTTTATTAAAGATTCTTCTGGTTGTTTAACAGACATTGCAGCAAGTATCTTCTGTGAAGTTTAACTGCTTAACAGGATGGGCAGACTCAACCAGACAAAGACGGTTGTGGTAGGAATACTCAGCTTTGTCAATGGACACACTGTTTCTTTAAGTGCCACCGACAATTCAAAAAGGGGACGGGGGACTTTTTTTTTTTTTTTTTTTTAATAAAAACATCTTATCATAGGCTTTTTCACAGCTTTTTAAACCTCCGATGTGGTTTAAATCACAGAAACTTTTTTATACTGAAAACCTATTTTAATATTTGTCTCTTTTTTAGGAGATGCAAATATTCAGAGATCTACTGGGTGTGCAATTTCAGTTCCAATAGCTAGTTAAAATATTTGTAAATTTTGCAGTCAAGGATTATGTTTCAAATATGTGATCTGAGAGCTGAATAAATTACTTCAGGTAGGGTTTTGGTCTTTTGTTAAGTTGGGAGTCTGAGTTCAGATTCAGACCCAAAAAAAGTCATTTATATGACAGCACAATAGCTTGAGTTACCAACTTGCAGTCTACAAAAATCATCTGCTATTGGCTGCTAAAGATGGCTGGAGTTCTAAGAAATTGCCTTAAAGGAAATGAAATTAAAGTGTTTTAATTTCAGAACTTGAATCAGTTTATTCGAAGATAACATTTCATAATCTAGTAGTTAAAGCAGAAATTTTATATCCTTTTGTTGCTATGCAACTGTTTAATGGAAAGGCTCCAAACCACAGTTTTATATATGACAATCAGTTTTCCCAGGAATATTTATTGTTTCAGATCAATGTGTAATTTCAGTGACTATGACTCCAGTAACCCTGAAAAAAGGGGAACTCGCATTCCATTAGGCAGCAAATCCATTGATAGCAATTTTGTCTGTCAGTTCTAATAATGTGAACTAGGGTTAACTTTCACCTTAGAAATATGACATTTGTCTAATTACTAAACATTCATTCAGGTATAAGCAATCTAGATTATTCATTTGAAACCACTTTAATGAGTTACAAAAGTGCTGTGTACATTACAGTTTTTCACAGACTTCTTTTGTACTGAATAGTATTTTTATTGTACACAGAACAAAACCAATCTTTTGCTCAGTTGACAATGTTGTATAATATGACTATTTTTATCTTTTTGCACAAAAGTGTGATAATGTTTTGTACAGCAGAAGTGAAAATACATCTCTGCATTTTATATCTTGGTCTGTTTCTTTTCATTTTTAACCTGATGTAGATGTTCTTGAAATATATTATGGTGATATTCAGCCACTACCTTATACAAATATTTTTCTTTGTTTTCACTGCATGCGTTTAATCACTGTATTACTTGATGATTGATTTATTAATTATGGGCATTTCAATTAGGCAAGCATGAAAATGTAATGAAAAGGCTATTTTATAATTAAGATATGTGCATTTTTGTATTTCACATGCCAGAGATGATATTAAACACTGATTATTTTATGCTGCTGTTTATTAAAACATGGTTTTAACATAAACGTAGCGGTATTTCCTCCGTTTGCTCTAAGACACTTGAAACGTTTCCTCTTCAACAGAGCGCTAAAATCGGCTCGCTCGGCTCAGGTAGGACGTCTGCCGAAATGCTCACCTGAACGGGACGTGAGAGTTTTGCAGGTCAGATTTGCGGACAGATTACTTCGGGGTAACACGCAGAGGCTTAAAGGAGTATTTGGCCGTGGCGATCCTTACAGAGCGCACGGGAGAAGCGGGATGGCGTAACTGCCCTGGGAGAACAACGCGGTCTTTGCCGTGGTCTCTCGTTGGCCGTACCAAGGGCCAGCATCGCCCTTTCGGCCCCTCGCTTCGGTTTCGCGTCCTGCTGCGTCGCTCTGAGCTCCCGCGGTACGTCGCGTTGCGGCGGCATCCAGAGCTGTCAGGCGTGAAGCCGTACTCGCAGGTTACGAGCGGTCGGTAAGTACGTAGTAAGGACTTTTGTGACTTCTGAGATACTCTGTGAACCTGAGATGCCAGCCTCCGTGTGAATTGAGTCGACATCAGGAGCAGTAATGAAACTATGTTACTTGTCAGCTAAAATATAGTTTTGATTGAAGATTCAGACAATAATTACATTTTATTAACTTCTGTATCTGTGTCAGGTTATCAGACTCGAATGCTGAAAAATTACCTTTGAACAGACACGTTTTACAGGAACGGATGAGGTGTTTTTTCTCTGAGCCATAGCTATTAACATAACCAGAGGCTAGGGAGTTGCTCTTTCTCACTTGGAGCTCTCACTTGGCATCTTCTTCGACAGTAACCATATTGTCGTTCTTGATCCGTCTTTTCTCTCATCTGCTCCTGCGTACTTTTTCAAGTGGTTGCATCAGTGCGAACAATTCTTTTGCATCTTAAGCATCAAATGCGCTGAGAAGGAAGAAGCTTTTTTTCCCAGCCATTTTTCCTATGGGATTTCTTAGCTTGTACCATTAAGGGCTTGCCAGTTTAAAGACAGTCTGCCACTTTGTCAGTATCTGGTTGCAGAAACAGAAGCAACTATATGCAGCCAAACGAGTCTGTGGTCCTTAGGTTACGCTCTTATTGCAAAATCTTCAGTAAAGAACATGCTGTAAATGAAGTCAACGGAGAAATAAGAATCTTTGCGCCGTAGTTGACGCACAGACATCTGTGCAAAAACGTGGCTGAAAAAGATCCTGAGATATCATGGCCAATGATACCAAAGTATTTGCTCGGCACTGTCAAGCAACAGCCTTCACTGAGTGAATGTGTGAAGAAAATGGAAATATCTTCAGGAGGCTCTTCTTTCAGCTAGACAGCCGTGGAACCAGCTCACGAGACTTCTGGACAGATAGTCTCTGCCAGTTGGGACAACAAGCGATACGTGTCCCGTCAGGTCAAACCTGAACATATGAGGCGTAATGCCAGAATTCGGTTCAGTTCTGTAAAGACAAGCATGAGCCACACGCGCGTCAAACCGCCCTCACGTCAGCGCTGCACACGCTGCGCTCCCACGGGACTGCCGTCGTACGCGGGTAAGCTTAGCCGTGAATTTGCATCCTTGGCTTTAATCACCCTGATAGGAAAGCAGTAACCTAATACTTAGTGGAGCAGCAATGGGAGTCATAAAATAGTCCCTCACACACTTTGTGGTTTTCTGTTAAAAAAACAGGAACCACAGTGCAAGCCCACTCACAGCTCAATTTAGGGTTTTTCCTTTATTTCAAAGTAAGCTGGGTCTTTAAGATTGAAATATTTTTAGACTCGCAGATGTAAACCAGCACTGAACAATACACCTGAAAACGCTTGCAAAGACCTCTTCTTGCCCTTCTCTCCCTCTCTCAGCGGGTGAAGTTTGTGAGCTGTGAGGCTGAAATCACAGTCTGGCTCGCAACCGATGCATAGGGAACGAATGCTAACGCAGAGAGGCAGGAATTCGTCAGGGAGAGATTAGAGGGAAAAAAATCTTCTAAAACCCAATTAGACAATGTGGAAAACGAATGTTGCCAGAAATTAAGGAATTGCTCCGCAGGTGGGAATGCAGACGTACAGATGAAAGCTATTTTCGTGGCAAACGAAGGAAGAGGGAATTTTCCAGATTCCTAATGCTACATGCAAGAATCATCATCCCTTCTTCCTTCGGGGAGATAGGACAGCCAAGACTGCTGGAAGTGCAGTAATGGATTGAGAGGCTCTAGAGGCTTGGAAATCAAACTCTGAATAAACACTGTTCAGTAAGCCTTCAATCTGGAGAATCTCATTCCCTCCAGGTTAGCTAGTATTTCTGTAATAGAGAATAAATATTTGCTGATTTAAAGACCAAAATGCAGAGTCTGAAATGGAGATTCGTATCCTTCGTTCCCACAGAGCGATTATAGTGAGTTTCTGCATTCTCTGGATTGAAAGCAGAAGGTAAAGCAGAGAACTACTTGTGCAGAAATTTGGGCTGGAAAACTCAGAAATACCAGCGTATGTTTATCCAGAGCATGAGAAATTGTCAAAAAGGAATCCATTATTTGCTTTGCACGAATAAGGATTTCCAAGAAGGTTACAAGCTTGGAAATACTCTATTACATTTGCTTGTTCCAACGCTGTTCTGTAATCTACAATCACCAGGAGAACTTTTAAAATGTCCACCCAACTCGAAACACTCCTGACGGGAAGGCAGGCGATACCAAAACTCTCTCAAGTACAACCACACGCTGTTCCCTGTGGACCCAGTTCTGTGGAATGAGTACCCTCGACATCTGGTGGCTCTAGATACTCTGTTTATCAGAAGGTATTTGACTCGTTGGCAGGAGTCACTCTTTTCAGTGTGGCCGAGCGTTGTCACACCATGTCACACTAGGTGTTGGGTACATCGGAGCGCTAAGGTAGCTGTGACTTTATCATCCACCCTCCCCCAGGCAAGCGTAAGACACAATAACTGGCTATAAATTGTAGACATTGATTAGAAATCCATGAACACAATAAAGCTGCAGGTAGGGAGAGAGGGCTGTCTACATGTAGCAAAGATGGTAATCTCAGAGGAGGGCCAGGTTTGTGGGGGGAGGAAAAAAAAAAAAAAAAAAAAGTGTCTTCTCAGTGTTCCTTATGGCTTGGGATAAACCACACTGAAATCCACAGGAGTCTTTGCACTGATTTTAGTGGTGTCTGGATCAGGCTGTCAGCCTTCTGGGGAGTCTTTAGGAGTTGTAATGAACTTGATGAAACCCTGAACTTTCAGTCTGTACCTGTGAGAAATTTGATCGCGCAGCACAAGTTCACAAACGGTTCTGATGGACGCACGGAGCGTGTTGTGCAGCAGGTTCCCAAGCCAGCAAAAGAGGGACGGTAACACACTTGTTAAAAAGAACAATTTGTATGAAAACTGACTTTTGTTCCAAAATGCTACAATAAACCAAAAAAAGGTTATTTTTTTATTTGTAGAAAAAAATTACAGCGCCTTTACTGTATGTTACAACATTTTAAGCAGTATTTCTTAAGAATATGGGTTCGTCGTCGTTCTGTGGTCAGGGAATGGAAAGAGCAGCCACGCTAAGCTGAGTTTCCCCACCTCTGGTTCTGCTGGAGAACCTCAGTGGAAAAACGAGGCAACTGGGCTTCTGCCTGGGTTAAGCTAATGGAGAGCAAACGTCTTTTGGAGAGGAAGCACTAGCTGTGTTTCGAAAGAGCACCGCCTTTGCGTCCCGAAGATCTGCGTACCGATTCCTAAATTCCCCTCCCCAGATATTACAATGTCTTCGTGGTATGCAACCTTGCACTTTTGTCCCAGATATTTCTTTTGCTTGAGACGGAGCCAGCACATTTATTCCAGTGAAAAGACAGTAGCCAAATGAGTCTCGGCTGTTAGTCTTCCAGAGCGTGGCTAAACCGAGGAGGTCTGAGGGTGCTGGGACCAATCTTGAAGTATGTAGTCACCCAAACCACATCCTCGAGTTCTGTGAGAACGTGCTTGCTTTTGGCTGCATCTTCAATGGCGATGGGTTTTTTTGTGGCCCCCAAGTCTGCTCTCTCCGTGGGCCTGAAAGCCTCTCTTAAAGATGTGACGTTCGTGGAATCCGAGAAGCAACTTTTATCTTGCTGTGGGCTATCTTTTATAGGAGGAGAGAATATTGCCCCCAAGTCAGTCACTCCCTATCCCATCATATTTCTTCCTGTTTGATCTCTCAAAGATTAAAGTTCAGTATATTTCAGGACAGTTATATTGCTGAGGTAATATAAAATTATTAAAAACAGAGAGAGAGACAATATTGTGACTACACATCAAAAGCTCTTTAAGACAAAGGAGGGAAAATTGACTTGAAACTGGAATTATTAGAAGCATCTGTGGTGTCCTTTATTTTCCATTTAATAGTGCAACGCGTTTTGGAACGGTGTCTGACTTTCGAACTGGCAACCTGGTACTGCCTTAATTTTCTGATTTGTACCCTAAACCCCGTGGTTTATCTGCTCCTGCAGAGGGGAACAGCAACTGTTGGTTAATGAGTTTTGACCTTAAGACACAAAGGAAGATTTTCCAGCACTGCAACCTATAGCCTCTGTGAAGAAGTTGTGTTATTTTTTTGCTCGTCTGAGGAACTTAAAACAGAAATATCTATTAGATTCTTAAGAAGCACATGAGTTTTTAAACCACAACTGCTGCTTGGAGTACAGTGTGCATATGTTTGTTTATGTATGTGGGTACATATATCTATATACGCTCAAATGTTTTCGGTAGGTATTTCCATAGTTTAAAAAAAATCCAATAACCTTGTGAAACAGTAACTAACAGCCACCAGCTAGATGAGGAGCCAGGCGGCCAAAGCCACGGGGAGAATAAGCAAAACACTTCACCCTTAGGAAAAAAAAAAACCAACCTTTAATGTAAGCTCACCCACTTTCACACACATCTTCCGACATTTTAAGGCCAAAAGAGGTGGAAAAGGCCAAGTGACTTCCGAACACCAGACATCGTATTTAGCCCTTCTTCCACCGCGCCCAAAGCGCTGCTTGAGGCAGAGAATCTCCTTCTGAGCGGAGCTGCACCACACGTGGCCGGTGGGTCCCGCGCAGCCGGAGGTGTGCTTAATTCGTCTCTCTGACGAGGTACGAGTTGCCTTGCACCGGGCGGCGATGGCCTGGTGCCTCCTCTTCCTCTCCGCACGGGACGGAGAGGCCGCCACCATGCTTCCTCGGGGTACGGGCACCGACGGGGACGGGTCCTTCGGAGGGGAGGCGAGGAAGACGGGAGGGTGGAGGAGAGGGGATGAAGGACCGCGGCGGGGATGAACGCCGCAGCGTGGCGGATGGGAGACGAAGGTGGGGGAACCTCCGCAACCAGGGAGGAGAGCGAGGAATCCCCGTTCTGGAGAGAGGAACACCGTCGGGGCTGGTCACAGGGAACATGGCGGGCCTGGCCCTCCGAGCCCCCCTCAGAGATGGGTTACCTCAGGGAGGCCACCCCACGAGGAGGCCGCGGCAGAGACACCCCTTAATTTGCCCCGCACCGCCCTTACACAGGATTTCTCCTCCACAGCGCCGGCTCCCGAGCCCTTTCCCGAGCTCTCCTGAGAGGCTAGTGCGGTACTTCCCAGCCAAGGCCTGCGTTTCCCCCCGTTTAAATTCACCATCTTAAATGGTTGTGCTTAAATTCACCACCTCCCACCCAGCCTTCCAGCAAATGCAACAAAATTGCGGCCCATGAAGGCCGCGGCTTGTTTTCTCTAAAAACTGCCGTCTCTATTTTGCGTCGGTATTGCCCAAAATCGTTACGCTGAGCCAATGTTGTTTAAAGAAACTTTGCCGTACTCCCCGGTTCCTCTCCGGCTGGGTTTGGCGTATTCTCGGCTTTCACTGTGAGCTGCAGGAAAGGTGATCGGCGCCCGAAGGCGTCCCCATCGCGGCTCAGCCCTGGTCCCGGTTGGTCCGGCCTTCCGTGCGCGGGGCTGCGAGATGGGAATTCGGCTTGGCTCAGGGATCACCTTAGAAAGCATATTTACTGTTCTGTTGTTACGTTTCATAGCATATTTTCTTGTCTCTCAAGTATTTGTATGCACCAAAGAACTTGAACGCTTTATTTTTTTTTTTTTTTTTTTAAAAAGGTAAATTATTACTTCAAGGCAGTACGAAGGCTCGGTATAAGCTCTGCTGAGTAGCCCATGCCGGACTCCAGGTTTCTGCTGGTATGACTACCCCAAAAATTTGCATCTAAACTTTCGCTACCCCACCTCAGCCCCTCCTCCCGTATGGCGGCTTACCTGGCTCTGCACGTTTTCAGGCTAAGCGTGCAGTCCCCAGAACAGAACCCCCCCCTTTCCTCCCAGGACCTACCAGCACAGCCAGGCTCTGGGCACTGGCTCGACCCAGCGCGTCGCTGTAATTCCTCCCGCATCACGCCGCCAGTCAGTTGGACTTCTATGGAAGAGGTATAGGAGGACGACTGCCGAGCGGTGCGAACCCAACTCTTTGCTTACTGTGAATGTGCTTTTCTCTACGTTTGGGCAGCTACTTTGTCGGGTGGCCGTGGTTGCCTTGAAAAATATCCATGCCAATGCAATAAGGGTATTTCTAGACAAGCAGAAGGCAGAGACTGAATAATTAGGTTTTTGACATGACTCCACCCAGAGATGCTGATTTCTGGAAGAAGAGGGGGATACAGAAGTGTCAGGTCCCCGGTCAGAAGCCCAGCCGTGGCTGTGGACAGTCGTATTCGTAAAGATCTGCACAGAAGTTCGTTGTGAGCAGGAGCAATGTCAGTGCTCTTCTTTCCCTGGAAGGTCATTGCCTCTTCTCCCTTAGAACTCTGAGAGCTTCTTGCGGAGCCTGATAATTCCAGTAACTCCCATTAGGAGTTCAGGCTGTGCAAAGGGCAGCAGGTCCCAGTGGGAAGAGCAAAAATCCTGTGACCGAGCTGCCGTGCTGAGGGTGGGTGGGATGCCGAGTGTGTAAAACCACCGTTAGTCCCAGCCGTAAAGCCGTGTACGTCTCTCGTCTGCTAGCATTTCAAAGAGGTCAAATCCAGGCAAACTAACTTAGGAACATTAGGGAAGACACAAATAAACAGATGGTCTGGACACTGTGTTGCGGTATGGCAGGAAACGGTGCCAGAAATGGAATAATTATTCCAAAGTAGATTCACATAAGCCGTATCCAAAGGTAGTTGGCACCAAATGGCTTAGCCATTTGATAAAGAAGTTGAAATTACTTTTGTATGTGGGCACAAGTTAGTTTATGATGAAAAAATCTCCAGTCCTAAGGAAGCTAGCCTTCCGAGTAGCCAAGCCATGAGGATTGCACAAGAAGCCATAAATCTGGCTTTTCCTAATTTCTGAGTGCTCCGCATTGCAGCATAAATAATACTCCTTTCAACCATCGCTTTGTAGGCCCTTTCTTTGCAATATAATTTATGTATTTATTTTCTTATCTGGTAGTTAGTCTCAGTCCTGAAAATATGCAGACCACTTAGCAGGGCAGGATCGAGACTTCACGCTATTATTGGTTTGTATCATACAAACGCTGCAGCTGCGCGTGGTGCAGTAGCTGTTGAGGGTGCAAATGCCGGATTGCTCCTCGCCGGTGCGGAAAGAAGGGTCGTGTGCTGTTTCTCCCATCTTCTGCTGTTGCGGCAACTGGCAGGGATACGGGGAGAGCCTGGCTGGCTCACCATACCGTGAGTATTGCCGTATCTCTCTCCCGGATAAGGAGCAGGGACACCTTCCAGGTAGGACTTGCTGTACCACTGTTCGTTTTATCAGTGTCTTCGTCATCTACATTTGCAGGGCTGAAATACAACGGGCTGGTAGGAACTGTTGAGCTGTTGTTCTTGCCCAGCTATTAAACGCTCGAAAGTCTTGGACAAATGTAGAGATTTTAACAGTTTTTGCTAGGACAGATTTTTCTGGGTAGAAAGATGAGAACGTATCTGGGAAACCATGCAAATAGTCCCATAGACAGGAAGTCTGTAGATAGGGTTTTGAGTCATTTAAAAATACAAGATATACAAGGCAAACAGTAAGGATCTCTAGTTCCTTTAGTGCCTAGCAACGAAGCTGTCCTATCTTAAAAGTTACACGGCATGTGAATGTTTTCCCCTCGTGCAGTGGATTGGTGTGCTGGGAGGCCGTGTGTAGTCTTCCTCGACAACTCTGCGAAGTGGAAAGAAAAGTTAACTGTAAGCAACATTTTACTTGCTAGCCCAGGAAGGAAAAGGATGGAGGTTTACATGTCTTCTCTGTCAGAAAATATTAAAATACGCTTTATGTAGTGGTTGTGTATTTTAAAATACCAACTCCCGGATGACTCTGGAGCTTGGGTAAATAGGATCTGTTGGCCGTTCCTCTCTGCAAACAGGAATTGTTTCTTTTCGCTTCTGCACTTCTTCACCAGTGGCTCTTCTGGCAGCTCCTTAACTCTGATGAAAACAGATGATGAAATGAATGACTATCACTGGAGTTGTTACCAATGCTAATTTTTAGATAGACCAGGCTAACTGGTTCCTTTGATCTTTAGGATTTACACTCTTTTATCTTGTGTAAGCCAACTGCTCAAGAGGCATGTGCCCACCCAGCTCTCTGCACTTCAGAAAAATGCTTTAAAGCAGCTGATAATTTTACTTTTAAGTTTTCTGAGCTATCATATTGTCAATCTTGATCAAGAGTGTTGGGATGAGTCTTATGATCAGTGGTAACTTAAAGTATTGTTTCATTTTGCCACATGGGCCTCTGTGTTTCACATTTACTGCCCCCTCTCTTTTTTTTTTTTTTTAAAGACAAATTATTCCAGATTTTTTTGTGAGCACTCTTTGCCCTTCTTTATGTCTTCATTTCCAGCCTCGCTGCCTGCCATCACTTCAAATGATACTCTCCTCTCATAACTGAATATGTCCCCCAGGTGTATGCATGATTTTTCCAGACAACTTCATATTGATTATGACTAAAACAAATGGCAAAGTCATGTATCATTTACAGCTGTCTGCTGGGATTTATAAAGGAATGAAGGGGAAAATTGAAAGGAGCAAGAAAATTGTGTCCTTTTTTTTCCAAATGCCCAAATTAATAGGCTACTGTGATGATTCTGGCCACAAAACAACCAGTTTAATGGAATAGAGTTGTGTAATTTTATTAACTAAGTATGAAATCAGGGTTTTGACAGCTTATGCTTTACAGACTCGTGTGTATGTTCATATTCCTTAGGTGACGCTTTCAAAACCAGTTACAGAAAATACAGTCAACATGGACGCAGCAGAAATGGTGAAAAACAATATATCTTTATACAGGCAAATGGTTTTGCAGTATGTTAGAAATAAGCTGCACCCAAAAGGTAACGCTGTCTTTTTTTTTTACTAATCATAAATAAACGTGAAGAATTTTAAAAACTTTTTAAACAATTCTAAAACCTGCTTGAACAAGTAAACTTGAATGTTGATTTAATTTTAATGAGCGAGAGGTAGAGCTTGGAAAACAAATATGCGGCCCGATCTTACAAATGGAGTAGCGGTGAATGAGACCCAGCACAATTCATGCGTTCTGGTGGACACAGCCGAGAGAAAACAGGGAGACGTGAACTGCTAATATTTTCTCCCTGACACACCAGCTGCTTTCTCTACCCTCTAGTCTAAGCACAGCACAGCTGCTCCACAAATATTGGCTTTATTTCAAGGAAACAAAGAGAAAACAAAACTCTGTCCATTCAAACCATCCAGCGAGAGCAGCCAGAAACCTTCATTCAAGTCTCTTTCTCCTCCCCTGCTCAGATATTTCTGGAATGAAGGAAAAAAACCTCCTTTCCCAAAGGAAGGTCCCTAAAAGTCCTCCACCTCCAGAGAAGCCCATTTCTGCCCTTCCTTCCTGGCCCTTAAATAAGTCCTTAGCCAGGAATCCTGTTCCATAGGGATTCCCAGCAGCGGCACGCTGGTTCCCAGGGCAGCGGGATAAGCTCTTCTCCAGGCTTTTTAAGGGATGCATGTGGGCTGATTGAGCCCGGGTGCTTCTGGTTTAGGTGATCAGCTGCCAGAGTGGATCTCCTGGAGGGTAAACCAAGTGGTGGAACTTCTCCCAGTTTGCTCGGTAAGTGCCAAGGGGAAGAGGGAGGGAGCAGGTACGGATCCTGTAAAATTTTTTTCTGCGGTGGCACAAAGTGTCCAGACTCCGGTGATCGTAGAGAAGTTCCCGTTAGCCCGAAGGCAGGACCGTGGTCCTTCTCTGAAGTTCTACCAGCCCGCCAAAGGGTCTTCTCTCGGCTTTTTGCCGGGTGACAAATTACAACGAACGTTCTGCTTTCACTGCTGCTATTTCAGAAAAAAGCAAGGTAAGTCCAAGATGTTTGGGTCTGTGTCCTAAAGAAAGCAATTATTTTCTTTTTCCTGTTGGTGAATATTCTCAATTATTTAATTTCCTATGGAGACATTTGGCAAGCAGTTTCCTTCCCAGCTACTGCCAGCAACTCTTGTTCCTAAATGAAACAAGTTCTTGGCCTACAGGAGCATAGCCAGGAAATTTGTCATTGTTGGGCCAAGTGATATTTTTATTTTACCTAATCAATGACATTTATTTCAGGCAATGCATTTTTTAAGGTCATTTATTATATTACTAAATAGCACAGGGAAACCAGAGAATTCACTCTAAGAAAAAACCCAACAACCTGGATCGTTTTTATGATGTATGTCTTTTTGTACTGCTAGGGTTGTACATGGCATCACTGTTGAAATATTTCTGAAGCTAACTTTCAAACTAGCAGACGGAGCCAGCTTCTTTTTCTCAGTTCAGTTGCCTTTGCTTCCCTCCAGAATTTGGCAGTACTTGGCCTGCTGACAGTTTTCTTAAGGACAAGAAGTTCTCAGCCCCGGTAATACTAGTGCAGTGGATTCCTAACCCATTCTATTTCCAGACCCTAGCAATGGGGATGCGTCTGGGACGTTAAGGATAAAATCTTGGCCCTGCTGAAGTTAAATTCTAATTCACGCTTGTGGAAAGAGGATTTCATTGCCGACTTTTTGCTCAGGTACAGAATCAGATTGAGTGCAAACCCCCCCAAAATATCTTCAGTTTGTCTTCAAAGTATCATTGATCTAGTTGTGCCTTCGATGCTCAGGTACAACTTCCACCGGTTTCATCGCAAATTAAAGTGTGGAACGGAAGGAAACTGAGACTTGTAATGGAATTGTTCTTTTTTTATGGACACAACTTTAAATATTGCTAAAGGCAAAAGACCTCTGGCAAGCAGCTTTTGACATTTTACAGGACTACAATGGCAAGGGAGGATGGAAGGCTATCTAAGAGACAAAAATAAAGTTAATCACGGAGCTCAAGAGCCCATGGTTTTTCATAACTGGTGTCTTCCTCTCACTTTCATTGTTACTTCCTAAAAGATAATAGACAGTAGTGGGATCACAGGGGATTTCATCATTCAGACAGGGGGTGAGCCGATGGTTTGTTTATGTATAAAATTGCATTGGCCCAATCTGTTTTGTTTACAATTTAATCTGCCCCCCCCCAATCAATTATTTTTATAGAAGCAGGAGTAATAAGAATGAGATAATGCAGAGCTTTAGGAGGGCGCCAAGTCAGAGGATGCTGGCTGGCCGCGAGCAGACAAGAGTCTCGTGCGACTTTGCCAGGTTTCTGGTGGGGGCCAGTAAAGGGGATGCAATTTTTAATTTTCCTCCTTCCCATAAAAACATCTTGCTAAAGAAACGTTCAGTATTCTGAGTCGTTTGGGCAGAAGTGCCCTAAGGCGGGCTTTAGGAAAATGGTCAGTGCTGGCTTCCAGCGTTCTCGACAGCTCTTAGTGTCATGGCGATGGGGCCACGGAGCCGCCGTCTTCGACCAGACCCACCGGCGTAGGAGTCCTCCGAGCAGCGCGGGAGGAAAAACGTTTCCTCCGCTCCCATGGGCGTGTTGGGCCTCGGGAACTTCTTTTTCACCTTACTCTGGAAGAGACGCGCACCTCATCAAAAATCTCATCTCGTGAAGCCGGTGGTAAAACTGACAGAAAACCACGCGGGGCTGGGGGGGTGGCAAGGAGGGCTGTTCCAGCCGAGAAGAGATGAGCCAACGCAAATTCCGTCAAAAAGGGGAGGGCTCCTTTCCCTTCCCCTTCCCGTACACGCAGCCCCGCCGCGTCCCCGTACCAGCTCTCTCGCCAGTCGCACCCTCCCAGCAACCACGTCTGCTGGCGGACCGACCCGTCCCCGAGCCCGGAGGAGGACGCGGCTCGTTCCCTGCGGACCTAACGAGCTGACGGAAAGATCCCGCGGATGCCAGAACCGGCCCTGAGGGGGACCGGGAGCGTGCTGCCGGAGACGTTCTGATTAAAGATGACGGTCCATGGGAGTTCAAACCTCCCCAAAGCAGCTGCGGTCCTGCCCCCTCCCTAACCCCAGCGCTGGTGCCTGCCTGACCCTGCGGTGTCCCGGCTCAGGAAGCCAAACTAGGAGAAAATGATCCTTTTTTTTTTTTTTTTTTAACTTTATTTTGGTTTATTGGTTTTCTGATGGCTTCCCTCTCCGTTCACAGCAGGATCAGATGAACCCTGGGGAGGGATAGGAATGTGTGGACGAAAGCACGAGAGACGGTGGGGTCACGGCAGCACCAGCTTGGGCTTTTTTAAGCTGTCGTGAAACTGAAAATCGCCTTACCTTACTTAGGTTGCGGTTTCTCTCGCTTGGTTTAGGAAAAGGTAACGTAGGTATAGAGCGTATCTGAGGCAGGAACAAGGCCTACCACATCAAAAGCCCATGCAGCAATGTGATGAGCAGTAAAGGAATCGTAGTTAAATAGGCACTTTTCATTTATTTTCAATGTTTGCACAGTGACTTTGAAACTAAGGCGAAAAACTCAGGCGAAAAATACCGAATGGATTTTACAAAACCTAATGGCAAAAATATTTCTTCCCTTGGCTTTAGATTGGCTTTATAAATGATTTTAAACAATATTTTCTTTTCCCTGGAGTTGAAGGGAAGGACAGACTATTAAAGTAATCTTTGCTTTTGCTTTTTTTTTTTTGTTGTTTTACAAGAAAACAGCCGTAATGAACAGACATACCAATTTCTTGTGGAAGTCATCCTCTTGGGTTTGTTGGAGATTTGTGCACCTATTTCTTTCTGCCATTTGTCAACTATTAAAACTGTAAGGGTTTTAAATCCACTTAATCGATTACGTCCTTTCGTGAAAGTTATAGGAGTGCCTGTGTTAACGAACAACTTCTGTAATTGCCAGAAACTCCTCCCTTGTTCCGTATTTACGCCTTCAGAGGGATTAGAAGCATTTTGCTTGAAGATTACCCCAGGACACAGTCTAGAATAGCTACAACAAAACCAAGAGGGCATCTTAAGGATTCACGTAAGGCGACGTGCCTGGTTTAGCAAAATCGAACGTAACGGACCTGATGCCGTCCTCGTGCCAGATTTACCCCAGTGTAACGAGGACAGTGTCTGTAGTCAGCCTGCTTTAGCCAGGTGTCCAAAACTCGCAGTCAAGGCGATGCGTTGATGTGGGCTCATGTGTCTCGGGAGAGCCGTGTCGGTTTAGAGCTGCTGGAGATCCAGCCTGCGGTGCCTGGTCTGGAGCCAGGCAGTGCGCCGGCGTTGGAGCCACCCAGCGCAAGGGCTGATCCCTAAAGTCCCACCGGTCAGGGAGGGACCTTCTTGGCTGGGGACAGCCTTGGAAGTCTGAATTTGAGTCGGGCACCGTCATATTAAGAAGTCGTTAATTACAAATATTAAAGCATCGAGAGATGTGTGTCAGCTATGGCCTCTGTGAGGGCCAACGCTCCACTGCTGGATTTTGCTGTACCTAAATTACTAACCAAACTGAGTAATTGCGAGTATCTTACAAGGGTTTTGTATGGGCTCGTTACTCACCTGGGTTTGCAGCGTGAGGGTTTTATTATTATTTGTTGCACTGTATGGAAAACAAATAGCAGGCAGTCCCCATTCTCTGTTTTCCTCCTGCCAAGCCACTCAACGCTGCTTCTGGATTCCGCCGTGAGGACAAAGCTAACCAGTTCCCTGCGATTCGGGAGGCTGGGGGTGATGAAGGGTGAGGAAGCCGAGCAGCACAACTAAAGCAAAAACCGTAAACTAGACCCAGGTAGCTCCTGATAAAGCCTCCTCCGGTGCCGAAGCCCCCAGTGTGTTTTGTTCCAGGGAAATTTATCGACAGAGCCCACTGGGGTTCAGAAGCAGCATATCCAAGTGCGATTACGGTGGGGGCCGAAGGCATCAGAAAATTCATCCCTTTCCTTTCCCTGCACACGCTTGCTCGGTGTCCACACTCTGTCTTTGGAGAAGTCTGTTTGCGTAAGACTAACGGGGAGATCCCAAACTCTGTTGGAAGCACAGATCCTGCAGAGCTTGACGAGGGACGTCGTAATTTCAAACCAAAGTGGCCGCCCTTCCTCCCTCCTCTGGTGTCGTTGGAAGCAGAAGAGTTGCGTTTTCATGGAGTGGTGCCTGAGCAGGTTCTGGCCAACCCAGAGCAAGCTCAAGTGTCTCTGAACCTGTGGAATAATTTTTGCATCCCAAATAATCCCTTCACGTGCAGAGGAGACTGTGCTTCAGCTGCACGTGTGCTGTTTTGTCACCGCCTTTGAATGTAAGTGGACAAATTTGATCCCAAATTAGGCTAGAAAGTGTTAGGGCGATTTCTAGAAAGCGACAAGGTGATTTTGATAGAGTTCCTGTGAATTTGCCACCACGGATGTGAGATCGGCGGTGCAACGTGGGGGTCCATATTTAATAACAGTACACAGGTGTAAATTGGTTAGGTCCTGAACCAGCCTCTTTGAAACGTAGAGGAAAAGTCATAGGAAAATTCACTGGAAAATTCATTCCAGTGTGAAGTTACTTATGCTTCAGGTCAGCTGAAGATGTGATCAAGGCTCATAACTCTTACTCGTGGATTCTCCTGTCGTTCAGTTAGTACAAAAAATTTAGGGAAGTTGCAAAACCAGGATGCTGCCTTGTGTCTCAGAGGTCACTGGAGTTTTCTGCCTTCTTATTTCTTATGTGGTAACTATAACAGTTAAAAAAAGAAATCCCTTTTCCCTTTGAATCCCATTTGTTTTCAACATCAATTAGAAAGGCAAGGACTGCTTCATCAAAGTTGAAAGACAGTAAATCCTGAATTCAAATTAAGAATTTTTTTTTTTTTTTTTTTTTCCCCCACAAGAAGCCCCTAGAACACCGGGTTAATTTTCCTGTGACATGCCTTCCTTGTTCTTATGTCCTTTAACAGAACTCCTTTGTTTTATATTTTTATACGTTTGCTAATCGTTTCATTATGCAGCGGCACACCATCCTACCCACGTCCCTTGGTGTGCTCACAGCTCAGGCAACCTGGAATTGTTTTAGGGTGATGTCTCCATCTCCCATTGTCGTGATCCCCCCCCCCCCCCGGA
>JAVJGG010000090.1:2865509-2898842 GCA_035590195.1 Aviceda cuculoides | reverse complement strand
TCTTGCTGGAGTTCTTTTTCCTGCTGGAGTTGTTCTTTCTCTTGCTGGAGCTCTTCTTTTTCTTGCTGGAGCTCTTTTTTCTCTTGCTGGAGCTTTTCTTTCTCTTGCTGGAGCTTTTCTTTCTCTTGCTGGAGCTCCTTCTCCTGTAGATGGCCCCGTGCCCCTACCCAGCACACACCGCCTGCTTCCAGAAGCTCCTCGTTTGAGTGTCAGCTGCCAAAAGCTATAGTTCTGCTTATAATCGTCTATATAAAGGCTCGCCAGCTTTTCAATAGGCAACAGGTATTCTCGTCTGAGAGGGAGAAGCCCCTACAAAAGACCGCCTTTGCGACGGCTTGGTCAATGCCAAAGGAATTGCCTCATCTCTGGGGTTTTGGTGAACGCGCTCTGCTTGTTCGGGGAACTTTTGGTCTGGGTGATCACCGGCTCGAAGGGCGCTGGTGGGAGGGTTACACTGACTGCTACCATGGGAAATAAGTGTTAAATGTATATACATCGTGCAGCCCCTCAGAAAGTATTGTGCCCGAAGAAAGCGGGTACCGTGCTGATGAGCGCCGTAAGGGATCAATGAGGGAAAATACACGAGTCCCTGCAGCGGCGCCGAAGGGGCCACAAATGGGGCAGCGGGAGACACGGTCTTTTATTTTTGCATGTGGATACCTGACGACGTTACACAGCTTCAAATTCGTGTTTGCGAATAAGCGCAGAAGTATAGCAGAGGCCGTACGCTGTCTGCAGGCTGCAAGATAGATCAGAGACGTGAACGGACGCGCTCACATGGAGCCGACGGTGCTTCGCGTCCCCTCTGCTGCACTTTCTATGGACTAGCTTGTGCTATTCTCGTTCTGAATACCGTTCTCTAAATAATGACGAGAAAACCAGCGGGGTTACATGCAGAGGAAGGTATTACTTGCTCTGTACTACTGTATCGGAGTGACATTTCATATTAAGGACAGGTTGAAAAATAGTTTAGAAGGGGTTAGGAAAGTACAGAAGACCTTGTTCATAGTGAGACCAATCCTGGAATCAAACAAGACAATAAATAATTTATTACCCCGGTAGCAACTTCCACTGGTAGAGTATTTGTTACCATGTGTATTTCAGTGCCTATTTAGGTTCGTAAGATGTTTATAACAAACGTGTACTCCTTTTTATAATTATGCTTTTCTTAACGTTAAGGGTGACCTCTCTCAGAGCCTGGCCGTAAGCTTAGGTGACTTCAAAGTGCTGCCCTAGCTCGGCAGAAAATTCTGATGGCAAGGGATTGCTGAAAGGCTTCCTCCTGATTCTTTTCTCACTAGGGGTGTCCTGTGGTTTAACATCCGACAAGCAGGTTGATCAAAGGTATCCAGTGAGAAACAACGTGACTGGCTCAACCAAGGGGTGAGAGAATGAAAGCTGAAAGAGCTCTTTTATCTTGAGCGCACTGTAAAATATGTTAATAATTTAGAGCATCCCAGGACAAAAAGATGGCACTTGAAAGGGAGGTGAGAGAATGGCAGAAGTTTATATGGGTTGTTTGCAAAGCAGCGAAATCAAACAAATCTTTCATTTGACTCTAAGCATAAGAAAGAGGCGTGAACAAATTCTTAATTAGATTGATGCCCAAGGCAAAGTGCTTTATGCTGAAGTTGGGCTGCCTGGTTCTTTTGTGTCGTTTGTTTGTTTGTTTGTTTTCAATAGAAAATAAAATAAGGAATGACCTTAAAATCTTGAGGCCAGGTCCCTGTTTTGTTGGCCGCTGGTGCGAACAGCCCTGAAGGCCGCAGGATTTGCCTCGCAGGGAAGCCCAGCCGGAGAGGGACCTCTGCCAGCACCCCAGTCCCTCCCTCGCCCCTTCTCTCTCCCAGCTGGTCCCAAACGCAGCCAACTGGGGCTGCATTGCTTTGCGGGGCCAGCGGCCACCCCTGGGTGCTGCTCTTCTACACCATCCAGTCGGAGATTTTTGGAAACTCTTAGTATAGCTCTGAGAAAGCCGGGGAACGCTCCTCAGACCTTCCGTAGAAGCCACGTGGCCGCCTTACGGAGCCCCATGTTTTGGGACATGACTAGGGAGGCAGTTATTGTGTTTTATTTTGTTTTCCTGAGAACAGTATTCCCTGTCCGGATAGCGAGACCCTAGCACTAGCCCATACGGCATCCTGAATCTGGTTTTCAGCCCCTCCCCAAAACACCTTCCACAGGTGTGTCACTTCTGCAAGAGACGGCTCCAAACCTTTTAATCCGACCAGTTCAGCAGCTCTAAAGAGAGCGGAAAAGAGCTTTCCTCTGCAGTGCTTGCTGGTAATGAAAAAAACTGATCTTTCAGCGTGATGGGTGAGTTAAGAACAACTTTGCAACTTCTCTAGCTTTTGTCTGTATTTAGTCATCCCCTAGATACAGCTAATGCTGCTTCTTCAATGTATTTGAGTATCGTAGTTTAAACGACCTGGACGCGTGGTGGTTGATAAAAAAGGCGTTAGTACCAGCAAAGGGGCGATCAGCCTTCCTTGGGTGCAGGCGATGTTGTTCTGCCCTGAAGACAGTAATAGTCCTAAATAGATCGGGAAGAGGGTGGGGGACAAAACCAAAATGCTCATAGCTGGGCAGATGAGCCTCCCAGAGCCCAAGTCTTTGAAAGCTTTCCAACTATTATCCCATCTCCGTTGGATGTTGCGGCTCTGATGATTTCCGTGTGTCTGCAGAGCAAGGACAGCTGCAATTTAAAATGATGGCGCATTAATTGTTAAATTACATCGGAGAGCCCAGGAAATGCGTGTAGTGCCACATTAAAGCCACATTAATTTATCATGATTAATTGCACAAAGAATATCAAATGAATTATTGATCGGTCTCTTATTACCGCAACAGCTGTCTGTCATTACTGTGCGTGGTGGTTTGTGATAACTATTACCCTTGTCATTTTCTGGGCTAAAACTCTGCGATGAATCATAATCTACATTCCCACAACTAACAGATGCCAATTTTCCTGCTTTCAGTGGTCAAATGAGTAGGTATTAAAGTTTAGTGTAGACACAGACTAAATAATCTAGTAGCATTTAATATGTCATTAAGGACCGAGGAATTAAACTGCCCTGGAAACACAAGTAAGAACGGGTGCGAACACCCCTAAGCGTACCTCTGAGGGCAGCCTTTGAAGGAGAAACCTGCTAAGTTCTGCGTGTTAAGGTGGGCTTTCATTTTGACTGTGCTTGCCTTGAGTCCAATGTTACGTAGCGTGGGTCGAGCCTGCGCAGTAAGGCATAGCTGGGGACATACCGACGTGAAAATTGTCATTTTTCACGACCGCGACGAGGTGCAAGAGCTTCTCTCGCACTCTGCCTACTTGTCAACGAGTCGTACCTCGTGCCCGGCTCGCAGCAGGCAGAGGAAGGTTTTATCCTGACCTCAGGAGGCGCAGTCCTGCGTTCACAGCGGACGCCAACACGTTCTTAATTTTTAACTGTAGCTGAATCTTAGACCAAATCGCCTCTTTCGGGTGATTCTCCCCAAAGGCAGGGCCTGGCAGTCACTTCTTCTGGATTCTTCTCTTTCGTGATGTTCCTGAGCCAGCTTTGGTCCTACGGCTGTAGGAACGACTTGGTGAGATGTGATATGTGAGGATTATAATGCGCCGAGAGGGTGTGACTAATCGCAGCGACAGGGCAGGGCTGGTGGATTCATTGCAGAGAAATTAAATAGCACATTCCACACCACCGTCTGATCAGCTGCCGGCAAGAGAGGAAGGCACGTACGGCGGGAAAGAAAGGCCAGGCTCCAAGACAGCACCCAGTTCCCCTCCTCGGCCAATCCTCCATTCATACTGGGAATTACACCGGTGTATCTGTGTCAGAAGAAGCCAAGCTGACATAATGGCCATTGGTGATTGATTAGTGAAATAAAAAGAAAAATGCAGGAGCGAAGACGAGCTAAAGCATCTCCTCGGGGCAGGTATTCTTTGTGCTGTGCTGAATCCAGCACAGTTTTGTCCTTGCCCACCATGCTAAATTGATTTTAAGTAAAACTCTGTTAATTCTTGCAAGTCTCAAACTAAAGGGAAAGCTGCAATTTCCAATGACAATACACAGAAAAGCATCACACGCTTTATGAGAGAAAGCGTCATCGCCAAAGCTGAAGCCAGAAGAGGTGAATTCACTTAGTCAGGGTCACTGGAAGAAACAGAAACCATTACCCAAATCCTCCAGGGACGGACTGCAGCATCCACCAACACTGCTGCTTCTAATACCAGCGATGGCGTCGTACCCCCAACTGTATGTAAAACCCAAAGGAACCCCCAAGAGTAATAGAATTATTTCATGTTTTTGCATAACAGTGTGTGGAGGGCAGCAGCTGCCAGGCTGTGACCCTAAATATAAAACAAATAAGATGCTGGGTAAGTCACAAGTAGACACCCGTGTGGCAGAACGTCTTCCCCTTTCTCTAAGGAGTACGTGTCTGGCACTCAAAAAAGAATTCTCTGTAGAGTTGCCACTGAGTGCTAACAGCAAGGGGATCGGCGTTCGTGGCAGAGCCTCACACGTACTTAGAAAACATTAAAAATGTGAATGCTATTACAGAAGATGTTTTTGCCTGCGGCGAGAAGAAAGGTGAAGGAAAATTCAAATGCAACTAACTTATTCGCTGAAGAACGCGATTTAAGCTTAGCCCGAATTGTTAGTAAACCTGCATTAATTTCAGTGAACGCAGCCGGTTTTCTTTTGTAACGTTGAGAGGCTGCCGTATTGCAGTTAGTAGAAGAATGCAGATAAATGGAGTGGTATCACCCTGCACAAAACCGTTCTGGTCTATCAGGGCTGTTAGCTACAAATTAGCTCCATCCCCATCGCTTCCATGTCTCTTCGGACCATACTCCGCCTCCTGGGAAGGTCCGTTCAGCCTCCGGGCACCAGGACTGAGCTGGCTTTAGAGACAGCATGGCTTAGATTAAGCCCAAAGAAAAGGTCCACTAAGCAAAGAAACAAAAATCATATAATCTCGAAGCCCTTGATATAAAACCTCCTGACAATATTCAACACTACCTCCATGTCAAGGAGTAACGTGGGTGGAGAAAATGGGAAAATTATTCCCATATATATATATATATATATGTAAAGAAGTATATATATATACATAAAGAAATGTTTCAGAGGCTAGAGTATGGGGCTGGGAAGATGAAAGCCCTTTTCTTGCCTCTGCTGGAGGCCAGGAGAATCAAGCAAGGCACCCTGCTTCTCCGTACTGCATTTTCCCCAAATGTAAGAAGGGAAATAATCCCTGGGGCATCTCAGAAGTCTTGAAAAGCTATGGATGAAAATTGCAACTTAAGAGTTCTGTATTGCTATCCATACCTAAACATCTCCGGTTTGACTTGGTAAGACGCATGAAATCTTTTGCAAACCTCCCTCTCCTTACCCATTAATTCAGGTGCAGAAATGAAGCTGAGAGGGGTTGAAGGGTGCAGGAGGGGAACTGCTCCTATTGCCAAAGACCACGGGAAGAGAGCTCGGGATGATGCAGTGGGTGGAAGGAGGGGGCCACAGACACAGACCTGTTAGAAATGCTCTGTTAGTTCTGCTGCTGCTCACGGTACAATTGGTTTTTATCAGGCATTTCATTCAAAGGCTTTTGAAATAACTGAATGAACTAGTTAAATTTTAAAAGTGAATTGATGTACATCTTCCGATTTGCCACGTGTGCTACTTTTCCCTTCCTGTATAAGGCTAAAAAAAAAGGGGGCAATTAAAGATTTAAAGCTCTCGGTCTCCTTTGCAGTGCGATGATACTAACACACGCAAACCTAGACTCTACCTAATGGTGTGGTATTTTTAAAATGCATTGATGTATAGTATTGCAGTAACCAGATCCTAACTGGTGCAAATGGATGCATTGGCATTAGCTGGATGGAGCAGTGCCAGTTCTGGCCCTCTGTTTCCAAAGAGGCACCTCCGTCTTTCAAGGAGAGCCGAATATCTTCCCGTGCTCACAAGTAAATGACAAAGCGCAGAACTTTTCCTTTTTTTTTTTTTTGTTTTTTGTTTTTTGTTTTTTGAACCCGATGGCGTTAAACGAGAGCCAGATCGTGCCCAGATGTACACAGAGAGCCGGGGAGGGAGCGGGTCTCTTGGGTCACCCTCCACGTCATTACCGCCTGGCAGGGAGAAGACGTGTCCCCTAAAAGGAATACCGGAACTTTCCGGGGCAGAGCCGTCGCTCCTTAGGTGGGGTGGGCTCTCCTCCTCGCCCACCCGTAGCAAAATTGGGCAGGGGGCCCCGGGCTGCCCAGCGCACCCCTCGCCGCTGGATTCTGCTCCCTCCCACCCTTGCCAGCCCCCCGCCGGGAAGGAGAAGCTCTTATTTTACTACGTTTGATTCCGAAGCCATTTTTGCTGACGGGGGGCTCGATGCAGACGCGCTGTGGCCAGCGAGGTGGCTGTAATTGCCGTTGTCAGCGGTAAAGCCAGAGGCAGAGGCAAAACCACCCGGCTTGGAGAACAGGGAAGAAACGTAAACGCGACATCCCCGTGCCGCTTTCCCAAAGTCAGATTTCAGAAGTAACGAAGCCCAGCTGCTTTTTTTTAGAGAAGCCGCAGCAAGGAGCAGGCACCAGGAGGGAGGGAGAGCTGCCGGCAAAAGAACAGCCAAGGTGAAGCGGCCAAGGCTGCTGCGAAATAATTAACTTCTCCCAAAGGGGAGGATGACTGCGGGCAGCAGCTGTGAAGGCTGCGGCAAGAGCCGCCGCGGAGCCGGGGATGGAGGGCAGAGCTGGCCAGAAGGGCTTTGGGGTTTTTTTTT
Organism: Aviceda cuculoides; assembly: GCA_035590195.1. Taxonomy (NCBI): domain Eukaryota; kingdom Metazoa; phylum Chordata; class Aves; order Accipitriformes; family Accipitridae; genus Aviceda; species Aviceda cuculoides. The sequence goes on along the minus strand of JAVJGG010000090.1, from coordinate 2,892,071 downwards.
TTTTTTTTAGAAGCTCTTTCGTTAAGCTTAAATCTCAGTTCAGCCATTTAGTGCAAGGATCTGGAGATCCGGTGCCCTGGCTGTTTGCAGGTGGGAAGCACCTGATAGGATCTGCCCGTAGCTGATGGAGGGAAAGGATGGTAGAATAATGACCCCAGCATCCCTCCAGCTGCAAACGCTTACTGTAAAATCAGCGGGCCCCGTTCTTCATTAGGACAATTTTATGCTAATGGCAATTGATTGGCTTTTGAGGGAAGACTGGAGGAAGCAAAGAAGGTTTGCTCAGCCGTGGGGGAGGTGATAACACCCGACTGGCAGGTTGGTAGCAAACTCTGTTCCCAGAAACCTGTCTGCTCATCCCTGCATTCTAGGGAGACTAATTTAATTTTTTAATTTCTTCAGCTCTGCTTGCGGGTATTGGCAGATATCGAGGGAAAATGAGCAGGAAAAAGAAGTGGGAAAGACATACACTGGAAACAGAAAGAACATTTCTGTTTGTTATAATCAATTATGACCCCTTTGTGTGGTCAGTATTTTCTTAAGAGGTATCATACAGACTTGAGTGTACATTTCTGGCCCTGCTGTGGGATTGGGAAGGATGTTATCCAAGTCAGTCTTTGGGCTCTTGTTCCTCATGTAAAACACCTTGCTTGGATTCAGCAAGGCGTGTGGTGTTTGCACAGCGTGCATTTGGTTCTTTTTTTGTGTGTGGAAAGCCTTATGGTCTCCTCTGTGTTTGGTAGGAGTATTAGGGTGAGCTGCTATTTCAAAGTACATCATATATAATGAAACAAAGTACTAAGTGTTTGCAGCCACAGGTTATAGAATCATTAAAGAGTCTTTACAAAAAATCCCAATCGAACAGCTACAGCCTCAGCCACAAAATAGAGGAAATATCCCAAATCTCCACCGAGGACCTCCCTCTCTTCCTGAACAAAAAGGTATTTGGTCACAAAGAAAAGTCTGTGATTTCCTGGAATCATCTTTCAGGTGCCTGGTTTATAACACAGGAAGGAGAGAGAAGGCAATTGAAGGCTTGAGCCTGTTAGGGTGGTTGAGAATAGAGCAATTCACTGCAATTCTTGTGTGTAAGCTGCACAATATTCCTGTGTCAAGACAGCTTTTAGCCTGGGTTAGTCTTTCCTCCACTAAACTTTCCCTCCCCTTCAAAACTTTCTGCAACATCCAATTCTTTCAACAACAGTTCCTCTTCCTTTTCTTTGCTATGAATTTTTCTAAGCCTTTTTTTTTTTTTTTTTTTTTTCTCCCCCTCCTTACTCTTTCCCCACTCTGTTTTTCATGCCCAGTGTTTACGGTGTCTGCCGGGTGATGAGAACTGCAGGGGAGAGGTGCCCCATCCCATGTTTGTAAAGCGCTGCGTACGTGTCTGGAGCTGCCTAAATGGTTTGCTGTAATAACATCTCTCGTGGTTTGGGTTTTGTCTTTGCCCCACTCTTCCAGTGTGATCTCTCCATCATGAGCTTGCAGAGAAAAACCTGAACTAGCTAGTCCACAGTTTGCTGATGTTTTAATATTTCTTTGCTCCTTGTCTTGTCTTCCATATACGTAAATGTAAAAATGACAGTCCTGGGGTTATAAGAAGATGGTGTTCAACCTCATCCCCTGTATGTCATGTTGTTTTAAATCATACAAGAGAAAAACTTATCTAGAGAAGGGAAGTCCGTGGTCTAGATTTTTTTTATACCTCCAGCATAGAAAGCCACGTGGATCAGAGACATTTTACGCGAGCAAGTTAGCGTGCAAAAGCTCGAGGATGGATTTCTCCTGCTCGCACTCCTCCATCCCTCCCCTGCCAAGCGCAAGGCAGCTTATTCCTGTTCCCCTGGAAGGTGGGAATGATGACAGGGATCCTCGTAGGGGCTGTGTGGTGCCGGAGCTGGGCAGGCCTGAACACTTAGCTGGTGCTGTGAGTTCACGCTCTTTTTCATCTCTTGTTTTTAACTTGAGAGGAACTTGGTCCAGATGTGGTTGTTTTTGTTTTTTTTTTTTTTTTTTTTTCCCCCCAAATAAAAGCAATTCTTTCTGCCTTGGGCGATTGCTAAGACCTCGTGGTACCTTTCACATAGGTGCAGTTTGTGCTGATGTCAGGACATCACAGCTGCCGTCTTGACTGTCGGTAGTTGTGTATTAACCGGCGGTTGCGTTTCGGGCTGCAGACGAAGGCATTTCCCGGCTACCCTGCCTGCCTGCTCAGCTGGGCTGGTTTAATAGCTGGGTGCCACCACAAGGGCTGCTTCTCCTCTCCTCCTTGCTCCTCTCCCTTCTCTGGTACCGACACAAGATGCTTATCTGACCTCGTAGGTCATCGAGTTGGCAGAAAATGAATTGTATGAACCGCAAAAAAAAACCCCAAACCCTATCAAACCCGGCTGCTTTCCTTCGGAAAGCAAGTTTTTTGCCCCTGCAGCGAACTGAAGAGTCAGTGTGGGGTTGGGTGAGTACAGAATTGGTGCGAGGGCAATAGGAGGAAGGTAGATGGGGGGGGATGATCCTTTGGGATGAAGTGGGGAGCACATGGGGCTATGAAAGAGCGTAAGGAGAAGGATCTGCAAATGGTAAGAGAGAAAAGACTGAGACAAGCTGGGGGGCAGTGCCTGGAGACACTAAATCGGAGCTTCTCTGTCAGGATGAGGATCCAGGTCTTGCAAGAAAAATGTCTCACGACCAACTTTCAGTAGCATAAAGCACTTTGTTAACATTTTAAAGAATATAATTTCATCCTGGTGCTTTCAGTCCTTCAGTAATGAAGACAGGCTTGTCAGCACAAATTTTTAACACACTGCTTTTGGTCGCTTTCCTTCAAGTGCTTTTTGCACTTGCATTGAGAGGACGTTGGTGGAAACAGCTTTTATTGCTTTGTCTTGGAACGAGAGCAGTGACTTGACACTTATTTTTCTGAGGCATTGGAAAAGTTCACTGACACTAACCCTAACCTTAAGACTGAAGAACTTGGACTGTATTTTTTAAACCTGTTAAACTAGTACATCTGTGATTCAGTTAGCGGGAAGAAGGAGGAGGAAGTTTTGAAACCGTTACACGAAAGCCTGATTGTCAGATGAGTTTAGAGGACGAGCTTCCTTCCAGATAATTTGGAAAAGTTTACGTTTTTCTGAAAAGTACACAACATGCCGCATCGCTACCCAGAAATTGCCTGCTGGCTTTGGTAAGAGCTTGCAAGAACTGCCCCAAAAAGGGAAACAAGGCGTTACAGGGATTTTTCTGGTGCAGATTGCGCTGCGGCTGTTGGACATCCCTCTAAAGCCAGTCTGCTCACAGCACAACACCGCCGAGCGCATCTAAAATCACCTTTTACCACCGCGGCGATTCGCGAACTGAGTTTTGCCACATGTTTTGCTACACACGTATTTTTGGGAGAACGGAAGGGAAATTCATGGTTTTAGTGTAGCAGAGCTCTTCCTCTGTACCAGCCTGGAAATGTTGTGTCCGGGCTTTCTTCACAAACGTGATCTAGGTTCAGGCAAGCAAAATGTTCGCTGGTGAGGACGTGCCCCAACTGGTACGCACATTTGTAAACCTCGGAGCCCGATGTACCGATTGCCAGACCCGTGAGAGCAATTCTTAGCACCTAAACCAGTCAGAGGACAAGAAGCTTCCAAAACATCAGCTTTTTAGCTCCCTGAACCACCTTTGTGAAGTAAAATATGATTTTTGGAAGCCAGCAACTTGCATCCGCAGAAACTGGGAGCAATTCTGCCGGAGGTGGGGACACAATCCTGAAGCCTCCTCTGCGCATCGCTGAGGTCTGTGTTCAATATCTACCCGTTTTGATCGAGTTTGCTGTGGCCGCCTTAGTCTCTTGATTAAAACCTCATGTTGCCAGCAGTCCTCTCCTCCTCTCTCCTGAAACAGGAATTTGCAGAGCCATCAGAAGAAGAATTTCCACTGGTTTCCATCTGTCTGGGACCCAAAGCCTTGAAAAGGAAACCCTTTGCCGTGGTCTATTGCTCTTCATTTCCAAGATCCCCTAGATTTATCTAGCTATACCTTTCATTCATAGACCTGAAAGCATTTCAGATTTGGTTAAGAGATTTATAATCTACTGTGAAAACTGAAATGTGAGCTTGGTATTGTTGTTAAGCGGCACGCGTGGAAAACCAGGGAGCAGAGAAATTCCCATTCATCTTGTACTAGCTAACTCTATTTAGAAATAGGTATAACTAGCTATTCAGACTAATTATAAAGCTGCGTATAGAGAAATCTATATAGCATCTTATACATTTTTATGTGTTTTATTTTAAATTGTGGATTTAAAAAAATCATCATTATCAATTCTGATAGTTAAGTGGTTCTTTTGTAAATGTATTTGTTAGTACACTGTATAATTAGTAACATCTCTCTGTAGAGCAAACTGACTTCTGTAGGTTTTCTATCACTTGTAAATCAAAGTTCGTTGTGATAAATATTCAAGTACGACAAAAATAATTTGCTAGCAGCTAATGTAAAGGCACATTAGGTCATGCCATGATAGTTGGACCAAGTCAGGTCTATCAATTTTATCTTACTGTTTCTAGCATTTAACCAAGAGCAGCTATTCAAACTTTCATTATCATTTTCTTAAGTTTCTATCTCTGATTCATTGCATTTCTTGAATATCTCCGTATGACAGAAAATTGAAGAGTAGTTTTGCTTTTCCAAAAGAAATACAGACAAACACACTTTAATAAAGACACTCCTTTGCTTCGGGATGTGCTACTCTGCCCACTCCCCTCGAAATACACAGACAGCATGGCTCTAACAGCAGAAAAATCATTATTAGAGATCAGTAGTGACTCAAAACTTGATCTCGCATTTCATTTTTGAATGCTGTTTCCTTCCAAAAATTAGGTAATGGAGGGTAATTAATGAATACAAGCTTAATTCTGTAGTTCTTAACATGCCAGTGGCTTCCAAGCCGATCCCAGCCGTAACTGCTCTACCTACTGCATAGGTGATCCGGACACTCTCCTTAAAGAATTCCCACTTTGTCAGCAGATTGTCCTGGCTCCATCAGGAAGTTTGGAGCAGATACAAACTGTGTTGGAGCATCTCTTGAAGCTGGGCGCCCTGGAGAAAGGGGGGACGGCAACTGGTGGCATCGCCCGTTGTCACGGTCCCCCGCAGCGGCTGGGTACCAGCTGCCCATTAAGGCCAGTTCAAACGAAGCGCTGGAGCTTTTCACAGCTGTGTGCTCCACGTGTGGAGAGGGCAGGCGAGACGTCTCTTCCGCTGGCTGGACCTGATGCCGTTTTCTTTGCTCCTGAGCGCAGAAATACCGTACTCCGAGGGATACCCCTCGGACTGTAAATCACAGCTTTTCTCTTCTACCGAGCACCCGTGTATTTTCCCGCCTGGCACATCTTCACGGGACACCTTTACTTTGAGGTCTGCTTTTATAAGCTGAAAAACAGCGGTAAGGGTCAAGGAGAAATATCCCTCTTGGTTGTAGCAACAGTTTGCCTGAGTGTAGCAAACTGGCTGGTTTTGCCGCTGATCGCCTAGTTAGTGGCGTATCTCGTATCCTGTTCACTACTTTAGATCATGCTCCGTATGTGCGTAGATACCAAAATAAAACGTGGTATATCTGAGGGAAGTTTGATACTACAGGAGCTCGAGCATTGTACAGGGATTACTGACGACGTTGTCTATTGCTGACAGCCTTGTCTGTGTAAATGATATTAGGCACTAACAGGGAAAAAAATGTATGAAATGAAAAACTATGATTATGCTCTTCATCTGTAAAGTAGTTTAAATAGTATCATCGCAGTCTGAATATGTAATTTGGCATTACCATCTCATAACAGGATTAGCCCATCACTCATAGACCCTGCAAGAATAATTTTGAAGGAAGTTATTTATATGGAGAAGCCAAGACACTTGCGCTTTTTACGGGCAGATAATGGAGACTGGAGAATGATTAATGCCAAATGGAAACAATTCCTCATAATTGCATGAAGTACTTAATATTCCATCTCCGCCTCCTTGAACAGGAAACTGTCTGGGTTTCAATTTATGCTTAATTTGTAATAATCATATATTAAATCTATCATGCGCTCAGTTGCGCTCTGAAATACAATGAAGTCTTTTTCCCCTGGGAGTCGTCTTCCAAACCCTCCCTAACCCCTCGCCGTCAGTAACATCGCTTCCTTTCCTTACATCGTGTGCCTCATCAATCAGCCTGTAACCAGGAGTCGCACATTTAATTTGGCTACTATTTGGAGACAAAATCTGTGCCTTCCCACCTCTAGCAGAGCAAGAATTTCCGAATATCCTACGCGCATCCCGGGAGGGGAAGATACACTCTCTTTGTGTTGCAAGCTGGGAAGTAGCAACAGGTATAGAGCAGGGCAGCGAGAGCTGTTGTCCACAATATCCTCTGCCAGCAGGATTTGGTTATTATATCGGAGCAGGAGAGGCTGGATGCGGAGCAGAAAGTGCTCGCGTGCGTCTCCGGGCTGCTGTGCGGAGCGGCACCCGCCGCCGAGCGCAGCTGGGAGCTCCGGCTCTTGAAAGGCCCAACTTACTTGAAGATCAGCTGGGATCTGCTCTGCATCCAGCACTGGTGTCGAAGGAATTCGCCTGGCAATCGGTTGACGTTACAGTGGCATGTTCGTTTTCTGAAGCTTAAGGATCTTGGCTTGAGCTCTGAATAAAAACCCACAAACTTTAATTTAGTGGGATGGCTTGAAATCGGGATTCTGCCCTCCAGCAGACCTTGACATTAACCAGCTTCCCCACCGTCTCTTCTTACCAGTATAATTACAACCTGAAGTGCTGCCAGAGTATGTGTGCCCAAGAGGGCAAGGAACTGATTTTAGAGGCTGTAGGAATGTAAATAGTCAGAAATATCAGAAATGCATGTCTTAGGTTCATCGTTAGGAAACAAAAGCACGGGCTGGCAGCAAGGTCTGTGAGTTTCTCTTCATAATTTTCACAAGAAGTGGAGGAAGAAAGCAAAAAGCAAAGATTCTTTCAATTAGATCTGAAAATTAAAAGCCCTGGAAGCTCTGCTGAAGGAAAGAAGTCTGCACTGACCCCAGGCTGACATAACAGGCTTCCTGCGCAGCGAAACCCGGCGGATATTCGTGCAGGCTCTAAATAAGACTCTGTATGTTTATTCCAAGCGAATGGAGTATAAGCATGGAGCCAAATCTTATGGAAAAATCCACCACGGCTATTTTGTGAGAAACCAAGTTACTGCCAACCTACGGACGGAGCTGAACCCGCTGCGCGACGAGGGTGCCACGGCAAAAGGGTTAACGTGGGAGGGAGACGAGCAGGGGTGTTTGCTGGGTGGAGGGGTTCAGCGGGAGGTTTGACCCCAAAGAAATGACTTATTCTTTATCCTCAGATAGAAGAAACCCAAAGCTCAAGCAAAGCCCAGTCAGGCTGCTCAAGCCTTCCCCCAGCACCCACCAGTTACTACGGGTCTGGGGCACAGGACCGCCCAGCGGGCTGCAGGACAGGGGTTGCCTTTTTCCCTTTTCCTCGAACAGCTGCTGATAACATCCTGATCGGATGGACGTGATGCGTGGAAGTCAACGAAACCTGTATAAACCATCCACAGAGACCGAGGGATTTTTTTTTTTTTGTTAAGTTTGGGAAGAGAAAGAGCAGTTCTTTATAAACGCGTATTTACGAATGAACCTTGTAGAACCCAGGGCAAAATGACCAGAGTGTTTTGACCCACTGCAAAGAGTAAATATGCCAAGTCTCTCCTACACCTTGATTTTTCTGGGTCAAAGAAATATGGCCTGAAATCTTAACGGTCATTCCTGAACGTTCACTGGAAAAGCTAGTTACAGAGAATGTACCTGGTCACAGCCAGATAAGCGATTGGCTTTATCAACGAATTGTCTGTGAGCCCAAAGGTACCCAAAATGTCTGTATTATTTATAATCCCCCTGTGGAATCGAACTAGGATGAGAAATACTTTTCTCCCACCTTTTGACTCTCCCCCAGAAAGACCCTTTCCAGACATTTAAGCAGTTTTTGAGGATGACAGCTAGCTGCAATCCAGCAGTCTCTGCTAACTTTGAAGCACTGCTTGCTCTTGGAAAATATCTGAAGGAACTGGCTGCTTAAAACCCAGTAAATCTTCTTGCTTTGTCTTGGATTAATGAAATACCTGGAAAATAGCTTTGCAAACATCAGTCGTGCTTGCAGGCACGCTCCGGCTGCACAGCAGTCTGCCTCTCGGCTTCCCGAGGCTTTCTCCGGGCTATTTTGTCAGCGCAAACTCTCCCGCAGCCCAGCAGCGGGATGGGGCTTGGTGCGGGATGAGCATTTTATATTGACGTTGCGCAGGAATTAGCAAGAGCAAGTATGTCGGTGAGAGTCCTACGAAAAGAGCGTGAGAGACGCAGCTGAATTAAAGGGCTCCATTACCGAGTACACGCGGGTTGCAATTATATTCGCCGGGAATCTGGGGAAACGCTTCCCTCCAAGCACAGAAATGCTGGAAGAGAATGGCTTGCAGTAGGAGTCTGAGCACCAGGAATAAACCACCTGTGTTTCCTGTGGCCAGGAGTCTTGCATCTCTATTTTATTCCTTCTAACAACTCCTTTCCCCACCTCCCCAGAGGCAGGCGAGTGACGCATTTGCAATATTGACGACGTGGGGCATCATTTGTAATGCCTGAATCCAGCAGGGATCCATCATTATTAATAATAATGTGGCTCAGCCCTACAGCCGTGGTCCTTTTCTCATCCCTCCCTTTGCTCTTGCCCTGGTGACTTTTCCAGCCGTGGCCGATCCAGGCTACGTCCATCCGTTAACGCTATTTCCAAAGGCAGCCTCTCGGCTACGGTCATTCCTGGGAAGGGAAAAGCTGAACACGAGTCAGAAATACAGCTGTCGTCAGCAGGCAGTAGTCATGATGAATGAAAACTTAACTTTTCCCGTATGCTCTCCCATCCTTTCCAGTTTCCCCATCTCCTGCCCTTTGCGTTCATCCACCCTTTCCTCCTGCTGCTGCGTTTAAGGCGGTGCCGATGGTCGGAAGAGCGCTGGTCTCTCCGAGTTCGCATAATGGATGTTGACAGTGAATTGAACGCTAAAGGGAGAGATTTAGCCCACAGCCCCGGCCAGAGCTGGAAGTTTAATGGTTCAAAGACATCAAGACGGCCTCTGCGCAAGGGGAGCATCTGGAAGGAATAATAATCAGAGGCTTACGCAGCTGGTTAGCCCAGCAGCACTGGCGTGTTGGGAGCAGGTTGGGCAGTACGCGTGCGGTAGGGTAACGTTAAAATTGCCCTCTCATTTTGGACTGCTCTCGTGGATGTTGAAGGAGAAGCTTACCGGCCAAAGTGCCTCCTAAGCTGCTCGGAAACTTGCTGCCGGGCTTTAGGTCCTCGTGAGGATTTAATAGCAAAGCTTGGAATCGGAGTCGATCCTATTGTTTTGCGTATTTATGTTTTTTCAAAACATATGCAGAAGCAGTTGCTAGAACAACAGGCAGTATTAATAAATGATGAAAACTGAATTATATAGGCATGCATATGTAGCTAATCATGTAATACATTGGTTTTGTATTAATGTATATGATATCATAGGCCAGTACATCTATAGTTATGTATAGCGTGTATCTACATACACACACACATCGACTCACATATGGTTTCTATACGCAAACCATAACCAGGTTGTGTATCTAACCCCGGTTCTTGTAAGGCTGGTCCAGGCAGACAGCGAAGGGACACAGGAAAACGAGGGCTCCGCGTAGCAACGGGTTCCTCAGCTCTGCATCTCCTGGGCTCGGCCCCTGCGAAATAACATCCCTCAAGTTTCCTGCTGCCACATCCAGCCTTCCCTTGCTCACCACTGCTCCGGCTGAAGGGCTGTGCCGGGAGCTGAGAGGCTGCCCGCGTCCCCAGCGCTCCCCCGGACGGGGCAGGAGGAGCCCCTCCACCCGCACGCTGGGTACAACGATGCCAACTTGTAGACGCGTTGGGGTGTCCGTGCCAATAAGTCCTCTGCTGTTGGCTTTCCCCTAAGAATACAGTCACCCCGGTGCAGCTCTCTTGGCTTCTAGCCGGGATGAATCAATATTTTTCTCCTTTTTTTCCAACCACTAAATTTCGAGTGGTGCTCCCCTTCACCTCCAACATGCCCCCGGCTGACCTGCAGCCTGGTGGGACAGCCCCAGTTTGCAGACTGCGTTTCCAGTGCTGCCGCGTGGGAGGTTTGCTGGTGCACGTGGCATTCCTCTCCCATAGCTGTGGGTTGACATTGGGGAGCATCCTACCGGCTGCGCGGTGGGAACTGGGGGGCCGTATCCTCAGCTAGCGCGCGTCAGCCGAGCTCCCTTCGCGTTTACGAAGCCATGCTATTTTGCGCCGGCAGAATATCTGCGTCGTTAAAGCTAAATACCAGTGGAAGTTGTTCGATTTGATCCTACAGGCATTGTCTCGCTGTTGATAGCTGTGAGCACGGGCTGCAGATGGCCGTTATTCCTTTCTTGTGGGGAAATCGTGTTTCCAATAAGGAAGCCTCATTGATCCTTGCTCTGATACGGCGCATCAGCTGGGTCGCATCCTGCCCAGTGGGCCGTCGCTCAGCCCCACTGCCTGAGCGTAGGAAAACATCTGAGGGCGTTGCACTGTCTTTATTTTCCCCAGCTTTTTTGCAGATGCACCCAACCCAAAATGTGATCTCAATTATTTTTGTCATCATCAATGACAGTTGTGATTCATCATCTAGTTTTATTTTCTTGCACATAATAACTTCTATGGAGGAGAAATATACTTCAGCTGCACATCTGTCAGCAGACCATGGTTCCTTATCCAAGTAAACAAAATAACTTCATTTATTCTTCCTAACAAAGACATTTTCTAAAATGTGCTGTAAATATTTAGAATTGTGTTGCTGTGTGATCTTTATACGACTCCCAAATATTTCTGTCATTATGATCTATACTAGAGAACTGGATTGAAATACAAGCTGCATGTGCTTTTAAAGGAGCAAATAATAGCATCAAAGCCCTTCGTGGATGTATAGGGTAATTGCTCTTAGCACACTTTAGAAGTCAAACTATTGTCACTTCGCTATAATTGCCTTATACGTACTCAGATAAATAAAAACCATTTTAACGCAGAAAAAAAACAATCTGAAAAGCCCAGTGTGTTGCCTGGGCTGTTTTATACGAGCTGGAGTTCGTGAAAGCCTGGCTGGCCAAGTTCACATTTTTTTCAGCTAACGCCACGTCCCTTCCCTGCGTGCGCTGAGGTCTCGGGCCAGGCGCGGCCAGGTCCGAGCGGCTTTTCCCTCCTCTAGCACGTCTTTGGGACGGAACGTGGCACGGTTCCGCTCCAGGGGCTCGGAAGTTTTAATATGTGGAGACAGGGTAAAAAAAAAAAAAAAAACAACCAAAAAATGAACAGTAATTGGATTTAAACATAATATTGTAACAAGAAAGAATCAAGCATAAATATCCAAAACACGTGAAACGCTAGGCTTAGGTACAAACACAAAAGTCGTCTGTCTGCGACCTCTGCGTAAACGGCAGCAGCATCTCTGCTGTCACAGATCACGAAGCTTTTTGGCTGTTATAAGGTACCCGGTTCGGATTCAGGCTTTTGTTACGTTCTTTGATTTATATTCTGTTCACTGATGCCTGGCCCTTTACATGCGGTTATTTGTATATTCTGGGAAAACCAGCACCGCATTACAACAATAAGTAATGTAACAGTTATTTTTCATTTCTCCTTTCTTTATATTTGCCACTTAAAATCACCGTGCTGCTCGACAGACATAGATCATTTAAATCATCCGTTGTCCGTTAGCTTCATTCCAAATTCCTGTAAAATATAGACAGTGATCAGGAGCTCTATTCTTACAGTACCCTCATTTTCCATATTACAATAAAAAAATACACTTTATAAAATAATAACTTCCCTCCCTCGCATTGTTTAAAACCCAGCTCTTACAGCCCAGCAGATCTGAGATGAGGCTGACTTCAAAGGCTCCCACTGTCTGAACCGAAACTTAAAATACAGCCAAAGAGCAAAAATAATGACTAAACTGGAGGTTACAAATTTATTCACCATTAGCTTGACAGTTTCTCTTTAAATGAAGCGTTGTGGCTGGAATAATTTGGAGGAAAGTCAATAACAAGGCACCAGCAAGTAAATGCTGGGTCTGCGTTAGAGCGGTAGCAGCGGGATCCGGCGTGGGTTACACGGGGGCGATGCCACCGGCACCCCAGGGATTAGTGTTGCCTGAGTTTAAATTTTGTTCTAATTGAAATTAGTTGTGGAGTTAAACAGCAGAGTGCGACTTCCTGGATGGGATTTGTGGGATATTTTTTTTACTACAGTTGGCAAAGTCAACCGACCAAAATATTTTCCAGTGGAAATTAGATTTTTGCTTGTGTAAGCAATTCAGCAAAACCTGTTTTCTAACCCATTGGTAACTCTTAATTTTTAAAAGCAAAATCAAAATTCGGGTTTGGATTTCAATTGAAATGGGAAGGTTTTGCTGGGGAAACACTGCCCCGATCTCTCCTGGGAGCTGAAACGGCCGTCTTTCCCATGTCCATCCTCCTGGTTCTCCCCCAGCCCACACTGGTGGCTTTTCAGAGGAGACACCGGGGTACCTGGCAGCAGATGCAGTCTGAGCACAAAGCCCAGCACAAAATAAAGCGAGAGTAGGGGCGATGGTGAACGGCAGCCCTTTGAAGGTGATTTACTGGTGCTCTGGGCGTACAGGGGATGGACGAGCCTTTGCAAACGGTACTGGGGGCAAGTTAGGACCAGAGACGGAAGCGTCGGATGGTGCAAGTCCGAAGGGAAGACGCGGAAGAGCCTGGATCCACTCTGAAGCACGCAGAGAAGTTAATGGCAAGCACGACAAGAAAATCCAAGGGGAAAATCTTTCTTCTCACACCAGAAAAGTGTTGAGTTTGGGGCTATAAGGGTGGATTGACGATAAGAATAGAGTGTTAAATGGCTTCCCATTAAATGAGTGCTGAACTAGGTAGTGAATGAGTCAGTGGTATTTCGAGGAGAAAATATAAATTATAGTGTCATATAAAGTAAGTGCCATAATGGGTACTTCCAGCAGGGCTCAGCTGAGATTGCACGCAGCCTCGGTTCTGGCATTTCCTTCCTTTTGAATGTTTATTTTTACAACCTTAGTTTAATATGTGTTGCATGTATCTTGGGATGTGCATACATTCGTGTGTGCACAGGCACAAACTATGTATGGATTCATTAATGTATAGATCAATTAGCTTTTTCGTAGTGTTTATGTTCTAGAAATTGGCCCAGTAATCATGATACCAAGGAGGGGAGTGAGCTAGTATGACTGGCTGCTCTCCTTCTCCACTTTTTTTCTTTTCTGTTGAGTAAAAAAACCCATAGTGTACACCTATTGATACCTATTGATCATCTTTAATAGATGTCTGTCTCACCTGCTCTTAAATACCTATGATGGGATCCACAAGCTCCATATTATCTACTGCCATACTTCAGTTGTATTATATTTACTATGTTTTTTCTACATATCTAACATAAACCCCTCTTGCTGTGAATTGAACTGATTTATTCTAGCTTTATTCTTAGCAGACATGGAAAACAGTTGATAATGGTCTTATGTAAAATAACCTATGAGGATTGTTACTGCCTTTTACCTGTCTTCAGTTTTTTTGCACAAAGCAAACTCAATACTTCCCAACATCCCTCACACGTCCTATTTTAAAATCCATTGTCATTTCTCCGAACCTTTTTCCAGTTGTCTATCGTGTGGGCGCAGAATAATTATATCAATAGAGATACGACATTCCTCCTAATTCTTGGCAGGCCAAGCTCTTCCCTAAATATTACAGCCATAGTCTGCTCACGCCTCGCTCAAAAGCAGGACTAATGAGCAGTTGATCTCTGTTGCAAAGCTCCCTCCTCTTCTTCCAGGATTCCCATAGTTCCTTCTGGTCTCTTCATCTGGCATTTGCTTTTGGGTAAGTCTTTGCATATCAGAAGCAGCCCAGCAGAGGGGGTGCAGATCTCCTTTTTAAAATAGGGTTAAGAGATGATTTGCGTTGAAGCGCGTTAATGGCTTTTTGCTCTTGCACCACCAAAGTTTCACTTTATAAAATGATGCTGGAGCTGTATAAGCGACCAGATGGTTCCTGTCAGCCATGTGAACGTTGATTGAAATATTTGCTTTGCTGATACTTGGAAACAGTCAGAGGAGCGGAGGTCTCTCATCAATGTTTAATCAGTGCTTAATGGGGCAATATTCTCTTTGACCTCTGATAGTGCTGCTTGAGCAAGAATTGCAAAATTCAGCCTTTGGAGTACAGCCTACTGACAGGGCAGGTTCTTATTACGTGTCAAAGACATGCAATTTATAACGCAAGCTGAGAGCAGAGGTGAGCCTGGGGGACAGAAAGAGATTTTGAACTTTTCCCAGAGGCCAGGAAGTAATTTGAGGTTTTGGATGCATTCCTCCCGGAGAAATACTTGCAGCAATAGAGTCCAGGCTCTCAACTGAAACCAAGGAACTATTGGAAAGAGTGTTCGGGTTGTTTTTTCCACACATACGCAGTGATGGCAAGCCTGGCAGAAACTGGTATTGTATTAATTATCAAGGGAAATATCCCCCAAACTGAAAAAGAAAATGTTTAGTAGAGTCAAATCAGTTGCTACTAGAATATCACAAAGCATAAACAGACCTGGATCGTTCTCTGAGTGTGGTGGCACTTGTCAGTGAAACTATCTGCTGGTGCAAATGAAAAGAGACTTTGGATCATCAGATAAAATAAACCTGGAGTTTGCCTACATCGACAGAGCCCCTTAAGTCCTTGAGACGCTTCCTGGTTAAGCGTGCAGGCTACGGGCTAAATGAACAGTGGGATACACGTGAAATTTGTCTGTTCCTCGTAACGGAGAGTTAAGATAACAAGTGGTCCGGCTGGATAGCTTCTCAAGCTGATGGTTTGGGAAAGGCAAACGCGCTGTAGCATGGAATACTCAGCTATAAACTACGGCAAGACCCGTTTGAGCGTTGCAGCTTGAGTCTTTCCTCGTCGGTGTGGTATCTCGGCAGGGCTGGAGCAGCTGGAGGTCGGGGAGTCGGATCCGGATCTTCCCTTCCGCGCGTAGTCGCGCAGCAAGACGCTGAAGACTTCTTCCGCAAGGACCCAATTAAACACAGGGAAACACTTCACCAGGCAGTGAAAGTTTTCACCTCCCCGGTTTTGAAGCTGCATTCCTTTGAACGGAGAGGATTTAAAATAAACAACAGCTTGTCCCACCTTTGGCATTGAACAAAAGGGGATTTAGCGTAAACGAAGAAGCGAGTCCTCAGGACGGGCCAGAACGTGCTGCCGACCCCCCCGTCCTCGCCTGCCCCAGGAGAGCTCAAAAGCAGCCAGGAAACCCAATGCAGTTTGCAGCATGGATGCTTTATCTTCTCTTAAGCCCAAATGATGGAAACACACCTCTCGACATTTTTTCCACAGCAAGGCAAGCTGCTATTGTGCAAATACAGTTCTCCCCAGGCACCCTGCGGGATGATCCCCGGGTCCTTCTCGCCTCTGAACTCACCACAGTACTGGTCTCCATCTTACACCCCAACAACAATCCGAATAGTTTGCTCTACCGTTGCCCTACATTTGCTTTGCCCTGACACAAGCCGTCGCAACACGCATTGCAGGAACGGTTTGCGTCCCCGGCAGAGAAAGGAGGGGGTGCGTTTGCATTTGGTATTTGTATTTGATAAAGGTGGACTTTTTGCTCATTATTTATAATGAATGCCCATGAAATGGGAATTGCAAGCTTTCTGCCAGCTAGTAATAACATTTTGTACTTTTATGGCAGCTCTCGTCTGAAGATCTTAAAGTATTTTTAAAACATTAGCTAATTACACGGGACAACACACCTGTCAGATAGGTAGATGAAGGGATAAAGCAGCAGCAAGCTTCCCCCGGCGCTGGAATAAAGCCACGTTTTGGCTGGCGCGACTGCTGCTGCCAGCCGGGGAGACGGCGGCTCGGGGAAGGGAATGGAGCAGAGTGTCTAACACGACGGGAAGTGTGAATTCCTGAAGATGAAGTTCACGAGGGCTGCGTGGGATTACCCCCGTTGTGGTTTATCAGGTGGTGTCTGCCATGTGGCTTCGTGACATCTTCAAAGTCATATTTGCCACGTTTGTTCTTCCCCCCCCCAACTAAAAGAAGAAACTAAAGAGAAGGCAGTGCGGCAACTCCCAACCCCAGAGGAGGGCTCACAGCTTCAGCTTGCTTTCATAAGGAAAACTGTTGTTTTTACAGTGCTTTGCACAGAAGAGCTGACTCCGCTCATCCCACTGCCTGGCTGAGAAGATGCCTGAGAGCCCGGGGACTGTCCCTGTCCCCTTTTGCTGAGCTCCAGTTCAGAAACCTCCACCAGACCTTTCCTCGTTGCATTAGAACGACCCCGAATATCACGGAGCACGTGGCACTTGGGGACACGGGTTAGTGGTGGACTTGGCAGTGTTAGGTTTACAGTTGGACTCGATGATCTTAAAGGTCTTTTCCAGCCGACACGATTCTATGATTCTATGGTTCATGGTGCCCAGTTCAGATTCAGGCCCTCTGCCATACTAATACAGACTGACTTGGCTTTTCAAAGACACTTCTTAAAGAAGGTGTTGCCCCAGCTTACAAAACCCCAAATAAGCAGTTTGTAGCTCTCCGTAATAAGACGGTCTGAAATACAGAACACCAAACATAGCGAAAACAAAACAGAAATAAAATCCGTATACCTCACCCATAATCATAAACTGTACCAAAACCCACCCCAACCACTGCTCTGCCCCAGCATTTGGTTTCCCTCCACACACAGGCTTTGATTTGACTTCCCCACAGCACCCCACGCCCCCACATCCCAGCTCTGCGCTGCGGTCGCCTTGTGGCGGTGTGTAATTTTTTATTTGTGCTGCGATTTGTTGCTAGGACCGTAGAAACACAGGACCGGGAGGGACTCCTTGGCTCGGAGCGGCCAAGCCCCTGGTTTTGTAAGGCACAACATTATCCAGCTGCTGTTCCGTGCCGAGCGAGCGGGATTTTCTCCCAGTCGTCTTCCTTTTGGGTAGATGTTCCAAAATACCATGTCCTGGTGGCTAGAGATGGTCTGAGCTCCTGCCCGAATGTCTTTGGTCGGTTTTTGTCCGTGTGTTCTCTGTGCCAGCGTTGTTCCCGAACACAAATAGCTCTTCTCTTCTGCTCCCGCTCCTTTCCTCGGGTGTCACCTTCCGGATGCTCTTCCTATTTTTATCTGTTGACCTCCTGCAAGTTAGAGCTGAGTATTTTCAATGCACTTACAGCACCCGCTCCTGATGTTTTAGAAGCTTCTAGGCTTTTTTGGAGAGGGCCTGACATTATGCCCCCCCATGAAGCACTCCTGCAGCTTTGCTGTCTTCACGTGGTCCCATCTGGGTCCAGAGCTCTGACAGGGATGGTTACACGCGCTGTCCTATAGCAACACTTCTCCGAGCAGTATTCAGTTTATTTCCATCGTTTACTCTAAAGTTTGTGCTGTTTGGGGGTTTTTGTTGTTGTTGTTGGTTTTTTCTATTTGAAAAAGCAAACAATTTGTCTGAAAGTCGGACAAATTAATTTACAAGTGCCCAGTCTGTATTCTCTCGGAACTGCACTTCGGGTGCCCCATGGGGCCCTTTTTCTAACACGTGCTGGGTTCCCTGCTTGCAGTGCATCTGCCATACCACCGGGTCTCCTCGGTGCCCAGCATGCCGTCGCGTTGCAGCTTGCAATCTCTTTGCAAAGTTACCGTCTCATTCCAGCATTGCCCTCTCGTTCCAGTGCTGCTGTCTGATTGCAGCTTGCCATCTCATCGCAGCGTTGCCCTCTCAGTCAGTAGATGTGCCGTGGGTGAACATGGCACCTTTTTTTGATCCTGCCCACTTTCCTAGTTTCTGCAGGATGTATTTTTCTATTACCGGGAAGATGATTATGAGGAGCTCTCATGAGGAACGGCTGAGGGAATTGGGGTTGTTTAGTCTGAAGAAAAGGAGGTTGAGGGGAGACCTTCTCGCTCTCTACAACTACCCGAAAGGAGGTTGTAGCCAGATGGGTGTTAGTCTATTTTCCCAAGTAGCAAGTGATAGGATGAGAGGAAATGGCCTCAAGTTGCACCAGGGGTGGTTTAGATTGGATATTAGGAAAAATTTCTTCACCAAAAGGGCTATCGAGCATTGGTTGAGTCCCCATCCCTGGAGGTGTTTAAAAGACGTGTAGATGTGGTGCTTAGGGACGTGGGTTAGCGGTGGGCTTGGCAGTGCTAGGTCAACGGTTGGACTCGATCTTAAAGGTCTTTTCCAACCTGAACGATTCTATGATTCTGTGATTACAAGGATGACTTCGGGGAGTCACGAAACCTTATCTGGGTCAACAAAACCCAGATAGCTGGTTTTGTGGACAGTGGTTGCAGCGAGCACTGCAGAGCGCCCAGTGGCAGGTTCTCGCTACGGATGCTGCCACTTGCCCAGCCCAAACTCTACCTTTCAGCCTGGGAAGTGTATCCAAGACAGTCTTGTTTTATAGAAAACCCGTAGTGTGTGCGTATCAGGCGTAGGGGGGATGGATTGAGCTGGATTGTTTTCATCCAGGGAAGTAAAAGCATCCTGGATTTGTTAGATCTCGATGAGTTTGCTTCAAATGCCAAGCTACTTTTAAAAAATAAAAATAGCTAATTTATTCCAGCGGAGCAAAGGGTTAAAGCCTTGATTACAAGATCAGAAATGATATTAAGAATACATCACAGAAACTAAAAAAAAAAAAAAAGAACATTCGGAGGCATTTTGCAGTCGTCCCTTGTTCCAGCTGTCACGCAGGGTTTCCCCGCAGCCATCCGCAGCGAGGAGCGAGGCAGAGCGCAGCCTCCCCCCGGGATTTCTTTGAAGCCTGGCTCAGCCCCTGGGCAGAGCTGGAGCTCAGCACCGTGGCTCAGCACCCCAGCCCCTGCCTGCTCCCACGGGACGGCCCCAGGAAGCCCAGGCTGGCTGCTCGCGGGGTCCCCGCGGCCAGCACAACCCCGCTCCTCTTCTTCCAGGCAGAGTCACCTCTGCCAGCTGCCTGTAGCTTCCCACCTTCTTCTTCCCCACCGCCCGTATAATTCGGTGTACTCCCAAGCTCTGGTTCAGCGCCTTTTTGCAGAGACAGTGGGTAGCGGACTGGTAGGATCGCCTGTTGCCGTCGGCTTGCCAGCCCCGAGTCCATTCCCGTCCCTAATCCCTGCTCAGCTCGTGGCCTTTGACTTGCTCGGTCCCTGTATTGCTCCGAGACTCGGAAATATTCCCGACCAGTCTACTCCAGTCAAACCAGACGAGCCAGAAACGTGTGGAAACCTCTGGTACCTGCTGCGGCGGAGGCTCGGCCAGCCTGACCCCATCGTGGGGGGGTTGGCAGGATGCCCCAGCACGGCGGTGGCTCCCGGGGCGCGGGGGGGGGGGCTTTGAAGCTGCCAAAGCTCAAAACGCAGTCTTCATTTTAATGAGATGATAGCAACTTCTGTGCTACATACCTCCAAATGTTGCGTCTTTACTAACGTCTTTTAAAATTCATTTTCGCCCCGGTGTCAGAGCTGCTGACCTCCCCTCCCATATTGCCTCCAGATGTCCAGGAGGGAGCGGGGCGAGCGCTCCCCCGCGAGCTCCTCACCCCCCTGCTCGGCTCGCCCCTCTCACTAATATTGTATTTTTAGTCAGTTTAAAGGAGCATCATGCGTCAGAAAGGTGGTCCCACCACCTCCATCCCTGGCTGCTCTTTCCCTTTCCCATCTCCTTTGAACCATCTTGGGGAACCGATCAGGATTTAAATCACTTTTTTATTTCCCCAGCCCTTTAAGTTTAACTCGGATGGGTTGTTTCAAGTCGGACCTGGATCACTGAGAAGACCTCTGCAGCCACGGCTCATGGTGGGGTGGCCGTGGCAGGGACCTGCAGGGTGGGAAGGTGTGTGGACCGATGTCCTCCGGGCTGATGGCCTCTAGAGCTGCAAAATCAGGAGAAACATTGGCTGCAGGCCCAAAAGCTTTAAAAAAAGCGAAATAACTGGAACGCCGCAGGTGAGAGAGCCCTGCGCCCGCTCCCACCCTGCATCGTGCAGCATCCCGGCTCTCCTCGCCGCATCCCGGGCAGCAGAATTTCGCCAACATGAGGCTTTTCCATGGGGTCTTTATCTGCATCGATATTCCAGGCTGCTTTTTTTATTTGCTCCAGATGGGCTACAATAGTTTCCTATCTTCCTTCTTTGGTCTTTTTATCTTTTATTTCAATCCAAACAATTTCTGCGCTTCTTGCCAAACTATATATTATATCACATTCTTTCCTTCTTCAGACACAATATCCTCCTTGACCCAGGCTGGCATGTTTCCACCTGCCCTGTTGTGTCTATTCCTTCCACAAACTCTTATTTCAACATTAAAAGCAGAACCAGACGGATGTGATATCCTGTTGTCTGTCATCCCAGTTATATAAAGTGTCTCTTCGACATCAGGGGGACAAATTCCCATCCCCTAAACCTCCACAGCCGTCTGGGAGGGCTGGACTGAGACCATCACTTTAATATAAATTTTGGTACATACTTTTGTTACGCATCGCTTTTAAGGGAATCGTCTGTTTGTTTGTACAGCCAACCTCTCTTCCAGGTTGGCTCCTGCAGTTGCATACCGCTGTATGCGCCAAAAAGTACATTTTAAATTTCTAAATTGTTTCTGCTTAGCAAGTCGGGACAGCATTTAATTGCATAGATACACCTCTGTCTCCCAACGCTGTCTGCTTTAGACTAAAAGTTATTATTTGCTCCAATGTCTCATCTTCAATGGCTAGAAAAACAATTTGTGAAGACCCTTTTGAGGGTTTCTGTGCATGTTTTCAGTATTTCCAGTGTCATCTCTGCATACTTTAGTCTTTTGAGGTAAAGCTAAGGATAGCTTGCGTATAGGAATAAATGAAAGCTACTCCTGCTGATGAAGAGTATTTGAGGTGCCGATGGTACTGTCTTATTGTCATTTCTCAGCAGATCCGCATGCTGAGCAAAGGTCCCATATAGCCATGATTGCTTAGTTTAACAGATTATGTTGGATTTGCTCTCAACACTTCTATTTTCTGTTATTTTTTAAATATTTAGTTTATATGGACAATCCAAAAGAGAACTGAAAAGTAAGCGAATTATTCTAGTATCTCCAACAAAAAAAAGAGAGAACCTGCTCTACTGATACATTCAAACTAATTTGAGTAATAAGTCAAAACTAATTCAAGCAAATCATAATACTGGGGTAATTTACTATAATTTCAAAGTGAGTGCAAAGGTACCTTTGAGTAGTTAATCTGGTCCACAGGCTTGTGAGGGGTTTTTTGAGATTAATGATGTGCAAGGAGGAAGAACACGGTTTGACTCTTGATATGTATGAATATTAATGAGTTTGCAGAGGCATAATTCGGACAGTTTAAAATAAATTTGATATTACTGTGGCAAATCCTTAATAAGGAGCTAGTTACACTAGATGAAGATGCATTTAAATTCTCCTTTTTTGGTATAATTATTAAAAATATATTTACTTTGTACAAGCTAAACTTTTCTTCCATAGAAGTGCCATTTTAACCTGGAATAATTTGGGTCTGTTTGTAGTTAAGGAAAATATTTTAGTGGTGATATCTAAGCAGCTTTGACTCGATGTTCTATTTTAACAGATACTCTTCCTGTACGAGAAATACAAATTAAATTTGCTTAATTGCTAAATAATACATAAGAGAAGGGAAAGAATGAATGCCTTTATAGACTCGGACCCAAACAAGTGCCAGCTAAAAGATGGGCCGTTATCTGCGGCTTTGCTCTGATGTATCTGAGGCTGTCGTATCCATGGCCCCATCTTAATTTGTCATTCACAGTGGAAAGAATCTAAAGGGTCTGCTGGGAGATCTTTTCATTGCTGCTGTTAAAAAAGGCCATTTTCTTTGCAAGCCATTTGTCTCTGCCTTGTTTATAACAGCAGGAGGTATGGCTGCACATGTCTGTCATATTTTAAAGAGCCATTGGTGATAAGATGATCAAAAGAATGCAGACTCCTTGCAACAACTTGAGTCCAACAAGCTGTACATATCCAGCACAACAAATGGATTATTCTACTTTTCTCTCATTTGAAATATACAGACATTTCCGATAAGACTGTCAGGTACGAACACATTCTGCAGAATATATACGGTGGCTGTGCAGTGTTGTTGAGTGGATAATTAACCTATAAGGGTACCAGGAGCATTCTATAAATGATGAGTATTCCTCTATCTTTGATGAATCATTAGCAGTAAATTTGCAAGAGGCTTTGTGGAAAGTCCCCACCGATTTTCACAAGGGAGTAACACTTATTTCCTACTAATTCGTTAGTAGGTAGAGGTAGGCACCTGGAAACTGCCCACTCTGTAATGACTCATACTAAAGCAATCACAGGCGTTAGGCATTTCATTTTGATTAGGGTAAAGATCATCTCCATCAACGCATGGAGAACGCCGCATTATTTAGCATTCCTCAGACATTCACAGCATGAAATAAAGGAGTTTTTCAAGCGGGGACTGAGACAAACCCACAACCCATCTAGACTTCCTGGCTGCCATCGGGCAGCTCGACATCTACAAAATGGACCCTCTGGACTGCAAAATGCAGAGTTTTGCCACTTGCGTTAACGAGGATGCTCTCCTGATTGCTGGACGCGCTGAGCCGATGTATACATACGGGTTCCTTGCCAGGAGGGCTAACGGTGCCCGTACACGCTCGCCAAATCACTGTAATATCTCCTGTGGAGCTGTGATCTCATTAGTACATAGCTATCGTTGTACCACATTCCTTTGGACTTCCTCCTGCTGCAGTGAAGACATGGAAAACTTTAGGCGAGTTCAGTCACATATTAACAAAGGATTCATTACAAATGTTTGGTTTTCTCCTTAACAGCATGGAGGGCCTTTTTATTTTTTACTAGGTTTTTGGTCTTTAATGGTGAACTCCCACCTTCTTCTTGAATAGGATGTCTTCCAGGGCCTTCAAACACCTCCAGGGTGAACATGCTCTCTTGACCGCACTTCCAAAATCTGCCAGCGTAGGGAGAAATTATAAGCAAAGTCAAGCTATGATTACCCTATGTCACCAGCCAATCTACTAAATGAACCTTTTAAAATGTTATTATCGTTCTTGTCTACCCTCTGACCCTAGTTTTGTCTTCACTCCTGAGAAGGACTGCAAATAATGCCCTGTGACATTTAAATGCAATCCCCGAACAAGAGCTGTTTCATATGTGTTAGATTCAACCTTCAAGATTAAGGGCATGAATAACTGGAAAATAAAGGTCTGTTTCTTTACCAGATCTCAGCTGTTCATTAGGTGGAGGAGCTGAAATCTGTGATAAGAATCAGAAGGCAGAGCCAAACTGATAAGTATTGTAATCCTGTTGATGGAAGAAGAAAAAGAAAACCAGCTGGGATTTTTCATGCTTTGTTTCTTTAATTAAGTCTAGACTATATGTGTTGTGCAGCTTGGAAATTCTGGAAATATTTACCAAATTGCATTCTGATTATGATGTCAATAATCAAATTAAAAGGATGAGCAGAGGATGGATTTAGGAAAGAAAAGAAGTATCTGATTTGCAGATCCATGTTGCTTAACAGAACATCCCTGAACTTCAAAGACAGAAATGTTCTTTTTTCCCAGTTTGTAAATTTTATCCTAGCCAGCACTTCTGGTTCCCATGAAACTAGAATTCTACATCACTAACGCCAGAGAAGTAGTGCTGATTAGAATATTTTACTTCTTGCCCTCTTGGCTTGCCATTTAAAAAATAGAATACCCATTTCAGCCTTCGAAAGGATTTTTTCAGCAAATCTCAAATAGTATAAGAAAAAAGCAACTACAGAGTTTATGATCTCTAGTCTGAGGTTTTAGCCCTCACAGATTGTACAAAATTTCAATCTATTCCTATACAGTTTCTTATAAAAGCTTATCTTTAATAAAATAACTGCGGCTTCAAACCTATAATGACTTATGTATGTGTCCAACTTTAGGTTAGAGGAGAATTTCAGATGAGTATCTGTGTACCCTAAATATAGTAAACTACTTGCAGGATCAGAGTTTTCTGATGGTACTTGCTATAACGAAGACAAAATAGCAATGGACAAAGAGCAAGCCAAAAAAAACCTGTGGAGGCATGGAGTAACACATAATGTTAATCAGATATGCAGACATCATTCTTCTCTCTTCTTCTTCGTTAGCTGCAGTACTTAAAACAATGCCTCATCTAATCACGAGTCAAATTTTGGAGGATGTGTCTGTAGGGTACGATCTGTCATCAAAGTTGACAGTGACATTTACTGTTTTTTCCAAGAAAAAGCTTTTAAGAGCAGGTAAGTGACTGGATCCTCTGGATTCATACCAGAGGCGCATGTTTTGACTGTTATTTAGCTAGCTGACAAATGAGCTGTTTAATTAACAGGTGGACTAAGTAGTTTAGAATATACAATTATATTCCAAATTCAGACTTAAAACCCGCTCTCAGCCATGGCTTCTTTATTTTTTTCAGTTCAGGCATACTTATTTAGTTGATCAGTCAAAAAATGTTAAAGTCTAAAGTGAGCGTGCAATTATCTGCTGTTTTCCATTGAACTGGAAAATCTCTCTCTCTAAGAATTTATTTATTTTTTAATCTTGTAACATAACAAAAATTATTGATTCAGGGGCATTCCAACCTTTCTATTGGCAGACTTGCGTTTCTCTCACTGTTACTGGTACCAAAATTAATTACTATGCTTAAATGTGATCCTGACTCTGCAGAGTTTACAGTCTTGTCCACAGGATACCTTAGATATAAGTCTAAGATTTTGCAGGAATAAATTCTGCTAAGAAAAGTAGATGTCGTATATAGCCACAGTGGTGCAATGAGATTACAGAGGATACTTCTTGGAGGGGTTTAAAGAAAAGGGACAGATCATAGAAATGTAGTAAACGCTGTAACAAAACAAAAGGTAGCAATGTGCTCTGAAAGAATAATGACCAAAAAAAAGACATACATTGATTTTCTTAATTTTGGTATTTGTTTACTGTCTGACACTGATTCACTCAGATAGCATTCCCCAGAAGAAGGCAAATTCTACCTTTTCATTCATATCTCGCAAGATAGCAACGTTCAAATCAGTATTTTTTGGTTAATTAGCATATGCATTTCCTTACTTCTGTAGGTCCTAATGAGTGGCCAAATTCCAAACCACTGAGCTGGATACACTGAAAAAGTAACTACCTGCAGATGGTGTCATTTAAGCATTTATTTAGGTGCACATTAGGTATTCCTAAAAATGTAGTAAAAGAAAATTCCACTTATTGACTGCCTAATTTCAGAGACTGTAACCAGCTCAAGGTGTTCCCGGAGCGCAGGCCATGGTGAGGATCCCGTTGCAGCCCGGCTGCTAAAGGCTAAAGAATTCCAGATGTGCTGGGGCAGAGGAGGAGGACGGGGAGGGTATGACTCCAGGCATGGAGAAGGGTGTTCATTAGGCAGGAAAGAGCCCTGGATTTTGGCCTTCGTTCTTGGGATTGTATTTTAATCAATGGTTGCTGAATGTAAAATGCAGAAGAGAGGAGCAGAGCCTGGTGCCCGGGCTTGGAAACTTGGCTGCCGAGTGACGTACGCAGTAGACAAAGCTGTTGACTGAGGTGGACACCATCGGGCCGTCTCCTGAGAAGGTGATGACGCACGGCGGAGATGACTATCGCCCAGCGTGGTGAGTGAAGTTCCACCCTGCCGTAAGTTCAGAAAGGACTTCCCAGAACAGCGAGAGATGGAGCAAGAGACACCTGTGTCCCGCTGAACACGCAATCCCGAAACACTCCTCGGCGACCTCCTCCATGACTGCCCGCATCCCTCATCCTGACGGGCTGGTGAAACCTGTTAGGCAGCACGCTCCCACTGCGCGGCTCTCCTCGGGCTTGCTTACAACTCTTCTCAAGAGCTTTGGTTACACGCTGGATTTGAGAGTTTTAAATTTCACGTGCCGGGGGGACCGCCGTGTCAGCGGACGGCTCTCGGGGCACACTGCTCCGCTCCCCGGAGCACGCTGCATCCTTTCCCGAATTAGAGAGCATGTTCTTGGAGGCAAAGATCTCGTCAGCCTGTTTACAAAGTGCTCCACAAACCATATCAGGAGATCTAGCAGAAGTTATTACTTCACCCTACAAGCCTTGCCTCGCGTACGGCCGAGCCCTAGGTGACGGTGATATTAATAGCAGTGCAGTACCACGTTTAAAGTGTCTGCTCAGCGGTTTAGAAGGAGATTCAGATTAGGGACCTCAAGGATTCCCCATGACAGGGACAGCTGAGATATATACTGTTTCCCAAGAGGCAGGAGAGAGACGGGTGGCTCTCACGTTCTCCCTGTCACCACTGCAAATACCTCCGTCCAACTAATCTCGCCGTGGCAAAGTGACACTCTTTTGGTCCCATGGGAGATCATCCTCTTATGCCCTTAAAAATCACCATTCATGGCACTGAAAAACTGCCCCCCCCCCCCCC
>JAVJGG010000090.1:2827467-2857772 GCA_035590195.1 Aviceda cuculoides | reverse complement strand
CCCCTCCCCGGTTCTTTTCGTCTACGCAAACTTTCCTTCCTCTCCGGCTCCCCCGGCCCCGCTCCCCTCAGCCCCGGGCGGGCGGGCTGAGGCGAGCGGGTGGCGGGCGGGCTGAGGCGAGCGGGTGGCGGCGGCGGGGAGGGGAGGGGGGGCACGGACGGACTCCTGTTTTGTTTGTAATTTACGCAGTAAAAACAAGCAGAAAACGTCCCCGTCCCCGTCCCCCCCCCTTCCTGCTCGTCCCCGAAGGCCGGTTTTTGCTGAGGGGTCCGAGCCCGGCCTTGTGGGGGTTTTTCGGCTCGGTGGTAATCCTGCCTCCCGCCCGAGCATCCCCTCTGCCTGCTGGCAGGGAGCTGTAATGAGTCGAGTCCTGCCCGAAAACGCTGGGATCCGCGGTAAAGAAATGCTTTCCGGGCCGAGCGTGCGTTGGGACAAGTTTATTCAGATGCTGTAATTCATTGCGGGTGAAGGTGGTGGTGAGGAGTTGTTTGCATCTCGGCCTTAGGGGCTGCGTCTTATTGGGGCGTTGTGTGGAGGGGACTGGTCGGACTGGGAGGGTGTGCTGGTACCTGGTATCGGGCTACGGAGCCAGCCTCGGGGGGTGAAAAAGCGAAATCGGATCCCAGGCGGCTTTCAGGGGAAGGTATGGTCAGTAGCAAATGCAGTTTTAAAAGCCTCCCAAATTGAAAAGGAGACACTTTCATAGGATCAGCAGGGGTCTCTACCCAAATGGCCTTTTATCTTCTCTAAACTGGCTTCATTCTCTCACCTCTGAAACATCATTGTGTTGGCCGGCCTCCTAGGGCTGCGTTTTGTCCGGGGAAACACTGAGCTGTCTCTTGTCCTTGATGCTAAGAAGACGTGGATTTAAATGACTTCACTTAACAAGGTAGATTATTGATGTACTGAATTCAAGGAAGTCACTTTTTTCCCTATGCTGTGCATACGCATGTATGTATTTCCCCTGAAAAGATACGAGCATAATCCTGTAAATGGTGGGGTCTCTGGTTAATGCAAATGAAGTCACTGTAATTGTAGTCCTAAATCTGTTTCTGGTGTTAAAAAAAAAAAAAAAGTCTAACGCAATCATCTCAACACTCATTGTCTTTTAAAAAGCAACTAGTAAAAATGTATGTGGTTACCTTGCTGTGATACACCAGCTAACTGTAGGATGAGCCAGGTTTTCTTTCCAAGAATTGTACTGATGATATGAACTCGAGAACAATCTGGACGCCGGTGCACGGGGATGCAAATAATGTCGAAACTGTGTTTACTATGAGTTGGATATTTGAGGCCTCAAAGTAATTTAATGCGGTGAAACTGGTAGTTAAACCCTTTTCATACTGAGCTCTATTTTTATATGCTTAATATTTTGGCTGTCTTAACTCCCATCAAGCTAATGCGCAGCCTGTCCTTCGCTCTCCCCTGTAACATTATTACAGCTGTTCAAGATTAAAAACCGGTGGGAACAAACCTCCCCTGATTTTAGAAGCTTCTTTGCTGACCTCCTACAGTAGAACAAAAAATGTTATGACATGTGTCACTGCAGCTTGTGCTTCTCAGTCGATTTTAGGGTAGAAATTTCCTAAGCCCGGTCAGGCGGGGCCGGGTGTAGCTGGCACAGAATTACACTTTTCTCCGCTTGTGCAGGGCTGTTGGCGAGCTGCGGTGGGTTGCCTGTGCCGGAGGACCATCGGCACAGCGGGGATGCTCGGGGCGAGGCAAACAGGTGCCGTGGCGGGGCTGTGCCCGGGCAGAAGGGAGGGGTGGGGGATTTTGGAAGAAGAGCAAGAGCGCTTTTGGCCTTTAATTGGGTATAAATCCAGGGGTGTCGTCCTGGGCTTGGAGGGCGACGTGGAGGCAGGGCCCCGAATTGGGACCTAGTGAGAGGAAGTTGCGGTAGCGTGAGGAAGGATTGATATCCACCCGTTTGTGAGCTGCGGTTTTATTCATTTCATAAATTGTAGAGGAGGAAGCGGCAGGATTTCAGGCTTCCCTTGCGTGCTGTCTTCGTGCTTTGGTCCTTGCCAGTTGTGGCTCCCACGTCTGCACATCCTGGTAATAGGCAGGAGGTGGTGTCGCCAGCCGCTGGAGCGGGACGTAACTGTGGGAGAGGGCTTCGGAGGAAGGATAGGTCTGAGCTGGAGGTGGGGAGGAAGCATCCAATGAGTGAAGGAGCAGGTGGAAATGCTTAAATAGAGTGAAGGTGAGAGTTTGGTTTGGGTGTGTTTTGAGTCTGGAAAAAGAGGAAATTGTAGACAGAGCCTCCATAAATGCAGAAAAGGAGGATGAGGTGGAGCCTCCAGAGCAGACACCAGAGGAGCAAGTGGAAGAGGTAAGAGGAGAACCATGAGATTTCTGAGCCTTAAATGCCTGTGGAAAGGGGCAGGGTGTAATGAATATGGAAGTTGCGAGATAGAAAATAAATTAGATTTCTGTTGGAGCAGCCATCAGTGCTATAAACGAGATCCGTCTCCTCCTCGCAGTATCTACTTCCTGCAATACGTTCTTCTCCTACCAGTGTTCCGTGTAGTTAGACCAACAGCAATAAGGACTTAGTGTTTTTAATCAAATCACATTGTTTTGCATTGTTGAGAGGAATGAGGTGCATGTACGTCTGCATTGTAATATAGGCTGAAGCTACAGGAAGAATGAGGCTGAGAGAGATTTCTGATGCCAGCATCAGTCTGACAATTGTTTTTGGCACTTGCACCACTGCTTTCTATTTATAGACACTTGTGTGAGTGAAGTATCTGACCATTATCTTTAAGTAATGCTTTGTTTTCGCACCCCTGTAAGTGCTCTGATTTCATATATAAATTTATTCCTTGTACAGTACTGCATAGAGCAGCTGAGGATAATGTTGGACAGCAGTTTAATAGTTTCTTATTTAAGTTTCAAATTAGAATATACACATTTGTATCATATGAAATATTTACTTAGTGAGAACACATGTTGGGTGCTGCAGTGCAGAAGGATGTGTGCGTTCCTGGGTGTGTGTGTGTGACTGTGTTGGGTGTTATTTCTCCAGGAGTGGTTAAATACAGAAAGTTCATCAATTGTCTGACTTCTTCTATTGCTGCGATTAATTAGTATTCCCGCTCCACTTGACAGTTCTACCAAAACCACAGTTAATGACATTGCTGTGTCTTAATATCACATGTATTTCCTTTCATGCGTCAGGGTATGGGGTACCGTGTATGTGCGCATACTTGGGCATTTTTTTGCCCTCAGCAATAGAGGTGGTCTGTTTACAGTTCTCCCCAAAGTTCGTCGATGCTTCTTCCAAAATAACCAGAAACAGCCGCACCACCATCTCTTACTCTTCCCTCTCCTTCCCGTGGGACAGAGGGTGCCGTGCTGTGACAGCGGTGGGAGGAGAAGCCGCTGGTTCGTGGGGTGCTGTGCCGTGCCTGCAGCTGGATGCAGGTACTGTACCTACAGTCACCCATAACCGTTACCTTCTTTTTTTTCTTAGCCAGAGCGTGTGTTGTCAGCGTCCGTATCGTTACAGGGAGCAGCTTTTGGCAGCAGGCTGCATCCTTGGAAGGCGGCGTGCAATCACATCTCTGCTTGCCAGCCTGAGCAGCCGTTTTACTTGTCATTACTCAGTAGACTACATCTTAAATATTCCAATGTCGTAATTCGCAGAGGGCTGGAGCTTGGTGAATGAACAGCTCGTGTGACAGTCCTGTAATATATTCTCCTGGGTGGAGCTGACACTCAGTAGTAATTAAAAGCTAAGCGCCCCTTTATACTAAAATTATAACTAAATTGGTGGTTGTGGCATGACCTGGTCTGCTGGTGGAGTTTCACCATCCCTGTTACCTGGCTTGTCTGATCCTGGCTTCTCTGACCTGGTGGAAATTACAGAGTAGGTCGTTGGTCGAAACAACTGAAATTCTTTGGTTGGGAGGTGAAGGCAGGAAAAGAATAAGTTAGAACTTTTGTGGGCATTTTGTTTGGTTTTGGCAAGGTTTAACCCTCCAAATCTGCATGGGGCATCCAAGGTGAGGACTATTTTTTGATGGTGTGGGGTAAGGTAACATTTCCGCCTCCAAAATAGGGATGTGATACTTGCAGTGAGAGTTGAAAGGATTAAGCAATGCTTTGAAGATGAAAAGCATTGTTAAGTGCTTCTATAACTTTCAAAATGCATGTTGATGTTTCTAGCCAGATAGTAACAAAAGTTACAGGCCCAGAGGGCCTTGAATATTTTTGAAGGCAGCTCTGCCATCTTAATCCTTTACACTTACTCTGTGAAGGAAGCACAGCCCTTTCTCATTGTCTGTTACTGATCTTGGAGGCTGGAAGAAAAAAATACATTTTGAATCTGAAAAGAGCAGTTTGCTGGTAATTTTTTTTTTTTTTTTTTTTTATTAATACTTGCTCAGGTGATGTAGTGATGTGTAAAATAACAAACAGCATAGTACAAGCTTCTCCAGCTTGGTTGGCAGGCATATTATTTATTTATTTTACTAATAACTTGTCTGGCCATATGTTTTTCAAGAAGAACAGATTGCGTGCAGACCAGAATGACACAGAGACGGGGAGATGTCCAGGGGTGTATGTGGGGAGGATGCCCTGACACCGTTGTTCTGAAAAATCCACATTCTTTGAAGATTTCTGGGTGATGGCAAAGAGTTGCAGTCACGAGAACTGTCCATTTATGTAATCTCTTTGAAAATGAACACTGACTTAATACAGTATTTTTTTTTTTCTAATGGGATGGTCTTCTGGCTAATGACAGTGGATTTATGACTTAGAAGAGATAAATCCCATATTGAGCTGCACTGCAGACCAGTTGAAATGCCAGAACTGTGGTTCTCCATCTCTGAAATCGGGGATTTCGCACGTTTCCCGACTTCTTTCTATGGGTATTGACAAATAAATCTGTCGGTGACTGCGAGGTACTTGGGCAGCAAGTGATGTAAAGCACTGCAAGTCCTCCAGCACTGGGTCTGAAATCCAGACCTTTGTGGACCCTCAACCAAATGACAGCACAGAAAACTGCTTCCCTTTTTTTTCCCTTTTATTTTCAGGTTGTTTCCAGGTTGTGAAGCTGAAATATAATAGAGAAATGTAAGTAAGGCAGGCTGATAAATGTTTGACTATATAGATATTTTTTTAAAAATTATTATTTGGCAGTAGCGCGTACTTTAGTAATAATTACAGAGTAGAAACCAGCAGAATAAAACCTCATCTGTTTTACATGATATTGTCTTGGTTTGAATCCAGCTACAGCAGCCTTTTTCAAGGCTCTCTGAAAGCCCAAGACAGCATCAGTTTTTCATCCTGTTCCACACGGATTCTTTTTTTTCCAGCATGAAACATTTCAAAAAGATAGAGAGAGGTCCTGGTAGAAGGGCAGTGAAAATGGCTGCGCGTAGGAGACCGGCTCTGAATTTTTAATTAGGCTTTGAGTTGTTTCTTCAAAGTGTCGGGACATCGTTAGTGATGTAAGTCTTGTTGCATGAGCGAAGACTGACATTTCACTTCAAACGGGGAGAAGGCAGCTGTCCTGGGCAGATAAAAGTTGCTGAGTGTGGTGCAGCAAGGTGGGTTGGTAGATAATTAGCTGTCCCCTGCACTGCTGCGACGAAGGACCCTGCCAGTCGTGCTGGGGACCAGAGGGGTTATTAGCAGCAAGAAATCCAAGTACGCTGTGAAGCAATTGGGAATCTCTCAGCTGTGGCAGGGCTGATAACACGTATGTTAAGAAGGCGCAAAAGTAAATACAGCATGTGTCAGCCCACTTTTTTCTTGGCTTAATTCAGCAGAGGAGGAACGGTTAGTGGCTGACAATCTGAACGTAGCAGAGAAGCTGCTGTCCTGCTGGTAGCTTGGCCAGGTACGGGTGAGAAAAAAAATCTAATGCTTATTGTCAAATAACATCGAGTGCTTCACGTTCTTTCAGGCAGAAAGGCAAGATATGTTTCAGAATAGAAGGAAATGTGAAATATTAGAAGATTTTGTGTGTGTGTGTGTGTGTTTGCCAGTTATTCTTTTATGTCCCTGGATAAAAGGAAGTATTAAGTATTAACAGATTTTTTTTTTGTTTGACAATTACTGTTTTGTGTTCATCAATTATTGGTGAAAAATTGGCAAAGAAATGATTGGAACCGTGTCAGTTTAGTACCCTCACGTGTGGAAATGCCCAGCTATAAGAAGGTACCCCAAATTTCTGTATTTCCCGTCAGGGCACTCCGTAGTTTGAACTGCTCAAGGCTGGGATACAGGGCTACCCCAGTGCGAGCCTGGCTCCCTCTGAAGCCTGGTAATGGCGATGCTTCATGGATCAGAGCTTATAGGGGTTTTGCTGGGGACTTCAGTAAGGATTGGGTAGTGTCCCAGGGATGATTTATTTGTATGTAGTTGAATAGGAAAATCCTAACTTCTGGGGTTTTTTTTCTTTTTTGCTGTACATGGATAATACAGCTTAAAAATTGAAATTTAAGTAACTTCTTTGATGTACCAGCCTTTGTTTTATATGTCAAAGATTCTGCCGAGGTTTTCACTAATAGCTATACTACCTCTTCTTGTATCACAGGCTTAATGCTGGATAAAGTGTAAAATTATGAAGTACGGAGGGACTGCATTCTGCAGTTATCGTTTTCCTATAGTTTATTGTTGTTCAATAACATGCAGTTTTAATGAAATCTGAAACGATATCCTTGTGCTCTCTTCCCATGGAAAACAGAGCCTAATAACATTGATACTTACCCAGTGAAAACATGCCTTTTCCAACATAAAATAGAGTGCATGCTAAGTCATTGCTTGAATCTTGCATTACGTGTGTATTTCCCTGGTACAGATTTCCATACAGATATTGTATGTCTAATTTAGCAGAGAAAATCTGAATTGACTTTTGAAATAATCATGGTGCTACAAGTCAATAATACTCATTTCCAATCCCATGAAAAGTTTTAATGGAGTTGCGTTTATCAACTGCCTGTAAGGTCTCTGCAGAGTCTCCCAAGTGATTTTTCTAAAGTATATTTGCACAATTGCAATCATTAGTAAAAACAAACTATTACATTTCCCTTTACCGGCTTTGCAGCCAGAAGCAGCTGATAAAACCAACTTTTCACTAGTGCTGTTTCCCTTTGAGTACATGGTTTTGCTCAGCTCTCGACTATGTGATTTGAAGCTGCAACCACTCTACTAGGAGAGCAGAAAAGCCCTAACACCTTTTTGAGAAAAGCTGCAATTTTACTTTCAGCATTCCTGCGGAGCACTCTAGCCAGTGCTCTCTGTCTGGTTTTGGCCATCTTTTGCACACACTCCTGCGATGCAGTAGGAATTTTGGGCTATACTTTATGATCGTCACAGGTGGGAATGAGGCCAGAGAAAAAGGCTTTAAAATAGACACATCTGGAAGTTGCCATAAAGGTTTCTAGAAGCTGGAACGCCTTAAGCAGAATTTCTTTCGCGCTCGCCCTGGTAGGGTTATGAGAGTATTTCTGTGCCATTTTTTGTGGATTTCAGACCAGATTGCGTCTGAAGGTGATTTCAGCTTGACGGTGATGATACGGTGGTGCCACACCAAAGGGCTGGGTGCTCCCATGACCTCCCTGTCTCTGGTTCAGTCTCTGCTTCTCTTGCTTTCTGCAAAGGAAGTATTTGAAATATTTCCTCTTGGGCTGTACTTTCACCTCAGAAGTAATATCAAACGAAATCTGGGGAGGTGTTTGTGGTGATGGGATGGAGAAGAGAAGGGACTGACCCCCAAAAATAGCTATAGTGGGAGCCTGTTTGCCTGGAGCAAGTCCAGGCTCTGAGCCAAGGTTGGAAAGGGCTCACCAGCCCTTGGGAAGATTGCATGGAGAGCCAGGAGGGCTCTTTGCCTTTTATTCGCTGGAAAATAAAGGAACCCCAGATTGTGTGGGTCAGGAGCATAAGATTTTATCAGAGCAGACTTTTCTTTTGTGTGAGGGTAGCATTTGATACAAAAATGAATGGCAAGTTAGCAAAATATCTTGGTTTCAACCAAATAAGCAGCAATCTTCACCAGCTCTTTCCCAGAAGCCATGTTAGCACAAGGAAGACCAGCTGTGTGATCCCTGCATGCTTGTGATCGTTTCCTCTCCTTCCCCCATACCACGCGATGGCGGGTGGCTGTGAAAACGGGCGGAATGGTGCTACCGCCGCAGGCAGAGAGGTGTTCGGCAGCGTCCAGGTGACGGCGTGGCCAGCGGTGATGGCAGAGCTGTTCCTGGCCAGGGACCGTTCCACCTCTGCTGCCTATCGGGCAGGTCGCGTGCTACGGCGTGGGACGGTTCAGCTCGCTGGTGCGTTATCCCAAACCTGGCTGCTGCTTTGGGAACAGGAGAAAGCCCAAGTCCTTGGCAGAGAGCGGTTGTGTTTGACTTGCGCTAGTACTATTTTGCCTCAAAACAGCGAGGAAGAGGAAAAAAAAAGTTGTGTGATGCTTTTCTGGCTGAAGTAGATGCTGAGATGTTGTATGTGTTGGCAAGCATCAGGTGAGGAGCGCTTTTTGGGAATACTCTACAACAGCTGCCTTGGTATGGCTACAGAGGCGTGTGCTTTGTGGGAACAAAATTAAGTTTGCCTGAAGTGTTTTCTTTCAGTGGTAGCCTATCCTTTGCAAATCAACGCATGGGCAAGTGCTGGTGGAAGATTGGTACAGAAGAAGGTTGTTTTCAGGATATTTTTGTTGTTTTGTTCATGGTCAATGACCTAGCATGTTATTTTCCCTTGTTTTTTCCGGTACAGAAGTCATATTAGGTTTCTGACTTTCGATTTTGGAGACCTAAACGCCATTTGGAGGAAAAGAAAAAAGCAGG
This sequence comes from Aviceda cuculoides, assembly GCA_035590195.1. NCBI lineage: Eukaryota > Metazoa > Chordata > Aves > Accipitriformes > Accipitridae > Aviceda > Aviceda cuculoides. The sequence continues at coordinate 2,848,965 of JAVJGG010000090.1, read as the reverse complement.
ATCTCTCACCATTGCAAGGAGTGTAAAATGGGGGAGGAAAGGCCACTTCAACTCAGTGGATCCTAAATTGCAGCTCAGTGTTTTGTTAGCAGTGGAGGCTGAAGCGGGTGTGTGGTCTGCAGGTTCAGCTTCCAGTTGACAACAGCCAGCACAGTCAAGCCCTCGTGGACTGGTGTATTTGAGACAGGCCAAACCAACGTCTTAGAGACAGAATTTTTGTGTTGTATGAAAGGCGTATAAAGGATAAAATGAAAGGATTTTTAATTTGTGGATAATATATTTAGCAATTTTAACAATGAAAGGCTATTTTATTTAGAGACGCTACGACTGTGGTGTAGGTAGTTAGACTTCCTTGGGCATATTGTTTGCCCAAAGAATCCTGTGTAATGTGAATTTCTTAGTTGTCTTTCATTTATTTTGCCAGTGGCTATCCAGGACTGCCAGGTGTTGTGGGATTTATTCCCTTGGTCTGGCTTGGTGGAGTTCAGCTGCAGAAAACAATTTACAAGGCAAACTGCACTTTCTGGTGCAGGCAGGAAGACAGGGACAAGCACTGAGGATGGCTAGTTTGTCACATTATCCAGCAGTGGTCAGGTGTCTGTTTTTAAACTGTAAATTTCAAAGTCTTTGAACTGTTAGATTAAAATTAGAAAATGTTATTCCTGGATACATAGTCTCTTGTGTCTTGCTTGTAGGAGGTCATGATTAACAAAAAAAAAAAATATTGTAAAAACATTAGTATTCAAATACATTGCAGGAGGAGGATGAAAATTGCAAACTTTTCAAACTTTTTTAGCTTCAGATTAGCTTCACCAATGTTGAGGTCGCAAATATAAAGCTAACGTCACTTAAGTAGCCTACCTTCTCTTGTGAGTTACTGCTCAGTAGTGTAATTTGGGAAACAATGAGGTCTATTTTTCATTTTTTATTTTTGACTGAAATGAAACTATCATTTTAAATTATAATATTCTAGCTCTGCCTTTTGAATTCTGCTGCTCTTGTATTTTATGTAGCCCTAGATGATTCCGGTAGCTGCTCTGAGGGATATGCTTGATGGTCTTGAAATTATTAAAATCAGTTAGCTGAAGATCTGGCTGTTCTTGGTGGAGGTACGCGTGCTGTGCTGAGCTTGCTGCTGGGACTGCTGGACTATTCCAAAAGTTGTGTTTGGTATCTAACATTTTAGATAGTGACATATTGATGATACTGTATTTCCATTAAAACTACTGGATGCAAAGCCAAAATTAAAATAATACCAACATAGCCGTAATAGTAGATAACTAGCTTAATAGAAATGTCTAGTCATTTATTTCTGTTTGGTAAGAAACCGAATCTAAGGAATTTTAAAATACTGATTCACCATGATGTCAAGTAAATGTAATTTTACCTCCCCCTTCATATTTAGGTATTTATTCAGTAAGTTGTTGACTATAAGTCTAGAAATACATTTGAAAAAATACATTCTGGTAGTCACAACCTCAGACTTTCAAACGTCACTTTTTCATATGTGTCCAAGAATAGAAAGTCAGCCTCCAAAAATAAATGAAACCCAAGGTACATCAGCATGGTTTTCAGTGTTTGAAATGGAGGATTTCTCTTTGAGGAGCAGAGGTGCAGCAGCTATTTTGAGAAGGGAAGGGAAGGGTTGGAGTCAGGATGAAATGAATGCAGACCTGCTATGTGAAGGCTCGTTTGAAAAGTAAGACCTGCTGAGTGTGCTCTCTGCTTCGAGTGTGTCATCTGGATGATTTATTAGAGCCCAAAAATTCGTGCGAAAGGGGAAGAGAGAAAACAAGCAGCTAGAAAGGGATAATACAGTCATTATAAATGTTAGTAGAGAAATGCATTGTTTTGGGATTGTTTGGGAATGTAATGAAAACTGTTGACCCCTATGAGGCAAGTTAGATGAGGGCTGCTTTGCTAGGTGTGCATATAGTGTAGGTGAGGCTTACTCTGGGCTCTTACCTGTTTTTTATTAATCCACATTTTGGTGCAGCTTTGATACCAAAAAATGTTATTGCGTGTTGAAGGCCTTTGACCCCAAACCTCGACCCGTTGGGAAGCGTAGAGGATTCCCGTGAAGTTGTACTTCAGGCTCTCTTGTGCAGACCGAAGGTGCAGCAGAGCTGGGCTTCTGATGGCTTCCATCATCACCCCACCATTTCCTGAGCTCTAGTTTGCTGGTTTTGTGTCATTTTTGCCATTCCCTGTCTACTCACTTTCTAGTACCACCACCAGCGTGCTGCAAGCAATTTCCCTGCCCGTCAGTGTCGGATGAGCACTCAGCCCTTCTCCGCGTGACATGCGTGGGGCTGAGGAGGTCGGTTCGCAGCCCTGGTACGGCAGACGGACGTGACTCTCCATCAGCGCAAGAAATAACACCATTATAACAGATCCCCTGAAATTCTGCGCTTGACGGAAGGTATCCCTGAGGGACTGGCAGAGAGCTGGGTGGATGCCTAGGGCTGCAAATGCGTAGACCTGAAGATGTGCAGAACACTGTCTGCATGACAAAACCCAGCAGTTTTGCAACCATCTGCTCTTCCTCTGTGTCCACAGTGAGGAGCTGGACTGGGTTTTTGCCACGGCTGCTAGGAGATGACGTTTCATTTTAACACTGAAAACTGATTCACAGCCTTTTGGGTGGGGATTCTTGCTCTGAAATAAGGTTAGAGCCAGTGTTAGCACTGAGCCCTAAGTCTGATTGCCTGCATGTCCAAAAATATATTTAAAATATTAAAACCTTGCTATAGCAAGTCTGTGGGCTGGCAATGTGGCTAGCTGCAGATCCTGCAAAGGCCGGTTGTGAAGCTGGCATACAGCCATACCCACGCTGGTGAAGATTGTCAACTTGTAGCCTTGCTTTGATGCAGAAAGAAAAAGATTCATTTTTTTTTTTTGCCTTCCAGTAGGCAGAAAATAACTTGCTTTCTCACACGGCTGACAGTTATTCAAAATCTTGGGAGATGCTGAGCCCCAGTGGGCAAAGGAAAGGGAGGAAAAAGATGTAGAAAGGGATGTAACGGAGAAAGTGGATAAAGTGGCTGTTTACTGCTTTGGTTTTGATGAGAGCAGGAGCAGATGCTCAGGAATAGCAGCTCACCAGTTCGTCCTGACACCATGACGAAAGAGCAGGATCTGATAATTTTTTTTAACTTTCCTGTTGCCAACCTGGTAGAGCAGAGATGTTACTGTCCTCCGGGCATCATGTTTGGTCCGGGTATGCTGTCAGGGCTTGAATTATCCTTTCCGTTTTACGCCTGAATGGTGCCGAAGGCAGAGTGGTCGTGGTCTGAGGTGCCTACGTGTCACCAAATAAAGAAATGAAAGCATTAAAACATAGAAAGCACACCTTTGGCTGTCGTTGTGGGTACCAGACCTATTTGAGTATTACTGCAGAGGAGTTGTGAAGCATTCCCAGCTACTCATTTTAAACCCTAGTTTTCTAGTAATAGACTTAAAAATCTTATTATGTAGTTGAGTTAGTGACTGAGTCTTCACTTTATAATCTCTTTATAAAAATGTACGCACATTAACAGGACTTATTTAATAGACACACTGCCTAGATGAAAGGGCGCTTTGTGGAAGGAGGCTTTTGTGCGTTTCTGGATCTCTCAGCAATTCCTGCGGAGCTTCCCAAGTCTGGCTGACACCGAGCGGCAGAGGAAAAGACCTTCTCGCTTTCAGCTTGAATGGAGAATAATGGGGAGCGAGATGGGAGTGGGGGAGGGAACCCCGCTCCCCGACACGGGGGCGATTGGTATGGGTACTCACCAGCCGAGCATTTAACACGTTTAGTTCTTCCTACCCCCAGCTGGGGCTTTGCATTTGCAATGAGCTCGGTGCTACCCTGGCAGTACAAGTGGGTCTGCGTCAACAATAGCGGCTTCCCAGCCCGGTGAAATTGAGACAACTTTTCTCAGCTCAGGTAGTCCTTTTCTTGCTGGTTTGGTCTGCAGACCAGGTTTGTCTGTAATGGCCATTTTACCAGAAGAGAATTTGACTTTTTTTTTTTTAATTGAGATTTGATGTTATCTTTCATCTTTTATTTAATCCCTCATCCAGATTTTGCTATTTTTTTCTGTCTGTGGTGCACCACAGATTCTTGGTGAGAAAAAGGTTTTCTTTCTCAAAAAATAAGGCTGCAAGGTCATGGATGTGTTCAGTTTGACCTGGCAAATGTCTTCATGAGAACAAGAATCCAGCGGACAATTGATTAAGTTTCCACTAGCAAAAAGAACTAAACTTCAACAAAAAAAATCCTGAAGTTCTCTCATAGACTGCTCCTTTGGCAGTTGCTGCTAATTCATGTGCTCTGTAGTGTTACAAGCAGAGAGAGCTTTGCCTTAGTCCCATTGCAAAGACCCCAGAAAATGTATTCCAGTTTGGAAACATCTGAGTAAAGATTCACAGAAAAGATTATTTAAAAAAAAAAAGGCGGGGGGGGTGGAGGCAAAAAAGCCACACACTTTTAGTAGGGATGATAAAGCTGGACGGATGTGATTGGGGTCCTTTGGAGTAGGGTTCCTAGTTTGGTCCCTGGTGGGAAAGGTAGGTGTACTCTCCGTATTGAGTTATTTATTGTGGGCTGCTGTGCAAATGCTGCTTGTGTATTTCTAAGAAGACAGCCAGATAAGGAAGAGCCGGGGGCTGCTGGTGGTTGGATACCTCCAAACAGATTTGTGTTGATAGCGGTAGCTCTCGTGGTGTACCTCACTTCTGCTTCTTGCCTTGGAGCCCTGTCTTCATCCCATCCCTTGTATTTGCCGATGATTTTTCAGCTGCACTCACAACCAGAGACTCCATCATGTCAAGAAAGAGCAAAAGCAGGTCTGTGTCTGGCTCGAGTTGAGCGTCTGCAGGTTCGCCCAAAGGGTAAAGCAGTTGGTTGTGCGGTGGCTGAGAGCGAAAGCTGAGGACTGGGTAACACCCAGGTACCTTCAAAGAGGTATGAAGGTATTAAATTGGAAAATGCTGCAAGAGGAATGTGCGTGGCCAAAGTTCACGTGAATCGTGTGAAAGGCAGTGGGCTGGGCTCTCTCCATGTTCCTGTGTGACTTTGAAAGCACTCCTTGTCTTGGGACAAACCGAGATATTATGCATTGGCGTCATTGTTGTGATTGAGAATTTTGTCTTAAGAATTGGAAAAAGCTTTTTGAGGCAAATCACTCAACACCTTTTTGCCAGCAGCCCCAGCACAAGCACATAGCATTTCTCTGTGTAAAACCAAAACAAACAGCCAGCCTGTTAATTTTTGGGTGAAGGTGTAATCCCTTTCCAGGTGTGCTTCTGAACTGATGCATTTCAGGTGCCACTCACTTTCCTTGATCTCCTCTTGCCAAAGAAAAGATCTCACAGAAGTGACAGTAAGCTCCAAAATCCTTGATTTAATTCCTTCTCTAAGAGGAGGCTATCTGGCTTTCCCTGTTAGCCCCCCATTTGACTCTGTTTAATGAAGTGCATTACGTGGGTATATGTGGAACCTTATGGTATCTGTTTCTCTCTCCTCCTTTTTTCATCAAAACAGAAGAAAATTTGGCGAAGGACTAAGGCACTGAGTGTTTTTTATTTATTTATTTTTAAAATTACCTTTATTTACCACCCATCTTAAGGATAAAAGCTTCCTAGTTCATGAGCTTTCCCATATTTTTTAGTTTTGAGTACAAGTCTTGCTTCATTAGATAGAATGAACTTGGAATTTCTAAGAGCATGTGGTTGTACTGTGTTAATTTCAAAAAGAAATGAGGAGTTATGTCCTGCAGGGTTCAGAAACTGGAGATGGCAGCACCAATTGCTCGAATCAGAAATTAGCTGTTCCCCCAATAATGTGGATATAGATAAATTGGTAGTTTTCTACTACAGAGTGTCCGGGTTCCAAATTTCTCCTGGTTACAGTTCCTCAAAATCATGCCATTATTAAAGCTTGTAAGTTGGCTTGAGATTGATCTCATAGATAAGAACTGTACCTTGTGAAGTGGTGTGAAAGTGTTATGTTCAGAACTTGTGGGAATTAAGTAATTTCTAACTAACATTGACAGGAACTTTGTCAGGAGCACGGAGCAGGGATTTCCCAGCAATCACCCGAGTTGTCTACTTTATTTTAGCACATTGCATGTGGGCTCAGGATAAAGGTTAACATCTTGCTAGTTTCAGATGAATAAACAAAAGTACATGCTGCATGACTGCAAATCTCACCTTTTACTAGGCTTTCCATGCACGTGGGCTTGCTGCACAAATGGGATGTTACCTGTAACATCAAGCAGCTGGTTGGAATTTGTCATGTTTGTGGATTTGGTGTGTTTCATAAGGTTCTTTGTGGCTTTACCAGTCAAGTGCAGCTCTTTTGTAATAATGAAACTCAGCAAGCTTTGAACTGTTTTTTGCAAAAGCAAGAGGTAATTGAGATTGTTCGTTTCTAAAAGGAGGTATCTGGAGTAGATAAAGCAACTGAAACTTTAGGGTTTGATAGCAATCCTCTGTGTAATTTTCTATCCTACTTGCTTAGTGAAATACTTAAGCACACACAGTGTATGCTGTATGGTAGTACTGTGAACTATAAAAAGCATACATGTTCTGAAAGCTAGAGATTTTTTTTTTTTTTAAATTTTTCATTAATTTCATTGCATATTTGCTGCAGGTTTTGTGTTCTCCATATTTCATCTTCAGTTTCTTTAGGGGAGAGTTAGTTGAATATTGAATTGAAAATCAGGTTCCTAGTTTGTCAGATGAAGATTTCTCATGAAGAATAATATTTCATTTTTTTTTATAGCTAGTGCATGCTTTGCAGACTGGGATAGCAAGTATTCTTTTTTTTTTTCATCAGAAAAAACCCACTATTATTGTTATTACTATTTTTTTTTTTTTTGGTGACTAAAAACTGAAACAGGAAATGACCTGAGACACAGTTTCCATGACACCCTCTCACTTGAATCCAGTTTTCAAGAAGATGAAAGGCCAAAGCAGTCTTTTGATAGTGAGCAGCTAATTGGGTGGCTGATAGAGGCAGGTTTTTCTGTGTGAAAAAAATAAAGGAGAAAAGAAGTGGAACAGCTGTGTTTTGGTACATACGTATAATGCCAGATAAAACTCTGCAAGGACAAGGAAGTACAGTAATGCCTTAGTGAAAGGAAAATTAAGAATCTCTGAAAGCATAAATGTCGCTTTTTGGGGGGAGATCGTAATTAAAATAAAAATCTAATAGAACGAATGTGTTAATGGATTTGTAAAATCAGAACAGAACCTCTTGCTCAGTGCAAAATGTGGTGTTGGTTTTTGTTTCTGTCTAGGCAAATCCTAAGAAAATGGCAATGTGCTTAGGGTCTTTTTTGCTGTTTCCTTTGCTCAGTATGTTCCTGCCCAGAAAGATGTGGTTAGAGCAGCCAGGTCTGTTACTGCAGCTCACCTGAGGGCAGTTCATGGACTTCCTCACTTTTGATCATTGCTTTTGCCCGTTCTCTAATAGTGTGTGTTAAAAATGTCACCATGCAAAAGTAGAATGTAGAAATTTGTCTTTTTGGAATATAAACTTAAACCTGAGAAGTCTCTTCTGCTGATAATGGGGATGCTGATCAGGGACATATGTACACATTGTACATGTGTACGTACATGTACGTAGACATGGCAGAGGTGATAAATATTTAAAATATAGTGAAATACTTAGCACAAGGACTTTTTTTGATAAATGGTTCGAATCTCGGATAATAAAGCAGATTAAATGCTAGATATTCAGACAGTTTTAAAGGAAGTTTATTTTACTTTCTGGGACTTGACACAGTATGACATGAGTGCAGGTTCCCTATATCCAAACAACTGGGTAGAAAAAGAAGAGTACAGATCATACAGTCCTGCATGGTTCATTTTTCCCTCTGCCATGCCACTTAGTTTGGGAACTGCAGATGTTTGAACAAATTATTTCTCCTCCAAAAGCGGGTGTTTTAATTTGATAAACTTCTAAGCCAGTTACTAATTGGTGCCTGGCGTCTGTTTTTTTATTTGAGGGACCAAGTCCTGAAGGAATCCTCATAAGTTGAGTTGTAGAGCGAGATGTGACTGACAAGGATGCAGTTTCTAAACAAAGTGGTAGTGTTTGCTTCTCCTACAGCATCTGTAGGTGTTAGTGCTGGTGTATTTTATATCTCTTAAAACATAGGCAGCACACTACAATTGATGACTTTTTGTTTATAAACTGTTTATAAAATTGTCCTATCCAGATATTGAAATGAGAAACTAGGTTTTAAAAGTTCCTTTTCTTAATTTCATGAAAACAGAAGGTGCAAAGGACATCTTAATTTGCAGTCATACTGAATACAGTTTCAGATTTACTCCAGTGAAGTAGGGAGCAAGTAACTTGGGAGTTGTGGATTCAGACGTGGGCTGTGGTTAGCTGTGTTGGCAGATGACGGCACATCCAGCCTCGCGGCCGGCTGCTGTGCAAGGAGAAGGTCCTTCTCGGGCCATGTGCTCCTGCCGTATCAGGCCTAGGGTTGCTGAGCAAGCTCATGAGAACCTACTTTTATTTTCGGCGGGGATCTGTCAATCTCATTCATCCTACAGCCTAGTGGCTTAGTTCTAATAGCAAACCATGTGTTCAGGAGGGTTACAAAAGCAGTTGAGCTGATCCTGCCTGCTGAGAGGAGAGGGTCTTGCTTGCCCCTCCGCTGCCGCCAGCCCCGTGGTCCATCCCTTGGGCTGTCTGAGCTGGCTGCACCCACCCGTGCAGTAAAACATGACTCCTTTCCCCTACCCTGAGATTAGCCTGGCCTTTCATAAGGGGTTGGATGGATTTTCATGCCTTGCTCCTTCTTCAGTAGGTGTTCTTCTGTCCAGATGGAGAAGATAATTGCCTTATCTAATGTGTTTCTTGCCGCTGTGCGTGGGTTACCTTTGTTTTCCCATGAAGTTTTTAGTACCTGGAAGGGAAAGTTGTTGTAGGCATGGTTTGAGGTTACTGTTGTCTTGGGACCTTGTGCGCTCTCCATGGCCATGTGGTACCTTGTTGGTCCTGGAAGTGTTTCCAGCTGGTTAGTGCTATTTCCGTGCATTGTTTTCTCCTTCTGAACTTTTTATGCAAAGTATGCCATCTAGGTTGGCATACTTCAAACTAAGTGAAATTGTCTGGTTTTTATCTCCTGAATATCAAAGCAAGCTTTTTTTCTGAATGCAGGAGATTAGGATCTCCCCAATGAAAGCTATCTAAGCCGACAGTTTCTAGTCTTTCACAAAGACTTCAGTGGTTCGTGAACCTAAAAATCTGCTGCACTATCAGTAAACAACCAACAGGAGATGGGTCTGGAGGAATTTGGCACAGCTTTGGCTGATTGATGTAAGACCTTTTCACAACACCATCATGCACTCGTAACTTCTGCAGTGGTAAGGAAGCAGCTTACTGTCTGAAACGGCTGCTTTGACATAAATAAATAAAACCCTCTAAAACCAGCTTGACTGCTAGTGTTGGGCAGCTCCTCTGCCTTCTCCTATGAAGATCTTATTAGGCAACACCTGCAGTCCCGCTGCCAGTTTTCCTCTGCAGACTAAGCCTGGGGGACTGCTCATTAGCTCCCTGCCTGCCTGCAAGAGAGGAGCATGTAAAATTAATACACGAAGAAAGGGCCACGGTCTGACACTGCGGGAATGCAGGTGGGCTGGAGTGATGCGCGGGAATTAAACTAACGTGCTAATCGCGCTCCTCGCAGGAGGCTGGCTGCTCTGTGCAATTTCAGTATTTTCTGGTGTAATAACCCCAGTGGGTTTTCACTAACTCTTTCCAGCGCTCTCCACTGATAGAGCCTTTAATGTTGTGGTTTATGTGAGAATTTTGGTGAGTTTTTTGTGAGAATTTTGAGAAATAGATAGGTGTTCCTGCCTTCAGAAATTGGAAAATATTTCTTTCTTAATGGACACAGCGTGGCATTTGCTGGTACTCCTGTGTGACGGTGTGGTGTTGAGAGTGTCATTTCCCAGGAACAGTGTCTGCATCTGGCAGAAATTTCTGTGCACTTTGAAATTTTGAAATCCAATCTCGTGCTTGTGCTGTCAGTGTGGAGCTTTCTTATGGCACTCCTTTATTTTTCTTTAAAGGCTGAAATTTTAATATTGATCCCAGAGTACATATTCAACTATCTTGCTCAGAAAATAGTCATTACATGTGCATTGTGAGAGACTGAAATGAAAAAGAAGTCAATCTGTTGTTGTACATGGGAGGCAGAGGGTAGCGTGTTCCCATCCAGCTGTGACAGTCCTACTGGTCCTGCTACCCCAGGGATCAACCCTCTGTCCCTGTCCCTTTCTTGTAACAAATCTGTTTTATCTGACATTAAATGAAATCAATCTGAAAATGAAAAATGGTAGCAAGGTGTTCCAGAAGCAGCCATTTAATTATAATTTTGAAATTCAGTGCTAAAGAAAATGAGTATTTCATATAGATGCTGTTGCCAGAGCTCTGCTAAAATGCATTTATTCTTGTGAGTACTTTATATGGAAAATGTTTAGCAGCAGGAAGTACGGAATCTTTTTTGCACCTTTTCTAACATTTATCTTCAGAACAGGTGGAACAATAACTGCTTAATAAAGGTGTTTGTCCTAAATGCAGATATTCCAGAGGCTATTGAACAAATAAATCGAAGACTAATCAAAACGCAGTTTAGCAACAGGGAAGATAAAGTTGAGAAAAAAATGGGAAGCCAGGTCTCATTTTCACTAGTACTGGTCTACATCACTGTAATGGTGTAAGTACCTCAAGGGGACTGCAGATGTGATTTATTTATATCGGAGGGGTCTTGTATGCTTCCAGCGAAGCACAAAGCAATGAGTGAATGAGTGTTAGCTTTAAAAACTGCCTGATGGACTTCATGTTTTGTCAGCTGTCCCATTTGGTAAGTATTGTTTTTAGCATCTTTCTTGCAACATGCTGTGTGATGATGCTGAATTTACGCATGTCCAGCTGCATTACACTGGTTTTTGGAAGTCAGATTGCACCGTGCCACCCCTATTGTGTGCCAGCTCATCTCTTCATGTAGCAAATTCGGGGTGGAACATACCACTTTCCCCAACGCTAGCACCTCAGTGATAGTAGCTGAGTGATTACTACTGAGTATACAGTGGTCCATTCTGTATTGAATGCTTGACATCCCTCAGGCACTGACAAAGTCAGTCCATACCGTGTGGGTTTGGTGTTGCAGCTGTAGAACTTCAGAGGTTCCTTCCTTGGTTGGCTGTTTGTCCCATCTCTCCACTGAGGTCTGCCTCACTAGTAGTTGTGTTAGTACAACGATTTGTGGGGCTGTAGTATCAACTAGCTTCTTGAAACAAATCCCTGGGATTGCAGGGGTTCAGCACAGCCCCAGCAAACAGTGGTGGCGGCATAGCAGAAGTGCAAAGGTAGATACTTCTTAAGGCAGACTTGCTGCTTGTGCCCGTGTATATATGACTACACCGTTTGAGGTAAAGAATAATTGTGTTTTAAAACTTGCCAGTTTTAAAGACGGGTGATCATTGTATGCCAGTCTCAAAGAATTTGTCCTTCAGAGACTCATTCTCATTTGTTTTGGTATGAAAAGTGCATTGCCAAGAGGTGCCTCCTTGCCCTGCAGCTGCTGGAGCAGCTGGCTGAGCTGCTGGGATTGAACTTCAGCAGTAATCACTGAGTGGGACTTGTTACAGGAGAGTGGAGCATGTACAGCGACAAAAGAGATCTAAAATTGTCGTTTAACTGTTTGTGTTCACGAAACTCAAATCGGAGTGTTTGCTTATTAGCATTTAATACACAGAGAGAGATGTAAAAAGACCCTTAGGCCTGATAGCAGAGATTTCTTTGTGCCCAAAACTTGTGTTTAGATCTGATGGCATTTCAATTGGCTCTGGCCTGCAGAGGTAAAGGAGGACCTCTCAGTACTTAAAGATGGCTTAAAAGAAAGATGGGGACAAACTTTTTAGTAAGGCCTGTTGCAATAGGACAAGGGGTAATGGCTTTAAACTAAAAGATGGTAGATTTAGACTAGATACAAGGAAGAAATTTTTTACAATGAGGGTAGTGAAACACTGGCACAGGTTGCCCAGAGAGGTGGTAGATGCCTCATCCCTGGAAACATTCCAGGTCAGGTTGACGGGGCTCTGAGCCACCTGATCTGGTTGAAGATGTCCCTGCTCATTGCAGGGGGACTGGACTAATAAATGACCTTTAAAGGTCCTTTCCAACCCAAACTATTCTATGATTCTTTGAGAACATTGTGGAAACCTAACCAGGGCTTAGAGTCAGTTCTGGTTAATGCTGACCTTAGAACAGGCAAGTTCCTTCACAAGAGAGAGCGTCTGCCCATCAGATATTTCTGTAGCTGAAAGCTGTGTTAGAAGCAGCTGGAAGATCCTCTTCAAACTTGTGTTTGTTGCAAACACCTACCATGCATGCCTTCTGTCCTCGAAGAGATAGAAGAAATGCTCAGAACACTTTGTTGTTTGTTTTTTCAAAAAACCCAATATACACGTTTACACTAGGGCTTTGTCAGCAGTTGAAATCTTGAAGGGTTGGGGTTTTTTTGTTGTTGTTGTTTGCTTTGGTTTTGGTTTTTGTGTTCCTCCATACATCTCTTGGGTCTGTTTTGGTGCTTGAACAAAACATGCCAAATTCTTAAAGTAAAACTAACTTTGCAAGTTGTAAACTTTAAAATGGCATTGACACTGTAGAAATGGCTCATCTTACTTTGTCCACTCTTTCAACAAGGAACACATTACACATTTAAAACTAATTCAGGAACCTTTCTTCCCCCCCCCAGTTTCTACACTTTATGCATTTGATAGCTTTATTGTATGAGTCTCCTACTCTTTTTCGGTTATTTCTTTTAAGTGAGAGGACCACTGGTATTTCCCCTATAAAATAATAGATTAGAGTAGGGGGCAGGTATTGCAGCTGAAATTACCTTTTTAATTATCCAGATTAAAGATGACTGCATCCCTTTCCAAAGAAAAAAACCCAAAGATACAATAGGTCATTCATGTTATGGCTTCTTTTTCCATTGTTCTGCAGGGGGCTGCATTTTGTACAAGCAAAACTAAATCAGAAACTTTCCTGATAACTTTTGGGGGGCTGAGCAAGGAGGGGTGTGTAGAGTGACATGGTAAAAGGTTAGGGAGGGTAGGAGGAAAATACATATTTAATTGTGGTTTGGAAAAAAGGGTCTCTGAATTGTTAGCATTCCAGGATCAAGCAACTAAACCTTCTAAAACCCTGTAGAGCTGACAAACCAAACCAAACCAAACCAGGACATCATCTGGAAATGATTCTCTGCTTCATTCTCTGTATTGCTGGTATAATGAAATAGAAAAATTCCAACTCCTTGTAATTGTTAAATTTTGTCATGCAAATGCGTTATAGACTTTGAAAAGGATTGTAAAGGTTTTGCTCTGATTTTCATGTTTTGAAGAAAACCTCTGTGTCCTCGCTGCTTTGGTCGAATAGAGGAACAGCTTGCAGCAAGACATCAGCTTTTCAAATCACTTTTATATAAATAATAGCTCATGGTGGCAAATAGGTGGAAACTGGATGCAAATATATAAAAAATTATTGAATTAACATAAGCAACTAGTGATTGCTGTGTTTTATCAGATAGAATACCTTCCTAAACTGTTTTAAAGTTCAGCAATGATCATTCATCTTCAGATGGTACGCTCAGATATTTCTTGGCTGGCTGCTGCATGCTTGGGGAGGATTTGGTAAGCATTCCACTTTTTTGTAGTTTGATGCAAAGGTCACCACCTCATAATTCTTCACATGTGGAACAGAGCGCATACTGCGGTACGTTTTCTGTCCGGATAATTTATGTTTTTATTAGATAATGCTCATACTGGGGACTTCACTTTGTGGATGCGAGTGGAAGCGCAATGGAGGAGGGAGCAGGCAGAAGCCAAGTCTGGCGCATAGGGGCGAGGGATGCTGCAAAGCCAGGGATGTCGCCTGGAAATGTGGCAGACGCAGGTGTGAATTGATGGTGTTTACTTTGTACTTAGTGATGTTGTTATAATTGCCACATCATAATTTTTACTGAAAAAATATACTTCTATCCTGTGAAAGTCTGTAAAGTCTCTACCATAAAATACAGCTGCTTCGTATTGCCACCTATTACTCATTCATTTGCAAGTGTAGGAAGAAACATGAGCACACCATATTGTTTAAAACTCTGATTTAATGTGTTCTGAGATGCTAGAGAAAGAACTTTGCCTTGCATGGAGAGAGGGTTTTCAAAATTTTAAGATTTAGTTTTTAAGAAATTTGATATTCTGTGACTTCTAACCTAACCTTGCAATTCATATCATTAGTTTAGACCACGGACATCACTTTTTGGAATCTTTTGAACTTTTATATTGCCTGATGCTTTTGATTTTGTAACCTTAGCCTTGTGCTTGTATCCTTGTTATATTTAAGAGTGAAAGACATTAGAAAGAATTAAAGTCAGGCTAGGAAGATGAGACAGAAGTGTTAAGCTGTTTTCAGTATAGGTTGGTCTGCTCCCAGTGTCTGTGTAGCAAAAACTATATTGTGAAAACACACATTTAAATTGTGTCATGGAAGGCTTTGGAAATCAAAATATACATTGCATGCTGAATTGAGAGGTAAAGTTAATTTGTGGGTATCAGCAATTTATTAATTTATTGAAGTTAAAATTTATTCATTAAGATAATTTATCAGTATTGGTATAATGAAAACATTCCTGTCCAATAAATCATATTTTTCCTTTCACTTTCTGACTGTCAGATACTGATACCAGTACAGTAGTAACTGTGTTTGACGACAGGAATATTTATTCCCTGAGTAGCATTAATCTGCTTCAATTCTGTCTACATTCAAAGTAGAATTAATGCCTTTATTTCTCCTTGGTGTCTGAACTCGCTAATCCTGATACCAAAGTGGATTACACTGTCATTTCCATGTGTTCAGATGGATGTGCAACACGTAGATAATTGCACAGAAAAGCAAAAGAAAGGGAATTTATTTATGTTGCCAAGCTAGAGGTGGTCTCTATACAGCCTTAAATCCTTAATTCAATTTCAGGTTTGCCAGTCAGTCCTGTTGGACTCGTGCACCAAATGAGGCTCGGCAAGCTTGTGGCCTTGCTTCATGCTCATTTTTAACTTTTCCAAAGTTAAAGCTGTGCTTCCACCAGAGTAATATTTTGATGTCTGTTCAGCTCAATTCATCATGTATTCGTAAGGAGCAGAATTATTATATAATGCATTAGAAGAATTACAGGTTTTAGTAAAATACTGTTTGTTCTAATGCAGCAGCATTTCATTGACATCGTGTGTTTCTGAATTTGATAAAATAACAAATGAAAGCTTGGGTGATTTGCTCAAAATGAAATAAAAACTATTTTGAGGAAGAAGCTGCTATTAAACATTCTAATTTGAAACCCTCTTTGACTGATAAATATTTTATGTGCACTGAAGCATCCTCAAAAATTAAATATGAATGAATGGTAGGAAGCCTTGCAGTACTATGAAACATTGAGATTTTATAATTTCAAGTGCAAATGTCTGCCTAGGGATTCTTGATTATTTTTAATGAAGATGACACTGTACACATGATCAGCATGAGTGCTTCTTAAATAAGAGAGTTTGTATAAGTAGTATCTTCTGAAGGAAATCACAGCAGAGACTTATTTTGAGTAAATGAGCAACCTTTTCTCCAGAGGTTCCAAAATACCTTATTTAGACAAAGTTAAACATGAATCGAGATTAAAAAAAAAAAGGTCAAATAATTCTCTTCTGTTTTGAGACAGAAATTGTTTTAATTGTGTTCATTTACCAGGAGCTGTGGAGCTTGCTTCATAGTTTGTAGATGTTTTGTGAAAAAGCAGCTTGTAATAAGATTTACAGAAGGAATGAAAAACAGTAATTGCCTCTGTCATTGTTTTAATTTTAACAATGTGTGTGTGCATGAGTCCTTTTTTGATCTTTTTAATAGGTACAACTCAACTGGCAATGACATCACATCATAAGAGGAATTAATACTACCATTATAAATTTCCTGGGCTGTTTTTTTTCTGAAATGTTGGTTCCCTCCAGTTTAAATTCCTTTTTTACAGTGGCAATCTGCTACCAAATTTGGTTGTCTGCTCTGTTCCTCCTGTCCTCGCAGTGTTGTGCTATGTTGACCATAAATTACAAGATTGTGTGGCTGTGCAGGATCCCAGGACTGTGCTTGTAGGTTTGTAGCCATTGTCTTGCATGTTTTCTGTATGTTTTTTAGGTTGCAAAACATAAATTTGATGTCAGTCAATTCTAGTTTTTCATTCTGTCCTCTACAGCCAGGATAGTGCAGGTCTCAGTCCAGTCTGCTGTCATCTCCTCTGTGCTTGGAAGGTTGAATCGGGTAAAAACAACTCAAAATAGAGGGAAAACCTAATGCTGTCTTCAAAAAAAAATCTAGGCTGATTTTAAACATCTTGAAAGCTGTTGGCTTTTTCCATCATTTTTGTATAATTGGTGCTTTGCATGTGAAGGTGCTTTACAGTTTAGGCCCTTTAACCGTGTGCTTTTTCATCTTGACTGCCAAAACCAGTGAGCTATAAAAGGTAATTCCTTGCAGCAGGTTATTGAACAGAGTCCCTTTGGATGGTGGATGGTTTATTTCCATGTTTTGACAACTGGTTAAGTCTAACGTTAAGGATCCTTGTCTGCAGCGTGTTGGCCTGTGGCAGCGTGACGGTGGTGGGAAGGGATGCGAGAGCTGCCTGTGCAGCATCTTCTGGAGCCTCTTTGGCTCTTCTGTCCCCCAGAGTTGCATTACACTGCTGTGCTGACACCTGGGTGGGTCCAGATTAAACTGATTAAATCCTCTGTTGTCATGTTATGGTTTTTAGTAATCTACAGAAGAGGTTTAATATTCAGTTAAAGGATTCCAGGTTTTCTTAGAAAAAGAACATGCTTTCTTCTCTTTTGGTAACCTCTTCAAAAAACAACCAACCTACAAAACCCCACAAAACCCTTTGCAACCTGCAATGTTCTTGCTCCTTTTCTCAGCGTTTTCACGAAGAAGTTGAACTTTAGACATAAATAAGAGTATTTTCAAAGGCCCAAAGGAGCACGGTTATTGAATATTGTCTTACCTTTAAGATTAGAGGAGGAGGTCAGGAAATGGAGAACAGGTGATGCTACTCAATCTACAGCATGTGTCTGCAAAACTCAAGTATAAATTAGAAGAATTAGTCTTTATACATCCTCTTTTAAAATAATTTTATTCCTTTTCAGTGAGTGAAAAGGAATCATGCTGAGGAATAAATAGTTGATTTACCTTCAATACCTGTATAATATTTTTGTTCAGCGTTATGTGTGCATATATTTGGTTCTCTCATCAAATGATCAACCTTCACTATCCTATAGTGAGTATATTTTACAAAGGCTTCTTAAAAATAACAGCTTACAGAAGCTCATAGTAGTGCAGGTCAGCTGGAGCTGGAAGAAGTGCTTTTCTCTCTTGAAAACTCCAGGGTAAACAGTGGCAGATCTGGGATAGCCCCAGCAGAAAACTCCTCCTGCAGTGACTCTGAGGGTGTATGGCTTTAATGTGAAACCACAGGAATCTGACCACATGGCAAAGAGTATCCCATACATTGAAATAGCTGCAAAAACCTCTTCCACTGACTAAGGAAAAGGTGCCTATGTGGAAACTAAAAGCATGCTGCATTGTAATCAGAAGTGTCATCTTTGGACAGGTAAAATGCCTTTAGAGATTTTGGGGGGGCGGAATTATTACAAATTTCAACTGCTAATTTGTAGCATCCATTTTCAAATACAGAAATCATTCAGATGTTCACCTCGGTATTGTTAATCAGCAGCTCAGCAGAAGAGTGCATACTCTGATGTTTAAATTGAGGTTCAGTCTAATTTCCTGCTACTTTCTATTTGAAAGATAAATGTATTTCTAATAATTTCAGCAAAACTGATTTTTAGAAGGCTGAAACCATTATTTTTAGTTAGGAAATACTGTAGGCTGTTCATTCAACAATAGTGAATTACACTATTGTTTTCATGGTGTGTATTTATTATACTTACTTAAGATGATAAATACTGGTTTGCCAATATTCAAATGTTGGAGCAGCAGATTAGAAGTTCTGTTTTGTGTTCTGATTTTTTCATAATCCTTTTATGCTACTTAGTCTTCTTTTCTTGAAATATGATTTATGCTATAGTTGCTGTTGTGCAAGAGAAACAAGCAGAGCTGAGGTTGTTTTTTATGTTTTAAAGCCCTGGTTAAATGACTCCCTGAATACTGACAACATTTGTCAGGGTGTCTTGGAGACTGATATAGTACCTACAAAAATTTGTACTTAAATGTCACATTATGTACTCTCTTCAACTGAAATAATTGCACATACCTGAATAGCCCCCGCCTGAATGCTGCTGATGTTCACTTAACTTGAAATGTCTAGTGTTCTTCATATGGAGAAATGGACACATAGTTGATGTGTAGGATGTCTATGTTGGGGAAACCTGGTATAGACATGGAAAAGGGAGGTATGCCAGAGAGCCATCTCTCTCCTTCTTTATTAGGATGACTTTCTTTGTAACAACGAAGTGAGACCACTAAAAAGCGAAATAGGAAGAAGCTCTTTCGCTTGGTGCCAAGCACGCCTCAGTCTGCAGCAGGTCCCTCTGGCCGGAGCATTCTCCATCTCAGCGGCTGCCTTGGTGGAACCATCCCGTTTTCTGGGATCCACAGTCAAGGACCCTTGAGTCCCACCCTTGGCTTGCAGCCTCTTCAGTTTGTAAAACAATGAGGGTGCAAGATAAAGGGCTCTCCTTTGCAAAACGTCTGATAATTTCTTGCTGCCGAAGGCTGGGTGTAGAAATTCTCACGGGATGGCTTGGCCGGAGCGCTACAGAAAATGTTGAGGCGAGTTTTGCTCTTCTTCAGCGCCTTCCCTCATTAAATCTGGAGCTTTCTCTCCCTTTTATGGTTCGGAATCTACTCTGCTCTTGATTAACACTGGATGTTTTGTTTGAGTTTTGGTTCTTGGGGTTTTTTGTTGGTGTTGGGTTTTTTTTTTTTATTTGCTCCCCCTCTTTCATGTAAATGAAGTCTTGCTATTTTGCTTGCTTTTTTTCTTTTTTAATTAGAAGAATAAATGCTTGCATTCATGCACAGATTGCTTTGAAGTGCTGTTGGAATTCAATTCATGAGCCTCCCCTTAGTCTCAATCTTTAATTTTTTTTTTTTTGCGAACCGATAACATCTAATGGCTCTGCTCTTTCCAGAAGATTACATTTGTTTACTGTGGGTTGCTCTACCTCCTTCTGTGTCCCGAGATAACAAATCGGCCAGCTCCCATTGAGCATTCCTGTAACGTTTTGTTTCACGGATGAGTGACTCATGCTGGACCACAGCTCTATGAAAGAACGAGGGAAAAATAGTCCTAGGGACTAATTGACCAGGGTTCAGCAGGAGCCAGGTGAAGGTGGGTTGCTGGATGCTGCGGGCCAGCTCTGCTCCTCTGGCCACTGTCCTGCAGAGCCTGGGGGGTTATCACTGACCTTGGACGAGCGCTAGAAATTCACTTGGAAAAGTGGTTTAGCAGTTTCTTCTAGAGATTGTCTTCTTTGCTTTACCAACCTAGAAATTATTTCGCTACTTTGCATCTGTACGTTATTTTTGGGGGGTCCAGGATGCAGCATTTACTCCTGTCATAGGTGGGTTTACTCTTGTTGGTAGTGTCAGTGGGCCTTCCGACTCATGAAACATAATGGGGAGAAGTTGTCAGATAATTAGTCCATTAGCATGCTTGCTCCCTGAGTTGATTCCACCCCTGTTTTGGAAGCAAGAGGAGAAAACCTCTATTTCCAGTGCTGGTTGACGGGTAAGTCTCTTTTCGTTAGCACCTAAGTATAGCGAAATGTTGTTTCCTAAATAAAGCTCACAGGGAGTACCAGGGGATTTCAAATTTCAAGGTCAGAAAGAGTGCAAATTAAACTAACTCTTCTCTGCTTTTGTAAGCATCTGGTGATTGACCCACGGTTTTAGTGTGGGGGTCACAGCTCTGGGACCGGCACCGTGTCCTCAGAGAACTGGAGAGCGGCCGAGCTGGGACAGGAGCTCCGGAGGTCCTTGTGCCCTGCTGGGCCAGGGGGCCTCTCCTGGAGGGTTTGGATGCCTCCGAGGATGGGACTTCACAAGCAGGCATGGGGAGAGCTTTGCACGTGTAAAGTGTGCTGCTACGAGAGCCTGTTCCTGGACACGCGCTCTGCCTGCCGCTGCTCTGGATGCCGTCTCCACTCTACTGTTTGTAGGCAAACACGGATTTTTTTTCCCTGTCTGTACTCCTTTGGCTCCCACAGCTGCTGCATAAACCAGGTTTGGTTTGAGAAGTGTTTTGGGAGGCTATGTCTGCAGGTGGGATATAGCCCCAATATGTGCCGCAATTATGTCTTTCTAACCCAGAAAATATGCTGACATTAAACGGGAGGAGTTTTTTAATATAGCTGACATTAAACTGGAAGATTTTTTTAATACACATGCCATCCTGTAAATCTCTGTCAAGAGCTTGATTTTCTAGCCACAGCACCTATGTGAGCCAGCGTGCCAAAACCAGCCGTGTGAAGACGGGGAAATGAGTTAACCCGCGCAGCTCAGCAGCCGGAGGTATCACCCTCTGCAGGCACCGCTGCTCCGGCCGTGCGCCTTCGTCGGGTGTGCAGGTCTCAAAGCACTTCGTTGGGTTTGGTGAGATTTGGCACCTGCGAGTTGGTGTGCCTGACCTCACCTCTGCGTGGGCAGCACGAGGGGGTCAAGTTTAAGTCAGTTTTAAGCCCTGGGTCAATTTGAAATGTAACAGTTATTCTCAAATAAGTTTACATCCAGGTTGGAGAGAATGATTAAGATAATAGTTGATGCCAAGTGTTTATCTTCTTGAGTTAATTTTTTAACTTCCTTTAAAATTTAGTTGAGAAATTAAACCTGCTGAGAATTCAGGAGTGTAAAGAATTGCTCCCGCTCCCTTCCACTCAAAAAAGGAAGGGTGTGGATTATATCAAAGAAAAACAATGCAAATGAGGTATGTAAACTGATGACCTTAAAACTCTTCTACTACTTTATACAAATAGTATTATCATATGAGAGTACTCTTGTACTTTTTATTACAGACACTGACTCATACAGGAAGGTACTTGCATACAGACAGTCTGTTTCAGGTTGTTACTCGTCTGTTGTTTTTCTGTTGAAAAAAGTGTTTGTTGGTGCCTTGTGTGGAACCAGCTGAGAACTGACTGCAGCGTGAGTTAAAGTTTTAAACTTCTGTGTCTTTCTGAGTGCTGGCAATATTAGACAGTTATTGTTAAGAAGCACTGCAGCAGCAGTTGCAGGGGAAGGCTGTTATCATGATATTTATCCTATGTATGTTGATGGTTCCTGCTGAGGGATCCTGAAAAATGATACACTTGGACATTTAAAGAAAACAGTTCTGTAATTATGTTAGCATCAGCCCATTCATCTTATGCACAGAAGTTTAGTGTTGT
>JAVJGG010000090.1:2759848-2827367 GCA_035590195.1 Aviceda cuculoides | reverse complement strand
ATTTATGATCTATAAATTCCTGTGTTTAAGCTTGTTGTTCTTGGATTTTTTTTCTGATTCAAGTAGATCTCTTCAGTATGTCACTCCAGCCTTAGCGTTCCTGTGCTGCAGCATTTCTCCAAACAAAACCCAACAGCTTCTGCCTTGATTGCGTTAAACAGATCAGGAAACAAAATCATGTGCTCTCAGTGTGTGTCTGTATGTCCCTTTATTTTGGGGTTTTTTTGTTTGTTTGTTTGTTTTTTGTTTTGTTTTGTTTTGTTTTTTCACTTTGCTGTAAAATTACACAGTCCTAGCTGGAAAGTTACATAAATTGAACTGTTTCTTCTGTGTACTTGCTGTATATTGAATTCATGACCAAATTGGACAAGCACAGTAATTATACTAAAATGATAATCAAGCTCTTTTGGCTATCGAATTGCATGTGTGTATTGGTCTGCTGCTTAAATGTTTCCCCATTTTTAGTTAGTCATTTTGACATGAGCTTGAAAACAAACCAGAAAAATGAAACCGAAGGTTCTCCCAACAGAATGAAGTTTCAGGTTGATTTTGCTCCTGATAAATGCTCAAATTTATGTTCTCTTTAAAGGGAAGAGCACCAACAAAATGCAGTGAGTTGAAAAATGTCCAGTAATAAAAAAGTCCTCAACCTGAAAAAAACCCATATACATATTTTAAGTTTCACATCCTAGAGGCTGGAATGAGGAATAAGTGTAGGGAGAAAAAATCTAATCCCATTGAGAAGACCATCTGCTTTATATTTTAAGGTTGGGTAGCATAACTTTCCTTTTTCTGAAATACTGCCATATACATCGTCATGAGTATAACCTTAGTCAAGTTACATTGGCTAAATGAATAATCTTTTTAACATGTGGAACTAATTTTCTTAGGGTATTTTCCCCTCTCACTCTTTTTTCCCCGCTCTTCTCTGGTCCCTTGAAAAAGACGACAAAAAATCTGCCGGTTCTTGATTGCATTTTTGGCAGTTACTCAGTTTTCCATAGCTTTCTCGTCTTGGAAATGCTTGAAGTTTTCCAAGGCAACAAATTTATAAGAATTGTGCTCTACTTTGACTCTTTTCAGGCAATGTCGTACCTACTTACCATCTCCCCTTCTGAATACGACTCTTGAAACAATCCCAAAGGCTTTTACCTCCCACAGGCTAATGACAGTAGATAAATGCTAACTGTGATGCTTTCTGCCATCCAAATTAAGATCAAACCTGAATACCAGTTCTTCTGTTGTCCTCTGTGTTGCACAAAATGTTTTGCTCCAGTGCTGGCCGCAGACCAGGGAGCAGAGATGCGATGGGCCAACTCAGCACGTGGCAGAAGATAGCGGTAGCTTGGTTTGTAAATTGTGGACTGGTAAGCGGTCTCCATTAAGATAAAAATTGGGATGAGAGATGAAGTTTTCCTGCTTAAAACCTTCTCAAATATTGAGGAATGTATGCACCCATGAAAGGGTGTGTGTATGAGCACGCAGAGATACACATCTGCAAATGCATGCGCGCTTGCATCTTTAGTGCCAGGAGGTTTTGTGTTCACTTTGCTTATGGAAAAGCTGTCTAATAGTCTCAGCTTTATCTCACAATTGATCCCCCCCCCCCCCAATTCCTCCTCATTCCAAGTAATCTTGTGTAAATTTTATACTTAGAATAAACAAAATAATTTAAATGAAGCTGCCAAAGGAGTCTTTTGGATGGTGATGCAGTTTAACAACACTCTAGCAACGTAGATAATTGAGCACAGACCAGCTTTGCCCATTAGTAACATAGAAAGCTTCTCTGAGCAAAACCTCGATGGTAGGAGATGAGCTGGCCCAGGACAGCAGAATCACAAGCTGTATGAGTCTTTGCATTTCCTAATTTTTTTTTTTTAACTGAAGATGCTGGCTGTGGTGCCTGCTCTCCAAGGAGAGGCTGGCTGGCTGCACTTTGACCCCCACAAAAGCACTGACCTGAGCTCAGCTTGTGAGCTCTGGATCACATTTCTCTTTGTCTACCTGTCTGATAAAGATAGCTGTTGCTGCTTGACAAATAATGTAATGAAAAAAGCATTAATTAGTTAAATCCTTCCTGAAAACTTGTTTTTTTCTGAAACCTACAGAAAGAAAAAGGTGTTTGCAGTGTGATATTGGGATACTCCTTTTGGATGTCTAGCTGCTGCGACTGTCCCTGGGCTGAGAAAGGTCTCTAATAACAGGGCTGTTGCTGTCATTGCTCTCATCCAACTGGATTTGCCTTTCGCTGTGCTTTCCTCCAATTTGCTTTAGCTTCTTATATGTATATTGTAAATTCTTGGAGAAAAACAAGAAGCATGTCCTTGATCTCATGGGAACCGCCTATTTAATGTTTCTTGGTTTTAGAAAATAGTAACAAAACATAATGTGATATGGCTTCACACACTGCAAAAATAAACTCCAGACAGAAGCCACAGGTTTCCCTCAAAACAATCTCACTTGGTGAATTTGATCAGAAAAAGGATTTGTTAAATATTTGTTTGCTCACCACTTTTCAAAGCATTAACCTTTAAAATAAGAAACAGACCCTGGTTAGCCACTTGAAGTTTAAAAAGTATTGCAGCCCTGCTGAGCTAATACTGCATATATTTGACACACGTACATTTTGCTACTGCTGTTTTCTATACTTTTCAAATATTGTTTGGGTTTTTTCATCCTGTCATTACCCAAATATGACAGGTAACAGCAGTCTATGTCCTAAATCTGCTGGAAGTAGGGTTGTTTGTTTTTTTTTTTTAAATGTATTGTAGTATAGATGGTAGATCAGCTTCGACATAATTTACAGCTCAGTGGATATTTTGCTAATGCTGTATTTGTTTTTCCTGATTCTCTTTGTCTCCAAAAATGTTATTTTTGTCAGTAGGGAGATGGATTCGTATCTCGTCTGGCAAATAAAGTGATGTGCAAATGGTTGACTGCTCTGCGGAGCAGTTGGTGCTTGTATTTGGTTGGGGACCTTGGAGGTTTGGGGGTGGTGGCTTTTTTTGTTTATTTTCCTGCAGTGCTGACAGTCAAACTGGGGGCTTTTGAAGTATTTTCTCACTGCAGTGCGTTGCTGCTGAGTTTATTTTAATCTCAAGGAACTGAAGGAACAACCCAGTTAATATTTTATTCTTTATGCTAAGCTTGGCTCAGAGTCATCTCCCAGTTTTAAAACTGAGTTGCCTTCAGCTTCGAATTATGAATAAAAGTCTCCTAAGCCTTGTTTCAGCACACCACAAAACTAAACCCCAGCTACCCCTTATCTCTAGCTTGGTGGGAAACCTGACCCCTTCCCACCCGGAGATGTGGGTTCGGGTGCTGTGCCCATTCATCACTGTCAGACCCCACCTGTGGGAGGCATTAGCCAGCGGTGGCCCAAATCTCCCCTGTCCCAGCCCCAAGGACCCCTGCCCTTGGATCATCGCTTCCCGATTTATCTCACTTACCAAATATTTGTCCTGTTGTTCAAAGCTAGAAGTGAGGCAGGCTGCATTTGGTTGCAGTTAAAGTCATTAAAGGAAATATCTAGATACCACAGAAGAATATTGTCTAGGAAGTTGCAAGTGCTTTGACCCAGACAGGTAATTAAAGAGCTTAGGAAAGCAAGAATCTCTAACGTGTTGAAGATGTGTATTTGAAAAAAAACCCCAGCTTTCTCAGGACTCCATCCAGGCTGTGGTCATCCTCTGCATGCTCATAGGGACACATCACTCGGCTCTCTTGAAGCCTCCGTGTCTCAGAGCTGTCACGGATTGCCAGAAATCCTGCAGTGGTCCCTGCAGATACCATGATTTTCTCTTTCTAGGCTTCTGTTTGTGTAGCTGGATGCGAGCGCCGTGTTCGATAAGGAAAGGGGAGGATTAAGAGCACGAGTGACGTGCCAAGCATCTTGCTGCAGGATTCAGGTGTTGCCGGAGGCGCGGGGGCCCCAGGGATGGCGCAGGGCTTTGTGCTCAGCCCCCGCCTGCCCCACGGAGTTTAAATGTGAGTATAAAGCGGCAGGTGATAGATACAGCCAGCCAGACAAGTGTTATTTCTCTCTGAGCATCTCCAACGTTTGAGTAGTTTGAAAAGAGAATTACAATTTCACTGACTTTCCAAGTCAGACGTGGCTGAATCTGGAATTAATGTCACTTCTGAAGTTTGTTTTTGGAACAAAGTATGGAAAATGCAGACACTTGAAAACTCCTAAGTTTTGAAGAAGTTTTGAGTTTTATTTACTTCTTAATGTTGTGTTTGGAAACTGATGCTTTGTGGCGGAAATAGCTGAAGTGAATGAAGCAAGGTTTGCTCGCCGTGCTGGCTGAGCTGTGGCAGCACAAAGGCAAAATTGTAACAAAGTGCTGGTTTCTAAACCAAATCTTGACATTTAATTCAGAGTTTGGATTGGGACAAAAAAAATTGCTTTTGCTCCATTTATTATTTTTTTTTTAAAGTCAGAAAACTTTGTGGAAATCTGCTTGATGAAACCAAGCCGTTGGAGTCGTTGAAGCACTGTGTGCATGTGCAGGTGTACTGCAGGGTTGGAGCACGACTGTGAAAAACAACTGTTCTCAGCCCAGTACCTAAGATAAGTAGTGGACAGCATAGAGCGCATAGTTTTGCCCTCTGCCAAGTGCCACAAGAACAAAGCTCTTGCCTTTTTTAAAAGATGTTGGGTTTAAAGGAATTTGAGAATTCTTGAGAAAATGAATCTTTTTCACATAGTTGACCGATGTTCAGCATGAGCCTGAATATTTATAAAGATTATAATAAACTTAAAATAGCTGGTGATAGCAAAAAGAGGGGGGGCGAATGGAGAAAAAATAAAATAAAATGCTGTTTC
Organism: Aviceda cuculoides; assembly: GCA_035590195.1. Classification (NCBI taxonomy): domain Eukaryota; kingdom Metazoa; phylum Chordata; class Aves; order Accipitriformes; family Accipitridae; genus Aviceda; species Aviceda cuculoides. The sequence continues at coordinate 2,822,539 of JAVJGG010000090.1, read as the reverse complement.
TGGGCTTGAGGCGGTGTGTGCTGAGGAGGCACTGGGAGCAGTGGCGGGGATGCAGATAGCTCCGTGTCTGGTGGAGCACCAGCTCGGCGGGGGGAAAGGCTGGAGGCCGAATCAGCGCAGCGGCTGCAGCCTTCAAGCGTTGTGAGAGCGAGTGGTGATGGGTTATGACAAATAATCCTGGGCGAGCATCTCATTAAACACGTGTGTAATTGTTCCTGTTGGAGTGAACTTAGCCTGCTGCCATCTGCAAAGCAGATCCAATTAAACAATGCGGGGTGGGAAGAGTAAGGTACAGATGCTAATGTGCTGTGTAAACTACGATGAGCAAGTTCTCCTAAATATTTTGACTATTTTTGTAAGTTTGTGGAGCTGACTTACTGTTGGGTCTGTGAAGTTCCTTTGACTTCATTTGGCGGTTGGCATTTAGCTCTGTTCTTCTACTTGAAGTTAGATCACTTTTAAAGTTAGTGAAATTAGCTTAAATACAACAGGGAGAAGTTTTTGGCTTCAGGTGAGATTCTGCATAGGAGTTTTTGAATAGGGAGCAGATATCCTGGGTAATCGGACTGTACCCAGGTAGGGACTGAGCAGTTAACACTTAGCCTTGGGGAGCTCAGTGTGCGACAGCTTGCATTTTTCTGGGTGGTTTCTCAATCCTTATTTAGTTTTTACTGTTGGTTTAGGCTCACTGTCTGTGATGGCAGTTTGACTAACAGGCTCTTGCTACCCTCACTCTGACATGCACAGTGCTTTTAATTTAAAAAGTACAGGATACCATAATGTTTTCAAGAACTTGGTTAAGTTATAAATCAAGCAAAAATAGGTTAAAAACCTAGCCCAGTGGCCAAATAAATTTCTGCAGGCACTGTGACTCTTATATAACCCTGTGTAATGGTCTCTGGCATTATTTTGAAAGTTCATAAACACGGCTACGTGTTAAAGGGGTGGAGGAAGGGGTCAGCTTTGTGTTAAGGACAGAAAGCTCCGTTCTCAGTAGCTGACAGTCTATTTCCTTCTTGCTCCTTTTGATGTCTGGAGACTAAATGCTGCATGGAGAGAAAAATTCAATTCATTTAAAACATTTTGCATCAAAATGACATGCTTTAATGTATTTTCTTCTGATGTTTAAATTATCTTTTCATCTCATGAGGGGGGAAAAAAAAAAAGCCAACATGTTTGTAGTTAAAGTACCCATGCAGAACTTTAAACAAAGGTCTGGAAGAAGAGGAAGTCTCAATGTACGGGCGGCTTTTAAGACCAGTGCCTTTTTTTTTTTTTCCCCCTGCCCCCGCTCCTTGGCTCTCTGAGACTTGCAAACTGAGGAGTTTTATTGCTACCCTTCCAAATGCTTCTTTAGAATTAAGAGTTCAAATTTTTGAAATTCCTGAAGTCCTCAGGAGGAAGAGGGATAAGGGAAAGTGATGATCGTAAGTGGAGCAGAGCACACCAAAGAGTTTTCCAGGCTGGTTTTGCCAGTTACAGCTGCATGTAGTCCTACTGGGAGGAAATTAACTAAACCTGCATCAGGGAAACTCTTGGAGTTATGGACCAATGATTACACTGGATTTGGATGAAAATTAGACTTCTTTATTAATTGCAGTTATTATTGCTAATAATTTGGAGTGCTGAGTCTGGCTCATGTTGCTGTAAACATGAGTCTTAGTAATTTCACAACTATCACGTCAAGGGAGGGATTCAACAGGGTCTTTATGAATCACTGTCCTTCACCAGATGTGGCCGTGCCTACAGATGTATTGTCATGTGTTTGACTTAACGCTGATAGACGTGGAATCCACTCCATCAGTGAAATCCTAGCTCCCCTTGAGGCTGGTAGAGAAAAATCCCATTGACTTACTTTTAAAATTTTTTTTATGCCTCCTCCACAATCTAGGAAGGAGTTCACCCTCGGTGTTCTTTCTGCTTATATCACCAATATTTAGTATATTTGAAGTCACAAGATGCATTTCCCAGTAGTTCACTCTCTTCCCTACACGATGCACAGAAGCTCCAGTAAATGTCGCACCGGGTGCAATGTTAAATTGCCTTCTTGGACCACTCGCTCCATGGAGCAGCCAGCGCAGCTCCTTTATGGTTCACACTGGGTCCCCGTGCAGTTGTTTCTGTGGCAGGCACTAACAGCATCTCTTGGGTTTAGGCTGTGTTCTTGTGAAAAGCACAGTATGTTGCAAACACCCGTGTTTGCAAGGAAGTGTTAGCGTTTTAATAAGGATCTGCTTGGAAAATTATTTCCCCTTCTGTATTGGATATGTTGCTTTTGTAGAGGATGTTCGATGTATGGTGGGGAACTGGCCACTTTCTTATGAAATTAGAAGACCCTTCATAAAGTAATGGGCATTTTTTTTCTGTTTTCCAATGTATAACAACCTAAATAACCTCAGCGTAGTACTGTTATGTTTATTGATAATGAAAAACCAACGCTGTTCTTGTTTTGCATGATACTCTTCTCTCAAACCTCTGTTGTGTTATGCAGACACTGCATATTGCTATTAAGACAGATAGCAAAGGAATAATTTAGGGACACTTACAGGTTTTCCAATGGGGATAGCCCCACTGTCCCAAAGGGGAAAGCTGCCCTTGGAAATGAGAAATCTTGAAAGAGAAACTTGGGTGTATCAGCCACACTTTTCAGGAATGCCATAGGTGTAACCAAAATCCTTCCAAACTTATTTTGCAGTCTGGAAGCAGAGTATTAACAAGGTGTTGAGTGTTTTTTTTCCTCCATGTAACCACTGTAAGTTAGCAGGGATGGCAGTGTGGCTGTCACCTGTGGAGGCACTTGCATCCCTTTGGGAACAGATGGGAAGCTTTCCCATGGGAGGACACAGCTCTCACTTCTACCTTCTGATGCGTCCTTTTGCCATTAGTGAGCTCATTCTGGTTGTGTTCAAAAGCAGGTCTCATTTTTCTCTTTTCCAGATACCGAATATGCCTAAATTTGACTCACACCCTTTTGTGTGTTAGTTGGAAACAACAAATACTTTAAAAATAGTTATGTTGGGTTAAATGCTTAGCACTAGGGAACAGTCATAGTTTGCATGGCAGTAGCTTTCTAATGTGAAGTACTTTTTTAGCACCTTATGTCGGTTTGGTAAATTTATGGATGCTTTGGAAAAAAAAAACCAAAACCTGTTGTGTCTTCAAAACCAAAACCAGCCTCTTCATGCAGATCCACAAACAGGTATACGGAGACATGATTCCCCTTGGGTAAGCCTGACATTAGCGACTCCCCACGTGAAACGGTGCTCTTCTGACACCAATTTCCTCACCCGTGCGCCTTTTGGAGCTGCTTTAATGTGACGTTTATGACAAAACGTCTCTTACGCATCCTTTCTGATTTTTCTTGCAGAGGATATTCAACTCCTTTGTGTACACAGAGAAAATATCGAACGGAGAAAGTGAAGTTCAACAGGTGAGTCCAAAAGCTCCTTCCCACCTCCTGCTGCCTGCTGGCAGCGTTACAAAGGCAAGAGTCAACTTAGAAATTACAGTTCTGTCTGGATTTATTGTGGCCACTACCCTAGTGTCCAGCACATCAGATAACAATAAACGGAATAAAATATAAATGGAGATGGGGTGTATGGGCTGATTATGTATTGAGAGTTTTGCATTGCCATGAAAAGGCTTTCCATCTGCTTTGTGTGGCTCTGTCCCTTGGAAACAAAAGAGCAGAGGCGGAGCTGGGGCCCTCATGTAGTATCTCACATTAATTGACTGGTTTTCATGTTGGAAGTGTCTCTTTTAAAATTGTTTTAATTCAAAGCAAAAACACTAATAGGGTTTATGAATGTGGAAATGGTATAAATCGCTTTGTGTAAATATGGGACAACTACAGTCTGATGCATAACAGTTGTGGTTCAGGGTTATTTGTAATTTTGTGTGGGCTTTTCTTACGGGAACACATTTGAACATTTAACTCTTCAATTTAACATTGAGACAATATATCTGAACACATGGGCTGTTTGTATTTTAATACATGCAAACATTTGGAATGTTAATTTTGGATACATTTTAAAACAGATCAAATAGATTGAGTTTTCTTATTTAAGAAGTTAAGGTACCAATTCTAAATGCTAACAACTGCACCTTCGTGCTAAACACGATGAGTTCCGGTAGAAGAGGCAGCCACTGCCCTGCGTGGGCAGCCTGGGCACCCGAACAAAGAACCAGCTTTTCCTTCCAGCTTAAGCATGGACTCACTTGCACAACCTTCAGTGAGTAACCTGACCTTCCTAGACCCCTATCAAACCAGTTTTAAGGTTCAGTAAAAACAAAAGTGCCTCAGAGCAGGGCTCTCCCCAGGGAAAAGGGAGTTGCTCTTCAGCCTTGTGGGTAGCCTGATTTGTGCATGATCTGCTGTTGCTGGTTTCCAAGAGCATTATCAGTACGTTGCATGCCATGTGCATTAAAACTGGTCATGTAATATAAACAAATTAATACTGTAAGTTGTGTTTACTGTAAATACTAAAATTCCCAGACTTTTTATTTTTCCCCAAGGGAAAACTCAAACCAGAGCTGGATCAAATGGGATTGTGAATCCCTGCACGCTGTATTTAAACTTTTGGAGAGTTTGCATTGGAGAGTGGGGCTCAGCTCCACTTCTACTTCAGAAGAAATACGGCGGCTTTTGATGGGATTATGGTGAATGTAGAAACTAAATGAATTTGCAGGAAGTGGAATAGTTCAGGAAAAGTTCCACTGATGATAGGTTTCTTTTAAACCAAAACCAAATCTTTGGTCTAGAAGCTTTGTCCCACACTGGCATTAAATTGAAGTGTGTGACAATGTTAACAGAAAAAATTGATAAATATAAAAGTATGTGATTAATGATGTAGGATTTAAATGAGACTCTTAGATTGACATAATACAAATTTTAAGGTGAATCTGTTGTGCATGTTATAAATATGACAAGGTTTGTGTTTAGGAAAAAACCAGCAAAGTTCACCTTCGGTACTGCTTGTGTCTGTGTTAGATGTTTGTTTGGCGAGATACAAATGCGTGTGGGAAACAACAGAAGAAGCCAGAGCAATGCATTAATCCTAGTAAAATAACCTAATTCTGCTATTAATGATTGCTTGACTCTGCGGATAATCGTGTCTCAACCATAGTAACAGATGTTACACTTTACAGCAGGTTTTGCCTAGTTCTGGTTAGTTAGAATACATTTGATGCAAGTTTTTCCTGAAGCTTGATCATTTTATGGGAGTCTGTCCTACATACTCTATTTGGCTGTAGAAACACATTTCTGATTTTCAAACATCACAGTTGAGATCATCACCTATAATACAAGAGTAAAAAAATATGGGGAGGGGTAAATAAGCCAGGAGGACATTCCCTCTTCTGGTTTTGATCCTATTGCCTGTCTTTTGTTATGCCGCCTTTCCCACTTTGTTTCTCAAGTGAATTGTGCAGAAGGCTTTCCATGCCTTTAATAATCATCCTTATTCTCTCCTGAGTTTGTTTGCCTTCTGCTTTTCTTTTCTTTTTTTTTCTATTTTTTTTCTTCTTTTTTTATTAAGCAGTCACCAGTATGAATGTCATGACATGGGGGCAGCAGATGTGCTGTTAATGTTGTATTAGAACCCTTCAATTATTTTTTAAATCTCCTCTCTTCCAAGAAAGACCCCAAATTATTTTTCTTTTTTGACAATCTCTAATTGGAGAACACATAATTAAGAAATGGTGATATGGAACCGAGTATAACAACATCCTGTTCCCTTTGTATAAGTGGTACCTTTTTCCCCCTGTAGGTCCAGATATGTATGGCTGTGTATTTGAGTAGTTCATTTTCTATCATTGTTATTAATTTATACAATTCTGATGTGTGTTCCTGTTACTAATTTGGACACACTTTTTTGTTGATGTACCAGTGAAATATTGTAAATAAAAAAAAAAAAAAAAAAATCGGATGCCCAAATTATGATCCCGTAGAAGAAATTTGGTGCTTGGAAAGGCATCATGCAACCGGTGATGCTAGGGGATTGGTTTATGTGGTGCCCGAGGTCGGATGCGCAGGAAAGGTGATGGTTCAGCAGTGCGGACAGGAGACGCATGCCATGCTCGATGTGATGCTGGAGCCCACCGTCCACCCTCGGGAGGCTTTGGCTTCCCCCTAAGCACGCACAGGTAGGTGCTTGCGTGCAAAGGGACGATGAAAGGGTAGCTGTCGCCTGACTTTAAAAGTTTAAATCTGAAACCATCCCAACATGTTACAAGAAGGGTTCGCTGGCTTTGACATTGAGCTAGGCTAACGTTTTTCTCGAGTGTTTCTGGGTGGTCTGCACACCGCGAAAGGGCCATGTGGGCTAGATTATATGTATCAGATGGCTTTTGAAAGCCAAAAGTGTTTTCGGGAAACCAAGAAACTGGATTAAAACTTCTTTGAAGTCTCGACTATTGATTCTCCACTTAGGAAACGACGCTGCTTGTTTCCCAGCCACAGATGTACGTATTCACCCTAAGTAGATATAAATAACTGTCTAAACACTGTAGGTAGTGTGATGAATTCGGAGCTGTCAGAGGAGAAAAACGAGGCCCCGGTGAAGCATAATTACTGTGGTTAAAAGCTCAACAGTGAAGTGGATAGAAGAATAATTGAGCACTTCTGTTTCATTAATAACCAGGTCTTTTAGCCCTAATGAATCACAAGCAATATAACCGGAGTTTTATGAGTAAGAGTAGTACATCGAACGGGGTCGTCTTGAGCAAATGCAAACAAATGTAAGCAAATTAAATCCCCTGTCACTCATTCCTGTTTTTGTCATTCATTAACGTTTTCTTAGCAACTGATACCCGAAGGCAATTAATTACGGTTTTATGTCAGCTAGGATTTTTTTCTGGCAGACTGCTGAATTGTTGTGGGGGGTGGTGTTATTTTTTTTCTTCTCTTTTTTTTTTTTTTTTTTTTAGACCAAACTGTGTAAATAATGACATTCAGTTTGTTGAGAAAGTGAAAAACTACAGCTGTTGGCCTTCAGGCCTGACTATTTAATACGCTTGGCTTTCTTCATGCCACACAAGGAGTGGTTTACCTTTTGACGTTAAACTGCTTACACTTTTAAGGTCTGCAGTTACAGAATTACTATTGTACGTAACAGATAAAATCTTTTTTGCTTTGAATAGGTTATTAAAAATTGAATGGCGATTGCCAAAAATAACTTGGATTCCTTTCCTGTAAGTTATTTCAATATCAGAGAACTCGCATACAATATGAAAATAGAGTGGTGTGAACTAGTGATATAAATAAAGTAGAAGATGGTTAGTTTTATTAGGGGAAATTCTAGATTAACCGTTTTCAAGGAAATCAGCATGTGTTCAGCGTCCTGCCGGACATATGGTTTCTGTGGTATAGAGAATATGAAACTGGCCTCCAAGGAGGAGAGAGGACGGTGACACTGTCTTGAGCAGGAGCGTCTTTACCAGCTTCACGTAGAAAAGTCGTGATACATTGAACTCTGGCAGAGAAGTTGGAGCACAGCAGCAACAACATCTCTGCAGATAGAAATACATGATAATTTCTTCTATTTCTGTCTGTCCATGCATCCTGGGGAAAGAAGTAGTAGCAAATAAAGTAATTAAATTAGTTGAGATAGTCAATTGTAAATATGCATGGAAAGAAGTAGTAGCAAATAAAGTAATTAAATTAGTTGAGATAGTCAATTGTAAATATGCATATGTCAGCCAAAAATCACCTTGCTGGAATGTTCCTGGGAATATTCACTCCTGTTTGAAGGCTGGGAAGGACAGGGACAGAGGGAGGATTTTAATTTAGAGTAAGTGAATGCACAAGCAGTGAGATATATCTTTTGTCATTAGGTTTTTCCTTGTTTAATGTATGCTTCTCTCCACGTAACTCCTGCGTTTAGAGCTAGGAGACTGTCATTCCTTTTCCTTCTAGCCCATTCAGAGAATAATTATCATCCATAAAAATAGCAATAATAACCTAGAGAATCAGGTTTGTATAAATCTACTAGGAGCTGCTAAGAAATCAAAGGAAGTTAGTTGGGAGGTTCAGGAACAGAATTGTGAGGCAAAACACTATCAGAACCAGTTTACTGTAAGTATTTTTTTGAGAAATGGTGTATTAAAAAAAAAAAAAAATCCCTGAAAGCTGAAATCTTTAATGATTTGGGATTGGGTAAATTGTGTCTGCCACAAAAATGACTTCTGGACTAATACAAAGCATTCTCAGTGTCTTCAGGGAGTGTACGTGTTACAAAAATAATTAATGATATGTGATTTTAAGGAGCTCCTTTGCAGTTGTGCTAACGAAAGGACTCCTCATCACCTGATTTCTTTTACTGATTTATTTTTTACCAAAATGGGCTGTCTTTCTAAAAATAAGCTATGCCTCAGTCTGGAAGGACAGTCTTGCTGCAGAAATGCTTGTGCTGTTGAAGGACACGGACCATCAAAAGCTCGCCTGGCTTTACGGCACCAGCACCTGTGTGACAGATGAACACATTTGCTCCCTCTGCCACCAAACTAGAAGGAATCGTCTCCCTGGCTTTCCTCTCCCGTGGCAGGAGGAAGGATGCTTTTGGCGGCACATCAGCGGTCGGTGCCTACGGCCGACGGCTTTGACAGTCACCGATCCAGCGCCAGACTCCTCCCAAAACAGCACAGCAGCCTCGGAGAAACCAAATGTTATTTTCCTGAGCAATGCTCTTGGTAGAAACGGGGTCCTGCCCTGTCTGCCCCGGGTGCTGCTCTGCCCGCTCGGGTTTTGTAGAAGTGAAGAGAAAGCTCCGCGCTTGCCACAATCGCTCTCCTCTTGGCCGGCGAGGTGCAGGGTGGCACGTTGGCGTGCTGCGCTTTAGGTTGGGTTGGGTGTTTTTTGTTTGCTTTTGGAGTAGGCAGAGAGCTTTTGAACTCCTGTGAGGAAAGAGGGAGCAGGTTTTGTAAGCAGTAATTGATGAGACTTGATGAGCAGTAATTGATGTTCGGGGCTCCTCATCCAGAACTGCTGTTCATCCCCTCCGAAGTGGAGGAGGTGTTGCAGCACTACCTGTTGGCAGCCCAGGCGTGGATTAAAGGACAGCCACTGCGAATGCTGACCTTTCAGCTGGTCACTTGTCCCGTGTCACTCCAAGTATGGCAGCTGGCAACAGGCATGGTTTTAATTTCCAGAGGAAGTATATCAGTGTGCTGGAAAAACCTAGATTTTGCTGTTGAGTATGACATCTCCCTGGCTATGAAAAGTGATACGCTCACAAGTTGTTGAATTTTATGTTGATTAATTGTAGCCTTGTGATAAAAGGCGATGCATACTGTGTTGAACCTATTTCCAGACTGTCTTTCAGGAATTGTGGCCCTTTCTCTAGTCTTTGTTGTGCACCAGGTTTGACATCTCCTTCCTTCGAGTGAGCCTTGGGAAAGCTTTGCCAAAGTTACTGGCTGGTAGAAAGCCTCAAGTAAGTGCCGATTTCTGAAGAAACGCACATTGGAAAGTAGTTTCCTGACTGAATGCTCAAGAGTATTTTCAGTGTCATCCAGAGGAGTAGGAATTGTTTGAATCTGTTAAAGCAGGGGTGTGGGAAGAAGCTGATGGCAATTCTAAAAACCTTTCTCAAGCCATGTCCCTGCTGTGCCTTTCTGGGTTTTTATGGAAGCAGTGGTTTCTTCAAGAGCCAGGTAGGCTAGGAATAAATATGTTAAAAATTTCGTAGAATATGAATCTGTGGATACACAGTAGTGTTAAGTTGTGATACAGTGGGAGGAGCGCCTGGTGGATGTTGGAGATTGGTACTTTTGTTTGAGGTTCTTCTGGTTCACAGAGGGGATTTAAAAATAAAAATACTAACTAAACACTTCAATGTATAAGCAGTACTTTTCGAGTAGCCCAGCAGTATTGGCATCCATGCCTGTCGACCTCATTGATACATGTTTTTATATACAGTCTTGAAACCATTAAAAATACCTTGGCTGTCAAGATACAGGCAGAAATAAAACCTAACCTTGGAGCTCTGCTTTCCCTCAGTACTCCCTGAAAAGGGAAGACTTCAGAGCTGTGGAGCTTTGAGCGGAATGAAGCTTTAAAAAAAAGCTCGAGGGAACTATGCAAATGAGGAAAATGTCTCTGGGAAAATTAGAGAAGCTCACTGATGTTGTGATGAAAGGTTGTCAGTGGAGATGGTGACAATTGAAGTGCATTACCCATGGGTGCTGCGGTAATAGAAACAGGTGTTACCGTCCAACCTGTCTGCAAACTGAAATGCTTTGGCTGCATGCCAGCTGCCAAAAAAAAAAAAAAAACCCAAACCCCCCAAAATAGAGCTAATGGTTGCATTGTTTGGAGAGAGCACTCATTATTCAGTTCCTTAAAATTAAGGAGAAAATACAGAAATCTGAAAAAAGATGAGAGGAATGCCAAGCAAGGCTTCCTGCCACCCCCCTCGCCTTTGTTTTTAAAATGAGGTGAAGAGCACTTTGAGAATTGACCCAAGGATAATAGCATTTTATGTCAATCTCAAGGTATCTGGATTTATTTTAGTCTCCATTAAAATGGGTGAATTTGAGCATTTCTGTGGGAGCAGGAAATGTCTATCACACTTGGTACCTACCCAAGGGTATACCTGAGCGTGGAATGTCAGATACGTGCCCCTTTTATGTGCCTGATTCGGGACACAATTTCCCATTTTGCCTTAAAAATGTTTTAAACAATTACGTTAGGATGGTTTCATAGTTCAGTGCTCTGTCCTTTCGTTATTTGTTATCTCTTTCTTTCTGTACCTTTGAGGTTTTGTAATCAGTGTGGTGTGGGTCTTGCGTCCATCAGTATGCAACGGCTATTCAGCTCTGGGCAGGTTAAAAAAAGCAGGGTATATGTTGGGAAAAAAAGTGATCTTCTGGTTAAAGATTTTAGGTTTTTATTTAGAAAAATAAGAAGCTGATTTAAGCCTGAAGCTTTTATTCTGACAGGTTCTAGCAGCTGAGTGCATCACTTTGCAAACTGAATAATGTTTCTGAGCTAATGATGTGAGTGTGCATGCATGCATGGGCACGCAAGGCATAGATGAGGAGCTAGGAAGTATGTATTATTTTTTGCTGCTGTTTTAATCACTGAGTGCTGGAATGCCTGTTCACTGTCATGGATTTTTGTGCTCCAGTGAAGCCCAACTATGGAAGAAAAACTAAGTTAGTTTTTTTAGGCTTCATCTGGAATATACTTGTGATTTGATGAATTAGAAGCATTTGTTTTTAGTAATTTTTCAGTTGATTGGTGTGTTACCCTTAGGTTCTTAACATGATTTATTCATTCTAATCAATTTTCAATGGAGAATTGCTTTTGGATCATCTTGCAGTTGGTGGCTTTTTTGAGTTAGCTGTTTTTAAAGTGGTTTTGATTATTTGGAGCGTTCTCTTGCTATCAGATGGCAGTATTTTTAGGGTTCTTCAGATTAGACAAACAGTTCTTCCAACCACGCTTATGTCTGTGGACAGGGAATAGATGTCTGTACAGCTCCAGGAGGCTTCACGTCCCTTGTTGCTGACGTGCATTTGACTCTCTGCCCCGACTGAAGTGTTGGATCCCATTTAATGAAAGTAACATAATGACTTTGAGCTGTTCAGAGGTTTTTCGACAGGAGATTCAGTTTAGATACTAAGCATGTGCTTTTTATCAGCTTCTGAGGTATGGGCTCTTCTGGAAAACAGATTTGTCAGATCTTCAGACTCTGCACAGCAGGGTAAAATTCAGAGGCTGTGGGGTGCTTTTATCGTTCAACCTGGAAGGTGAAAACTCATCAACACCAAAACCTTGTCTCGTACAGCGTTCGTTTATCAAAGAAAAGCAGTGATTCCAAACGAGAGTCCTTTTGCTCTGTTGCTCAGTGTTAGTTCTGTTACTGCTAATGATGGTTGCGTGGTCCTTTTTTCAGTAAACTTAAGCTCTCTCCCCTTTTTGTGATTTCAGGTAGGGAAGACAAGAAAGAAGTGTATAGGTTCGAGTATCTGATTTACGTAGAGCATAAGCACAGGTATTTCATTTGCCCAAACTTGAGAGAGGAGCTTTGTAACCATGAAACTTAAATGCTTTGGCTTAGGAAATTTGGCTTGTGTATGTCAGAGACCTTCCAGAAGAATACACTTCTGAAGGACATGTTTGAGGGCTACAGTTGGACAAAAACAAAGTTTACTGGAAAAAAAAAGGAACTACCCAGCAGCTTATTTTCTAAGAACTGGAAGCAATTTAATAGTGTTGGATGCCTAACATGGAGGAGACCATTAGCAGTCCTCTGGTGCCTTGGCAATAAATCATTCTACAAAACTAATTAGGTATAATTCTGCAAGTCATTTGAGCAAGGTCCTATTAAAACCTGTGCTCCTAGGAGACCTGTCGTTGAGCTGCAGCATTTGCTGGGAACAATGGAGGGAAAGGCAATGCTGTTATCAGTGCGGGCCTCGTTATTCGCGTAACAAAGTAAATCATGCTGAAATGTCCTGTTAATAATAGTTAGGAAAGACATTTGTCAGTCCAGGGGATCTGGAACAACTGTCTGTGTTTCTCAGCACACAAATGTAGTGGCACCGTTAAATCATCCCCGTGGAGTTTGGAGCTTACAGGCAGCAGGAGATATGAGTGTTATGAGTTAATGAGCTAACTTCAGCTCTGAAGAAAGTTTGCAGAAATGCAAAATGCAGTATTTCTGAGTATTCAACACCGCAGTATATTGCTTAGAGATTATTCTCTTTCATTTAGGACGCGTCTGGCTGATGGTAAAGTTAATAGGTTGCTGTGGAAAGGATACCGAACGTGCCAGAGCAAATTCTGTACGTGCTTGGTCCGTTTCATTAATTTCTCACTTTGAACGAAAGACCAGGAACAAAAATTGCAGTAAATGTTTCTTGTAAAACCTGATGCTTCCTAGTAACTGTGTTTACTGTCACGTTTGCTCAAATAACAGCCACAAATTTTTCCCTTCCCATTTTCCCCTGCAAAGTCATTAGTCAGGCTCATTGCGAAGTGCCTAATGAACTAGACACAAGCAAGCTCTTGTCCGACAGCGCAGGCGCTTCGGTAGGTCTGTGATGTGTCCCAGCAGGCTCTGCCCTTGTTAACACCGTGTGCCTTTGGACTGCTTTGAATCTGCCCGGCGTGGAGAGGGCACGGAGAGAAGAGCGTGGGGCTCTGCCTGCAAAAGGCGCGGGCACAACCATGCCTTCGAATCCCACACCAGCAAGCCCCGATGCATTGCTCAGAAGTATTTGTTTGCAAAAATTTGTTGACTTGATTTTTTTTTTTTTTTTTTTTTTAATTTAAGAAACATTTAAAGAGAAGGGCTGAAGCACCCATTTTGTTATTTCTAAAGTTAGGCACTCTAATTTTTTTTAAAGGCCTGAGAATTGCTGGAGAGGGATGACAGTCTGTTTGTTTTCACTTTCTGAAAGGAGAGAAATATGATCATTTGCTCTTACAAGTAATAGTGTAACCTCTAAACCTTGTCCTGATTTATAAGTGCCTGCTTTCATCAGAGGGACCTCTGACGACAAAAGGCTTGTGGAAGAATTTCACCTGTGCGAGACGGTTGTCATTAATTTCTTTCTGTTATAATATAATGTCAGTTATGGGTTTTTCATTTTGTTGTTGAAATTTGTAGTTAAAACTGTTGTACTTACGACTAGCCACGGCGAGCTGCAACATCAGTGTAGAAGATCACTTGGAAGATGCTCAGCTAAGAGCCCGTGGTGTCCCCCAGGAAAGCAGCAGGGTATACAAATTAAAAAGCAAAAACTGGGATGGCTTGTTTTGCCCAGATTGCAACGAGGAGAACTACGTGAAAGGAGCTGTGAAATACTTCTGCACAGATCCACCCGACTGAGGAGGCTGTTGTTGAACAGAGAAATATTCATGGCAGTATTTGGGGTTGCCTGCATTCTGAGCTTGTTCCTTGAAATAGATTCAGTGCACTGGCAGATACATTGTTGGCTGTTTGCTGCTGAAGCAGTAAGAGATTTCTCTGTAGGTGAGGTCTTCTGTGATAATATTATTTGGGCTTTCCTTCAGTGTCCATTTATAGAGCTTCTTTAAATTGACTCGTGACCTGTTTATTTTAGTCTCCATCATGTCCTTGTCAGGCCTTGCAAGAGCATCATATTGGAGAGCTTCAGTGGTAAGCCAGTAGCATAGGTAGTGTCCCATCCAGGTGTCAGTTCTTAATGAAAGGGAAGTTTGATATAATGGAAATTTCACTTTTCATACATGCGAAAATTTATGTTCAAGTAACCATTGCTAGATGGTAAATGTCTTTTATATTTTTGTTTAGACTGCTTTCTGTGGCCAGTATTATTAATTACTTGGCTTCACAGTGCTTAAACCACCAAAATAGAAGTACAATGAACAAAGTAGACAACTATTACCTTTAACATATGCAGTTTTTACTTTCCATTTAAGTTGGTTCATAAGGAACAGGGTAATACAGAGAAACTGCCTTAGTTTTAATCTTTCTTCTTATTATTTTTTTTTCAGTTGGCAAAAAAAATTCGTGAGAAATTTAACCGTTACTTGGATGTTGTGAATCGTAACAAGCAAGTAGTGGAAGCATCATATACTGCTCATCTCACGTCACCCTTGACTGCGATCCAAGACTGCTGTACTATTCCACCATCCATGATGGAGTAAGTATTAAATTCTGAAATTACTTATGTGGTCATTTAATATGTGAAGAAAAAACATGATTTCTTTGTGAAATGGCCTGTGTTTTCTGCCACTCTTGATAACTAAAAAAGGGGGAAGACAGTACTCCAAAGGTGCTCCTTATCTTGTCCTCATATTCTTTTACATTTCTACTATGCACACATTTAATGAGGAGCTCTAAACAAGAACTGGGGCTCAGCTGCGATGGGTTGTAGAATGAAACAAAAAGGAAAAAAGTTTGTTCAACCCTTAATTGCATGGAACAGTCTTCTATACAAAATGCGTCTGTCTATATCCAAGATACCATTTTTGCATTGAGACACTGCTTACCCTGAATAACTCTTCTGAAGCTGGTCATGAGACTTCTGGGTTGTTTTTTTTTTTCCTTGAAGCACAGTAACCAAAATCACGAGTTGGTCAGTACATCACATGCTAAAAATATTGCATTACAGTTTAATCAAGTTGACATGCTGCTGTTTGATACACGGAGGTTTACCGAAATTGAGTACATTGCATGGAAACTGAATTTGTTCATTTCAATTTGTTTTGAATAGTCTAAATCCAGGCAGTTGGTTGTCTTTAACCATGTTTTATAACACTGCATATTTGCAGACACTTCTTTGGGTTTCCTAATTGTAGGAAGTTGTGATAGAAGGTCTGATTTTTCCAACAGAAGTGTAATAATTTCTTTTAAATGCTCAACATTTTAAACATTTACTTCGATATGTGCTAGAAAAGAACAAGAGTAACTTTCAGTTTATGCAGACCTTGATTACAGAGTATATTTTCATTGTTTACATGCCAGTCTGCTTTAAAAATATTTTAGAGAGAGGAAGGTAATTTGGGTAATAAATATTAAAGCACTTTCTGCAATCTAACTCTGTAAGACAGCTTTTCCTTCAACGACAGTGTGCTTTCATCTTTTCTGAAGTATGGCATTAACCTTTGTTTATATAAGGAGTTAAAATATTCACTGCATTCAAATAAGTGGTATGAAGCTGTGTCTGGAGAGGGAGGCCACTTGCTTCTTTTGTGTTTGTTTTGATTGGCATGAAAGCAAGAAATCTCGATAGGGTTAAGCCTCGGGTGGCTTCAAAGAAACGAGTACCTTGCTGTTGGGTTGTGTGTAGATTTGGTGGCCTTGGTGCAGTTCCTACTGGACAAGGTGCCTACGTAAATTGCTGGCATATCTGGTACTCAATGGCCAGACTGTTGGCAGCGTTAGTAGAAAGGTCAAGAATTAGTCGAGGATAAAAACCTTTCTGCCCTCTGATCTCACCGTGCAGGAACCACCAGCCAGCAGTAACACCCTCCAAGCAGAGGGTGAAGAGAAGGAGGAATGAGGAGATTTATAACCCCCTTGGCAGTATTGCGTAGTTTTTCATAGAAAAAAGAGAGGTCTGCTCTTAGTCTGGAAACTTTCATGAATTTCCTTTCACTTTTGTTCTCCAAAATTACTTAGCTTGGAAGTCCTTTAGAAATTCCTTTACCTGTGGTGGACTTGCATAAGGACCCTTCACAGTAAGTGGTTTGAAAAACAAACTGGAGGTCACAACTGGCAAAGCAGAGGTGTGAATTTTCTCTCTGTGGAGCTCCTCATTGAGGCTCTACAATATGATTCTCGTTATTTAGTTACTTGGATTGATAATATTAAATCTGCTTAAGTGGTTACCAGACCAGCCTATCGGTCTGCAGGATCTTCCAGACAGTCCCTCAGCAAGACTGGGTTGAGGATGTATGGTTGAGAACAGTGGCTTATCAGACCATCAGGAATATACTCACTGCCGTCTTTAGGAAATTGTCTGCAAGTCATACAAAGAAAGAATGAAAAAACGTGTTTTTCTTTTGAAACTTAACTTCCAAGTTGTTAATGCCATGCTTTGGTAGTTGCCTGATTTGTCTAAATGCTTCTGCCATCGTTTCATTTGTTGTTTCTCCCCCTTCTGCCTCTCCTGCCTGCTGCTCTTCCTTTCACTTTCCTTCTCTGTAGCATCTCCTTTCTGGGAGATTCCCTGTTTTGGTTAAAATGTCAGGGGGAAAAAAGCTAATGTTGATATCCAGGATGATGTTACTGGGTCTGATGTTTGACACAAGCCTGCTGAAGGGGAAAGTAAAATGGTTCACATGGGCACGAGGTGGTTGTTCCTGAAAAGCAGTGAGGGTACCAAACACTGTTTCCGTGCTGAGCACCAGCTACTTCAAAACCTGTCCTCGTCTCCCTGCCTCTCCAGAAAAGAGATTAATTTTTAATAAAAATCTCAAAATGAGATAACTTTCTTTTTGAGCAGAAGCTTTCCATTGAAATGAGATTACGTGCTTGTCAGGATCCCCCCTGGGCGCTTCTAGGCCTGGTTCAAAGCAGGGGGGTGAGTGTCTTTGCAGGCAGACGTATCGGAAATCACCAATAGCTTTTTTTTTTTTCTCTCTTTTTTTCTCGTTTTTTTGGTCCACAGGGGTACATAAACTGAGATTTTTGACAGAAAATAATAAAAGTTAAGATACCTACCTTAATGGTTGGATTTTGGACGACTGGAACATACATATGGGTGTTTGAACGTGGATTTAGGAATTTTTGAAACACAGACACAAGTATCTCCTGCCTGGTTATTGTGATCATATTTTGAAGGCTACTGATTTACTTGAACTCTTCCATTATTAATTTTTGGACTAACTTGCTCTGGCTACGAGGAGGCCTGCACTTGTGAGAAGTTAAGTTGGATGTGCTATTGCTGGTGACAGCTTATCCTTGAGGTTTAAAAGATGTGTGTTAGTGTTGGGCAGAAGAGTGTTGGTGTTAGAGCAACAATAATTGGAACAGTTTGGTTTAGAGCATTTATTAGCTGCTGCTATAGAGAGGTCACATTGAAGACGACACAAATTTGTCTGTGCTATTTGCTGTTTTCAGGAGTTACTTTGCTTTAGATTGTACCTTGAAAATGTGTGTGTCCTTAGGGCTATGGTTTTTCTTTCAGGAGGGTTGCGAAATATTTGTGTTACAATTGCTTAACTCTGTGTATTCTTTTTCTTGGTGTAGGGTGGTGTTTTGTCATGTGGCCTCTTTACTTGAGTAAACATTTGGCACAAGAACAGTGTTAGAAGCACATTATCTTCAGGCTATATTTTTAAGGTAGATTTGAAGGCCTGTCCCCCAATATTTAAGGCTGTTTATCACATGGTGTTCAGCCTCGAAATGCACAGTGACATCTGAAAATCTGAAGGCACTTCATGCTGTCATTTGATTCTTCCATCAGCCTTTTACGTTGCTGTCTAGCTCACTAACATTGCATTGGGAATGCAGCAAGTTGGGGTTGGTTTTGGAAAAATTATGTGGGAAAGAGGTGATGCACCTTGTGTAGAGAAAGGATTCCCCAGCTTTTTTTAATGGCTTGGTATCTTTAGTTTATCTTTATTGTTAACATTAACAAAATTATCCGTGTCTGGCCTTGTGTGTGTTTGTGTTTATCTTGAAAATCTGAACATTGGCTTAGAAGACCATTTACCATGTTACTTGAGATAAGCTGTGAGAATACCGCACCTGTGACTATAAATAAATTATACGAAATAGGACTAGCAAAACACAAGTGGGGATATAAAATGAACCTGGCGTTTAAATTACTTATTTAGTTGAGTAGTGAGATATGACAAGGAGAACAATTATTATTTTCTTGCCGTTATGTGGTATGGTGTTGGTTTTTACAGTGAAGAGCCCAAATGAGTATGTGTCCATGCGACTCTGGTTCCAGTTCATAGTGACTAGTTTGGAATTAAAATTAACAGCCTGACTGTGCTTTCAGTTAATATATTGTACCCAACATATATTGGCCTAACTAGTGTAAGTACTAGCAGTGATGTATTTGTTCTCCCCACCAAGGTAGGTTTGTGCAAATGGAACTATCTTGCTTTGGAAAGTGGTGTAAGTAAATGAATTAGAATATGCAAAAACAACTTGATGAGGCAGTGCAGTTGGTGGCCATTGAGTGGTTTTGGCAAGGGATTTTTCCATAGGGCTTAATTGAACAAACATTTAATTGCATGCTTATGCTCATCTGGTTTACTAAAGCGTTTAAACATGTGCCCGTGTAAATGGAAATTAATCATATGCTTAAGTATATATGCGAAGTAGAGATGGACTGCTGAATTGGAGCAATGGAGCCAGGGCTATGTGTTTTTCTTTAGTTTTTGCTGTTCCTTTCTTCAGGTACAGCTGTTTGCATTTTCAGTTCTACTTAATCAAGGTTTTGGAATGGAAAAACCATCATGGGAATGGAGGGCAAGACAACAGTTGAGAAAAGCAACCAGGAAGCATAGCTTTCAGACAAGCTCAGAAGGGGATGGTAGGAAAATCCAGTATCTGCCCTGCCATCTGGGCTGTATTTGTGTCCGTGGGGTCAGAGCCTGGACACTTGCTCCTTTTTGCAGGTCTGTGTGCCACATTGGGGAAAGGTCCATAGCAGTTGAGAAGAGGCATTGCTCCAACCAGACAGGGTTAATATGGATAAAGGGCTCCAAGCTTTTAGCAAAACAGATGGATAAACTGATGGGAGATAAGGAAAATGGATGTCAAGTGACATGCATCTTCTAATCCTTGACGAAATCCCTGCTGGAAAAATAAGGCTTTGTGTTGCCTCCCTACTAAAGGCTGCTGAAGCTGCCATGAGAAACAGATTTCATGCTGTCTCTAGACATTCCCTATCATGATTCAATTGGGTGGTTATTTACAGGACAATGTTTTAATTAAAGTATCTTCCTTCTTAAGAGGATAAATACCTTTGTGTACAAAACAGTGTCTCCTGTTGGTCATGCCTGAGATGCTTTGTTCCCAAGAAAGCCTTGGTAGGTCTTTAGGAAGTCTTGGAACTGAAATGGCCTGATGTGCGTGGGGTACAGATGGGGCTATAGCAGTGTCAGCAAGAGGGTAGGGGAAAGAATAAACAGTGTTTACTTACCAGAGGTGCTGAGCACCTGCAGCTTCCCTGCACCTTCAGTGGGAACTTAGGGGATACATGTCAGTTTTGAAAAGTGTATAAATAGGGACTTAAGAAATGAGTTCGGGGAAGCAGGTGTGGAAGCATTAGCTTTGTGTGGGATTGTAACTTTGCAGGTCTGCGTGGTCTGACGTGGGAATGATGACTGAAACAGCTTTCGTCTAAAAGATGGTGTTGGACTGGATGGCAACATGTAGGTCAAATAGGTGTTTTATATTGAATAGTTGCAGATGAAAGAAACTCAAACTCTTTCCGCACAGAAAGAAAGAGTAAGTCTGATAATGTGTGTAGTGTTTGAGTATTCGTCATCTACCCAGTATACAAATGCCTTTTTCAGCATCGATGCTAGCTGGCTCTTGTAGGAGACTTTCAGAAGTAGCTTTATATAGTTCCAGTTTTGCCAAATAAGTTCAAGTTATGTTCGCACGATAAGTACACATGAAGACGCAGTTGCAAATGTGTACTTCACAGAATCGGTGCCATAAAGTGCACTCCAGGAGTTTTGCTGACACAGCAAACACCTGCGTATCTGCAGTAAGATCACCTTCCATAAAAAAAAGGTAATTCACTCAGAGTGCATTTGCGAAGGAACATGCAGCTGCCTGTGCAGCTTTTCCAACAAAAAACCAGAGACAATTAACGGGAGGCAAAAAAACCCTTCCCTAACCCAGTCTCAATCTTCCTCCTCTTCTCCTACCCAGTTTTAAGACCCGTCACGCTCTGATGTGCTACAGCATTTCATGTCCTGGGGCGTCTGTGAGAGAAGGTAGGAAGCGGATTCCGTGAGTTGCCTGCGACTGGGACCGGAGCAGGGAGAGAAGGGCAGAGTCGCGGCTCTGGGAAGCCGCCCCGCGTGGTGCCTTGCGGCTGCGGGGGGGTGGCACGGCTGGCCCCGGTCCCCCGATAACACTACTCCTGCAGACGGGACGTGAATATACACGTGTGCTGGTGGAAACGTCCCTCTTACTTTTTGCTTCTACCCTGGAGGACAGAAATAAATTTCAGTGCTGGTTTTTCTGGAAAGTTGTCACGGGTCTCCAAAACTCATATGTTTAGAGGCACGTTGCCATTCATTAATGCTCTTGCTTCTGCTAACATACGTGTTTCAAGGCGGCTGGAAATCTTATTTTTGTTCTTTATTTAACTATGCTGATAAGAGTTTAGGGAATGCATTTATCTAAATTTGTGAAAGGAAGTGGAATGGAGAAATATTTGTTGGTGAAACATACTACTTGGCAGTGTTGTGTTACAAACATTAATAGAGCTGTTTGAATAAGTGAGTTTACAAACCTGTTATTGGAAATCATTTACTCCCTGACTGTGATACCGCTTTCAGAAGTGATCTGTTTTTCTCATTTTTAAACAGATGGTTAAATATTTGCTAATGGAGTTCAATTTTATCGCAGCTCTTTCTGTGTTTATCTTTCCTCTCTGGAGCAGTTAAGTGGGAGATAACGGGAATCCCATTCAGTTCCTTCAGTTGCCACAATATCTGAAGAGCTGCACTTCCAAAGGAGAAGTGGGTGGGCCACACTAAATTAAATTTAAGATGTATTTGCTGTACTTGCAGAGTATCGGACTACAGTAATGCATGTGGGTTTCTAGAAAATGTAGGGAGTGTGCATAGTGCTAGTCTTGGCATGACCTTGTTTTGTCCATAAACTGTAGCAGATACTTAGGAAACTGCTCTCTGGGACTGCTGCTTTTACTTTGTAAATGTGGCAGAGTTCCTCATCAAAAAGTGGGGTTTGGAATAGTTTGTTACTGGGTTGCAGTCCTCCTTCCAATAATACACTTTCTTTACACCTGAGAGCAAGTCTACTTTGACTTTTTCAAGCAGTAGTTGAAATAATTGGAACAACTGACATGCCTTGCCAGAAGAAACTGGTTAACTGAATCATCAGTAGCTTTCTCTTGCTGAATTTATTCATTAAAAAATTGTTTTCAAACATTCTGTTTAGATGCAGTGGGAACCATATATTTAATCATTTATTTAAGTATGTAAAATATGTTTTATAATCTTGCCTTACAATCCAGAAAGCATGCCTAGTTGTGAATTTCAAAGGAAATGCTGAATTTTCAATGAACTTATGTAATTTCATTTGCATACTAAAATCAGCTTTAAATTTATATGAACGGAAAGGGAGGGAAAGAAATGAATCTTAAAACAATGAAAACCCCTCGGTAGCTGCTCAAGTGTCATGTTTATACGCAGCTCCCTCATTTTTTCCCTAAACTGAAACTGTACAAAAGAGGTTGATTTACACTGTAAATTCAGGCTGAACAAAATCCAATTGGAGCTCACTTGAGCACTGTTTTGATGTAAGATTCAAAGCTCCTGCAAATTTATTTTATCTTCTACACTTGCTGATCTCCTGCTTGTAAATCCTGTTGAAGGAGAATAAAAATGAGTGCAGCCTGATGGGAATTTAATGTCTGAAGTTCAAAGCAGTTTGCACATCAGAGCAAACGTCAATCAAATGAACATCTTGCAAGCTAGGCAGGGAGCGCATTTTTCCATGGGGAAGAGATCAAAGTGGGAGTCGCAGCTCTGTTTGCTCCCTCGGGATGCAGTTTCGATCGGTAGTTCATTAAAGTGAATCCAGAAGGAAGGGCTTTTTAGAGAGAGGCAGGGAAAGGGGGATGGGGTGAGTGGGCCTGTCTTGAACCTGAATTTCAGCCAATGACTTTTGCTCTTGTTTCAGTAAGTACAAAAACTAATTACATCTAAATACAGGGTTTGTTGCATTTTTCTGGTAAGGATTTTGGAGGACTTCCTAAGTGTGTGTTGGCTGTGGTGTTACCACTTAGGACATTTCGGGCCAAATCTCAGCGCAGACCTCAGTCAGCCGTCACTGTTATCGTCCGCCTTGTAGCCTTGCTGCTGGCAAAAGTGGGAGACACTGGTAAAAATGAAGTCTCCTTTGTGCAGAGAAAGGGTGGTGATCAATGCTTGTCTGCAAATCTTAAAATACTCAAGTTTTTGTTTTCTTAACTTCTTCCGAAGCAAGCGATGAGAAGATTTGTATGGTTTGGAGTTTGTATGGAAAACGTGCAAGGTATAAATATGTCGTAGGAATGGTAAAACCAGTAGTTACAGCCAAGAATATAAGCATTTACTGTACATGCCGCATGGCAGTGTTGAGGCTTTAGTTTTAATTGTTGCTTTAATGGTGAAAATTGGCAAATAAGTTAATAGCACATTCTTAATTGAGACGACTTAGAGGCACCCAAAAGAAGCATGTGGAAAATTCTCCAGTGTAATTAAAATGATCACCAATATTGCAACGTAAATTTGCCACAGTACTGCCTTTGCCCAGTTTCTGGTGTTGGTTTTCTGAGGACGTACATTTGCAATGGGAGCTGGTCTCTTCTCAAGATCCTTGTATTGGGGAACCAGTCATGCTTTAAAAATACGCTCCATTGCACGGTGCAAAAAGTTAAGTTTTAAGGCAAACTTCACCTGCAAAGAGATTCCAAGTAGATATCCTACATAGCTCAGTCTGGAGCAGTCCTTACTCTAGGATGCCAGATCTATCTGAGGGCTGGTCTTTAATTTATGAGCTTTAAAACAATTCTTCTTCTGCATATTTTATTTATATAGTTTCCCCATTAACTGTATTCTCTTTTTGCTACTTGTGTGCAGTAGGAAGAGAAAGGAGGGGCGGGCTGGGCTGCAGTAATTTTCAGCTTTCCTTTTCCAGCTCTGCTGCAGATTATTTAGGCATCTGTGTCTTCATTTTCCTGATGGGTAACATAATACTTACTTACTGAGAAAAGCTGAGGGACTTTGTTGATTTTTGCATTAAAGTGTTTTGACATGCTCCAATAAAAAGTACAATGTAATTAGGGTGTTTATAGCTCAAACACTGATCCCCTTGGCCCGTGGCGATGGGTTCAGGGCTGCAGGAGTGCCCGTGGCGAGGCAGTTGAGGGTGATAACTTCATTTTTGCCTTCCTAGAAGGCATGCCAGAATTGGACCTGGTGTTCATCTGCTTAAAACCCCATCTTAATCTCCGTCATGACTAAGACACCTGAAGTTCAGTTTGGCAGCTTTGTGTGTATGAAGAAGTGGTGTGACAATACACTCAGCATTTTGAATCAAGATACATACAACTTCTTTGCCAGGTAGTTTAAAGTGAGTAGTTTGGGTAGCGTGAGAACTGCATGTCAGGATGTGCATATCACTTTGAGTGAGTATGAGCGGTGACTGTTGGCATAAAATAAAATCAGAGCAGAGGAAGATTCCAGATGATTTTGAATTAAACTCCACATTTACTGCCTGTGTTCTGAGACATGAATAATGTTAGCTGCTAACAATGTATCCTGTTGCCATCACTAATAGATTTCGATGGGAGCACTGGGACAATTAGCTAACATCCTGAAAAGTCATTATTTTTCCCGAAGAGTTTGTTCTTTAGTATTGCTTGGAAATATTTCTTTAGCATGGAGATGTTTAATTTGCAGTCTCTCGCTCTTCTCTGTCTGGTTTTGCCCAAAGATAAACATGCTTTTTGTGAAACCCATCCTTCATCAGTCAATCTTAGTCTTGAGATTCTTTAGCCAACAAAAAATCAACAACATTTTTGCTTGCTTGGTAGGAGCTGTAATTTTTTGAAGTGGTTACATTTTAATGGGGATAGGAAAAGCCACAGCATTGATCCAAGAACTACATTCGTGTGAAATGTCAAGTCTTTTCCTCGATAGAGAGGACTTTGGGGAGTTTTCAGAGAGCAGGTTGCCAAATAATTTCGACGAGCATCTCCCGGCAGAGTGGATGAGCCCATGCAGAGCTCCCCGCCGTCACGGCGTGGCTGCTTTTGGTGTCGGACATAGCATCCCTTCCTGATCTTGCAATCTGATGGTGGTGGGGTCTAATCAAGAGGACAGGAGACCTTTCTATCTGTCTGTCCATCCGTTTTTCTCTCTCTCTTCCTTGCCGTGAAGAGCGAGGATAATGCAGAAGATCATCAAAAGCTCTTTGCCCCTATCTGAGTCTTGAATCAAAACACCAGCACCAATGGAGCGCTGTCAATTATGCTGTTTTGGATAAAGTACCAAAAGCACTGAACATCTGTGTCCAATCAGGAACCCACAGTACTTTTTGTAGAGCAAGGAATTCAGCTGCCTGTTCTTGTTCCCGCTGTATATGGCATTATTCACTTTGCTCGTCGCTGAGTGGTTTTGATGTGTTGAGCAGCTGCCACAATTAAAGATGTTTCTCCAGTGAAGAGCAAGTTCATAATTGCATGTGTTAGGTGGGGATGGAGGAGGGCAAGCGGAGTTAAACATTTCTGTTTATGTATGATAACCCGACTATGTCAAAAGACTGAGGTATGTAAAATGCTTGTAGAGATGAGAGAGATAATTTGTGTACAGACTGCGCTGGGATTCCCTGATGCAAGAACTTGCACTCTCCATCTACATTTGCGTCTATATAGTAGGTTTGCAACTTCAAAATATACTTTTTTTTTCTCCCAGTATTTATATATGTATATAAAAAATATTGGCCAAAATTGATAGAGCTATGTTTAAACTGCCTTTATTCTACATAATTTTTAAAGTGTATGGAAGGCAGTTAATTATTTCCAAATATATGTGATGCTTCCCCCCTGCCCCCTTCTGCCTTAGGTCTAGGTTTGAGAAGAGATCAAAAAATGTTGGTGCCTCAGTAACTCTACCTGTTCACTGGTAGTCTCATCTCCTTTAAGAATAATACAGTTAGTTTAAGATGCATGTAGTGTTTACGGATATAGATGAAACTAATTTTAAAGCATGCAAGTTTAAGGAGGCATTGTTTTTATTGATATTTCTATGTGGCAGTGAAGATACTAAAATTAAGCAGTTAGTAGTCAATAATGATCACTTTTTGCATATTCAGAAATTCAGTTTGATTAGAGCTTCAAATAGAGCCTCTAGTCTGATGAGCTCTAGCTATGTAAAATGAGACTTCTTGTGACTCTACAAGAATCATAAAATTTAATCTGATACTAAGACCAAAGAAGTCACTGTCTGAGGTTTTGTTATGCATTCGCATAAAAGAATATTTCACTTATTTGTAATTCAGAAAATCATTAAGGAGTTTAATAGTAAGTTCTTGGGAGATGACTTCTATACTTGGAAGGGCAAATTTCTAAACTTGTGAAGGCGATGCTGTACTCTTCACTCGTAACGGAAGTTAAAACTCTGCTTTAAGCAAAAAAAAAAATCAGCCTGACGTTAAATATGGTTATGCTGGCATGAATCATGAACAAAAGGCAAACTCTTGGGCTGTGTGTGTAACAGCAGTGCTGCTCGCAGTGAGCTCCAGTGCTCCCCTCATGAGCATTTGTCTGGGTTTGTAATGCTAAAATGTCTGAAAGTGGATCCAGTCACCTACAGAGGTGATGATCTTAAGCCTTACTAACACATATTTTTCTTTTTCTTAGTTAGTTTTCACTTCTAAGTCATAAAAAGTTTTCCTATGTCTGGCGTGCGAAGACCCCCATAAACTGAGAGGTGGAGGCTCCCAGCAAATCCTGCATCTGGCTGAGTGTGGGCTGCTGCAGCTACATCCCTGTAGAATGAAATTATTTTGAGTTGTGCTGAAGGAAAATATATTGGATTAGGAGAGTTTTAGTTTGCTTAAAAAGACTTGCTTCCTGTGGTCATAACTTGAAATTTCCTTGTGGTAACCAGTTCCATCTGTCTGTGGGTTTTGTTCCTGCTAATTGTTGTTTTAAGGGGATGATTTAGAAGTGCATTGTTTTATTGTCTGTGTCTATGAACGGCAAGTACTCTGTAAGGACAGAATCAGACAATCAGCGTCCTTCCATTCTTACTGAGCACCATATTTGCTGAAGTAGTTGTAACTTACTGGATTTCAGTTTCTTAAAGTCTTCAACCAGAAGAACAGTGCTTCTTTTTCATACCACTTTCACTTGCAATATTTTGGGCCTCCACTATGTGATCGCATATATATGTGGGTGTGTTGGTATGTGTACATATACGTGTGCATACGAAAAAATGTAACATCAGTTTAAGCAGTTAAGTGCAGTTGACAATAAGCAACTAAGTAAAGCACCTTAAGCACAAATATAATGTGCATTGAGCTAAATGAGAAGCAGTAGAATGGCACTGGGTGAGTGGTATATAGATGTATGGCAGTGATCGATGTACCATTAATAGTAAGTTGGTCGGTATCTTTTGATGTAGCTGGTTTTTGTGTAATTTGCAGTTTTAGTCTTGACAGTATTGAACAAACTCCTACTCTGCCCAGTTTCTGTCCAAGACTTGTTTCCTAGCAGCTTTCATGCCAGAAAGGCTAGTTAAGGCGCTAAGTCCAGAACGGGATGTTACGCAGACCTTGCTTGCAGTTTGTTGTAATTTCTTAGAAATAGGTTGATGGTAGAAAAATTCTTTGATAGGAAGTAAATAGTTTTTTGAAGTACTAGAGTAGTCACACTGTAAGTCAGATTTTCAAGATCACAAAAATGTTAACAAATAAAATTGGCCTATGTAAATGATACAAAACTATTTAAGTCCTTGAAAGCTTCAGAAGAGTTTCCAGTTATTTATAACACCTTAAAACCCTTTTTATTTAAATTTTGTCAAGGCATTGGTTTAATTATATTTTGTTGTCAATAGAACTATGTGCTGGAATACTTTTTGCATTAGAGTTACGAATATATTTGATCTCCTATGATCCTCTTTCAAGAAATACAGTGGAGGAAAATGCAACATATCATTATAGAGAGCAGATGCAATCCAGCCATGATGAGCATATCCCCCCTAGTTCTGAGTTTCACAGTTTTTCCTGGACCCTTAAAATATATATAATGTTGGAGTTTCCAGTATAATTACTTTTCACTGAAATTTCGAAAAGATATGTTTTCATTGTAAATGCTGTGTAGGTTTAATAGATGATGTTAGATTGCTAATCCTGCTGTTGTCATTTCAGATTTGATGGAAATTTTAACACTAACGTTTCTAGAACTATTAGCTGTGATAGACTGTCTACCACTGTCAACAGCAGAGCCTTCAATCCTGGACGTGACTTAAATTCTGGTAAGTAGTATAGTTTGGGTTTTTTTTCCTTCTGTTGTATGTTGGGGTTTTTTCCATTAGACTTTTAACGTTTCCTTGGCATAGAGAATTAGCATTGATTGTCATAGCAACAAGCTTTTATTTCTCCTTGAAACTGTCACACTGCTCTTAATTTGAGATTTCATGATTGAAAGATGATACCTAAAGTAATGTCCTTAGTCTTAAGTACTTTATGAAAGTGTCATGAAGATTTTATTCCAGCCTACCATGGATAATTTTGTTGTGGTTTATGCACTTTTTATTTCTTCTTTTTTTCCAAGGCACTTTCGTTCTTAGGCCTGTCTGCTTTGGCATCAGTAGTGTCAGCTGCTGAAGGGACCATGCAAAGAAGTTTCTCTGATCTTCTTAGCTGAGTTCAGCTGATGTGAGGTTGTGTTTGCAGCGATATGCAAAAACTACAAAATATAAGGACATCCTAAAATATTTCCTTTCTTTGTTTTGTCAGGGCATTTCCATCTTGACAGTCAGTGCATTTGCTCGGTACATTTAAAAAGCTAGAAATATGCTTGGAACCAAAATACATATGACTTATCCATGAAAAATTCAGCTTTGGGTCCTCTAGTGCAGCAAGGTTTTCTTTTTTTGCATCCTAGGCAACTTGAATTAATACATGGCTTTCATGTTTTTTTTAGTCACAGTTTTATCCAGCTGATCCATCTTACTTTTCGACTTTTTATGATGCCTTAGTGTTGTAAATTAGAGAACACTATAGACTTTGGTTGTGGATTTCATTTAGCATAAGTTTTGGCAGTTTTTGTTTGTTGATTTTTTTATTATTTTTTTTTTACAAGTAATGCAGACTTGAGAATTTTTTTTAATTTTCATGTGGTTTTTTTGGAATAAAATACTGATCTATTTTTTTAATGTGACTGATGAAGTGGCAGAACCACTATTCCACCCTCACCATGCACAGAGCATTTGTGTATCTTGCAACAAATAGGGTGAAAGAACCCCAAATTTCTCTCTAGCCTCTCTTACTGTGTCCCTTCTTATAGCTTTGCTTTCTGGATTTCTAATGAAATTTAAAAGAAAAAGTAAAAACCAAAACCAAAATGAACAGTCCCCATTGGTTCCTTTCCATCCCATCCACTGTATACCACGTCTTGAATGCAGGTGCTGCCCAGACAAGATAATTTCCTGACATACGTCTCATCACTGTAATTTGTGTAGTGTTTTCCATCCTAAAGATAGTAGTCTTTGTTCACTTACTATGATTCGCTGGGCTTTTTCGTTTTGCTCATAGGCTTTCTCTTTATTCAAAAAACCCCGAGCAAACAACTTATTAAGATAATGCATAAAATCACATGCAGTTGTTCATTAATCAAAATAATTTTTGAAAGCAAGTTTTCAGGCACTGTTGTAAAAGCAAAGCACTGAATGGATCAATGTTTTTTTATTTAAGTAAAAAACCCCATTCTTCTGCTGCAGAAGATGGGTGTAAAAAAAGTATTAATGAAATGTTCCTTCTTGAGTGGTGGAAAAGAAATAAACCGTAGTTTCCCTTGAACATTTTTTAAATTTCTGGTTTGAATTCTCACAGAAGCAGAGTAAGTGCATGTTCAAGCATCTTGCTGTCCTGGCTCAACAGTAAGACTTGAGTGCCTCCTCTTCCCTTGCCTCGGGCTTGAAAGCTTCCTGATGAAAGGAGTAGCTTCAAAAATTGGCACTGGCAGAGAAGGGCAACAGAAGAGAAGAGAGAATTGAGTGATAGCAAGAACAGGGACGTGCTTCGGGATTTATTGGCAGCAGACTCCTCTGGCTTTCCTGTTAGCAGCTCTCAGAACACACAGCCTTTGGGGGGAGTCTTTTTATTAGTGAGAAAAAGCCTGTAAGAGAGAAATGGAACGGAAAGAGTGGATTGATGCAGAAAAATGAGATGGAAACAGGTTTATTTGAGAAACAGAAGTTGATGCTTGGTGCACACCTAGTGAAATAAGAGGTTTTCTGTAGGTGAGGTACAAGGTATACCCTTAGTCCTTGCTTCCTTGTCTGAAGGTGTTCGAAAGTCTGTGAGATGACAGTTCCCACTTGCCCTTCCCTGGTCCTCATCTGAGAACATCTAAACCACCTGAGCTCCACCACTCCAGGCACAGAACAGGAGACTGGTGTGGCTTCAGGGAAGGGTTGCTACCAGGAGGGTCGAGCAGAATCATAGAATCATTTAGGTTGGAAAAGACCTTTAAGATTATTGAGTCCAATCATCAACCCAATACCACCATGCCCTCTAAACCATGTCCTGAAGTGCCACGTCTACACGTTTTTTTGAACACCTCCAGGCATGGTGACTCTACCGTTTCCCTGGGCAGCCTGTTCCAATATAGAATCATAGAATAATATATAGAATAATGCTGGTGTGGAGCTGGACATTGCCCACATCCAAAGCAGTGTCCTTGTATCACTGCAGAAGTATTTGGGGTTTGGAATAAACTGGATGTGGGAAGGCTTAGGGGCAAGAGGCTGGGTGTTTGTTCTGTGGGTGGAGGCTATTGTGTTGGTGGTATCTGTAGCACTTATGTAGTCATGGGCCATGACCTGTTGTGCCAAAAAAGCAGTCTCTGCCCAAAGGAATTCATGTTCTAAGACAATAGTTGGCTTGAGGCAGGCTGGGGATATAAACAGATTGAGAAGCAGTTTTGGTCAGAAGGACAGAGTGCTGTCAGTGCACCATCCTTACAGCTGTGAAGATGGCTGTCAGGTTAGAAATGGTTTTTAAAAGTACTTAGTGTTTCTCAAAAATCTTAATTATTAATTATTTCTGCAGTGACCTAGTTCTGTGAAACTGCTTACCTTAGAGGATACATTTAGGACAGAGCACTTTGTCTGCACAGGAGCTGTTTCTCAGTAAGTCTCCATGTGTGTATTCATTACTCTATCCTCTTTCAAAGGCGGATTTAGTTTAAAGATCAAACAAGAAAAAAGTTCCTCTAATCTCATATTTTTCTTACTTCTCTTGTAAGTGTCCTCATGTGGAGCTAGTGAGGAATACCTGTTGCATTTTGGATTCAGATTCTACCTCAGCCTGAATTATTTTTCTGCTCTAAAACGCCTGAGAGCTGTTGGTACATCTGGGTATTTTGATCGTGTCTTTTCTCTCCTGCCTTGCTTTGCTAGTTTAGGCATAGAGGCAGGATGGGAAGCCATGGCTTCCCAAAAGTCATGTCATACTGTCTTTCCCACTGGAAAGTGTGTTGGGGAGGACCCCAAGCGTGTTGGTCTCCTAGGGAAAGGGTTTGACAGCCCTCTGCTCCTCCAGCCCAGAAGCAGGAGCTCCTGTACTCTTCTCTAGTTTGCCCACAGTTTCCAAAACCAGCTTGGCCTGTCCATCAACCAGGTTGTCTTCCCGATTGGGTTGATCATTTCACTCTTAATGTAAAAAAAAAAAAAAAAAAAAAAAAAAAAAAAAATTCCCATGAGTATCTCACTTTTCCCGCATGAGTTTTGCAACTTAAGTAATCCGGCCTATAAAAAGCTCTCAGCAAACCAAATTTAAACTCTGCTCTGTTCAGCCTTGATCTCAATTCTCTAAATGTTAATCTTGGCCTGCTCTGTGCACAGTGTAAGAAAGTGGGATCAGAGTGGTGAAGTTGTAGGTGTTGGAAGGGAATGGAATTTGCACCGCAGACTCCGGGCAAGCCACGGGAGCAGAGCCTGGGAGAGCCCTTGGTGCAGACAACCATCTCAGCTCTGGTCTGAATGTTGTGTTAAGAAGGTTAAGTGTAGCTCGTGAAACTTTCAAAAATAAAGAACTTTTTTTTGCAGTGTTCTATTGGACTTTTGTAATATAAAGAGAAAATAAACATTAATCTTGGGGAAGGGAGGAAGAAGAAAGAAATAGATGTACTTCTCTTTTCTCAACCCTTAAAAAATAATGCTTTTGCCACTTTTTTTCTTGATATTGGGAGACTTTTTTTTTTTTTCTTTAATGTCTTGAAAAGGTTTTGTTTTATCTTGGCTCGAGTTTTCCATTTGGATTACTTTTAGCCATTACTACAGAATAGATAAGGAGAGAGTCTCTGTTCTTCAGATGGAATCACAAGCTTCAGTTAGTTAGATTAAGCAATCTGTCCTCACTGGTATGAATAGTCCTTTATTTATTAGACGACAAAATCTTACCCAGAGCCAGTGCATTATGTTATCAGATTCCTTCGGGTTTTTTTCCTTTTGAATAAACAAGGAACCAGTAAATCTTTCTTCTCGTCCTTCGAAGCGCCAAAATGTCTGTTTCAAGTCAGGCAGCTTTAGCAGAGTGCTCTTCCCCAGCAATATGCGTAAATGGTACCAAGTTCATCAATAAATTTTGTCTGTGCCTTATTCGAGGTGTTGATCATTTAAAATGTGGAGTGCCTTGGTCATGTTCCTTATATTACTATACTTTAAACTGATAGTTTGGGTGAGTTAAAATAGTTGGAAGGTATTTGAGCAGAAGAGTTAATACCCCTATTCCAAATGCCTTGAATCAAGGAAGCTGGGCTCGTTCCTTAAAACGTGAAAGGGTTTTTTTACTTCTTTCCCCTTCAGAGTCAAAAGAGCTCCCAAGGAGTTAGCTGGGCTCCATCCTGGCTCATGCCATCAGCAGAATTTTAATTGGGTTCAAGCTGTAGAGCCTTTTATTTCTGCTGAAAACGTGTGAGCCAGAATAGAGTTTGACTCGGAAAATCCTGGATCAGATTTGTACGTCTGGAGAGTTAGAGAATGTCTTTACTTGTAAAATAAACACATTGGCTTTCTGCTGTTGTTTCTGGGGAACACTAAAGTATCTTCATGATGATTATTTTTAATAGAGGTACTTGTCAGAGAAGAACTGCAGTATGTGTGTTGCACAGAAAATTCAACTTTTCTCTTTCTGCGGGGTGAGAACTGTGAGGTCTGCAGCTCAATAAATGCTAAAGAGGACTGTAAGAAACTCTTTTATAATGAGCAATTATGTTCAGTAGTTCCTTTTTTTTTTTCACTGACTGTTTGTGCCGTTCTTTGAAGATTAATTAGTTAATGATTTGACTATGCTTTGAAGATGTAAAGTGGTATCTAGAAGTGCTAAGTGTTATCATATCGGATTCCCTTTGAAGTTTTATAAACTATCACATAGGGCTTTCTTTCTAAAAGTCCTTTTTGCCTGGTGAGATATTTATAATTAGAGAGAACGATCATTTCAAATATTCTGGTGTTAATACTTTCCAACTTTTTCTGTCTGCAGCAGAATTTGGGGTCAGATAGTGCCGCATTTTAAGTGGAGGGGACAGAGGTTTCAGAGTGACCTGGCAGTGCCAGCTCATGGGCAGCTCCCAGTTGTCCATTTATATCCCCAGTCTGTGTCTGAAATTAAGAGATTCCACCAAGATATTTGTGTTTATAACAAGACTTGGACACTTGGCTTCCTCCCAGTAGTGTGATATGAAGGCTAAGTCTTTATTTAGTGGTGATGCTCACTTTAGAAAAGCAAAATCATTACATGTCCTCAGTAATACAAAATACTTGGTAATTTGTGTTAGAACAGCGAGATGAGTATCTTCTTATACTTGCAAAATCACTTGAACCTGACCAGAAAATGAAAAAAAAAAAAAATTACTTTTTGAATTAAAATGGGAACCACAGGTCAAGCATATGGAGCCTAGGAAGTGAGTACCAGTGAGAAGTCCTCCATTGGTGCTGCCAGGGGTATAATTTTGACAGATTTAGCCTTTAGCTATAGGCTAGGCAGGCAACTGGTCTTACAGTATGTTTTTTGTTGGGGTCTTTTGCTTGTGTAACCTGTCCAGAGGCTGGCTTTGCTGGAAGGAGGAGGTGGGAATAAAGTACTGGCAAGCAACTGAAGGAGTGGACGTTTTGGGGTAAGTGAGGTTAGGCTGAAAAAGAGCTGGGTGTCCTGGCAGGGACCAAGAAATGAAGAAATATCTGCAGGGCATTCTTACAGCTTTAGTGGATGGAAAATAAAAATGCACTTAAAAAGTGTGTATTTTTCAGCCATGGCTTATCTACTGGGAGATTGTCTACTGTGGTCATAGGGGGAAAAAAAAGGAAGAAAAAAAAAAAAGCAAAGAGTTACGATAAAATTGGTAGTCTCTGGGGAAGGCATTATTGAACTAACGTACTAGCTGAAGGAAAACACGAGCAGAACTTTGTAAAAAGAAGGAACGGCAGAGAGAGGCACCAAGGCTGTAAGGAGTTTGAGGTTCAAAACTAATTGTTTTATGGGGAAAATGAACATTTTTAAATCCAGATACTCTCGTGGGGAAATGAATACAAATCACGGCCTTGTGGGAGTGAGAAGTTTATCTTTAATACAGCAATGACTAACCACCCCACCACCCCTTTTAAGTGTAAACTCCTTTATTTTAATGCTGTTGGTGAAGCTAATCTGGACAAATGACTTCATCCAGGCTTTAACTGAATGTTCACATGTCTGATTTGAAAATATTTTTTTTTTTCAAGTTCTGTAACCCATAACGAAAACTTAAATAGCAGAAATTCAGCCTCTTTATACAAAACAAAACAATTGCCATACTTCACCCCCAGAACTATGAAATCCTGGTGGCTAGGCTTAAAAAGTATTTAAATGTTCAATAGTCTCATGTCCCTCCCTGCCTGCAAGGCAGTGCCATCACGTGAACCAGCAGTTCAGCTGTAGTGTCTCGCTGAAAACCGCGGTGTCCAAAAGAAGCACTCAGTGCACATGACGGACTCTTTTGTAGGTACTCCATGCCTGCACCTAAAGAAATAACCAGAAAATTTAAGGGTGATTTGCTAATTTGCTGCATTACACCCACTGCATGATAGAGGTGTGAGGTTCTTCTCTGGCACCTGGACATCAGGGAAACCAGGAATAACCTGCACATCCCAAGTGCTCTGCTTGCACGGTGGTGGTGTGCTGGGACTTTGGTGACCTTATTTATGTCAAAGTGTAATTGTATTAGCTTTTTCTAAGTTTTTTGTATTGCAGTAGAATGGATAATGGGGATTGTCATACACCGTTGAAAGACAGTGTTGTTTAAAAAAAAAATTTTTTTTGGAAGAATTTTCTTTTTCCTTTTTTTTTTATTTTTCTTCGAAGGTTTTGATACTTTTAAAGGATTTTTTTCCCAGGGTTCTCTTTGTAGCTTAATAAAGGGTTATCAGATACTCTCCTGGATTCCCACAGCTGTGGCCGTGCAATGTGCTCCCATGCAGGAGAGCTTGTGTGGGCTGTGAGCACTGGTGCTACATGTTCTCTGAAGGGTCAGGCTGCCCAACCTTCAATGGGTTCAGAAATTAACCTGGGTTTTTCCAGACAAGATTTCAGAGAGGAAAAGAGGATGGGTGCTTTGGAGGGGGATGAGGAGGGGAATTTCTGGTAGTCCTAGCTATAAAAGCTAGAAACTCTGTGTGCGTTAGGTTTATTTTGTTTGTAATTAAAAATGATTTTTGCCTTAAGTTTTCCATAGTACCTAAATTAGGCAATATTAAAATTTCAGGTTTTTTTATGTCCCTCCTAGGCAGAAACCATTGTCCTTGACCAAAGAAACCCGCTCTTCGTACAAATCAGAAATGGCACTGCTAAATTGGTATATCAGGTGTGAAAACAAACCGAGGACTTAAGAGAAATTTCGGGGGACCTGGGTTGAAACAAACAGTATTAGCAAAGTTGTTTGCCATTTCATTGGAAGATCATGGGTGCTTTCTTTGCAAGCATGAAAATGCATGAGACAACAGATTCCTGCTCCCAAGAGCATTACCTGACTGATTTTACCTGTGCACAGGGGAGAGAGAGCAACAAGCTTTGGCATCTTTGTTGGAGTTGAATTGGTATTTTTTTGGAGGAAGATGAGAAAGTGAGAGGTTTGAGCAGAGTGTAGTTCTGGTTCCCGACCCAGTCATTAACGCACTGGGAAAACCCTCATCAACCATTTCATGTCTTGTTGTTGTTTCTTCCTCAGCCCATTGAGGCACCAAATTCTTCAAAGCCACAGTTGTGCAAAGCTGCATCTTTGTACAGAGTCCAGCAGGGTGCAACCAGGACTTCCACTAGGACTTCTAGGCACTGTGGAAATATAAAAAAACGTGGCAAAAAGGAGGGAAAAAACCCCCAAGATAGTGTTTTTTACAGGGTAATTGTGCTGAGCTGAATGTGGAGAGAACATCGTGGCCGCAGCCAGTCTGGGAAACTTGAGTAAGTGCTAAACTGTTGAGGATGTTGAACTTAAACTATACTCTATGTGGATATTTTGTTGTAGAATCTCTGGCTAAGGTTTGAAATGTGCCCTGCAGTGATTTCCAACCCAAATACTGTCATATTTGATAATGAATGAGATCCAGGAGATGAAACTGTCTGGCCTATTTTCAGTGTCAATCCTAAGGGAAATGCCGAAAGTAAATGCTCAGCAAAAGGTGAGGCACTGTAAGTCAGAGCTCCCCTCTGCCAGTTCTGGCTAGTTTTATAATCAAAGAACACGAAAGGAGAAATGGCAAGGAAATACTTCTTTTTTTCTTTAATGCATTTTAAGCTGATATGATCCATTTTAGCTTTTAGGTAAAAACTAAAGAATTCAAACCTTCAAGTTTTTATTTTCAGCTTGCTGCAACCAGAGATGATTATTTGCCCCGAGTGGAATATAATCCTGTTACTGTCGTGGTGATGAGAGGGTTTGTGCCTCCCATGCTAATGACTTTCCTTTCCCGCTCTCCTGGGAGTGTTTTTCCTCTTGCTTTAAGGGACTCAGCAAGCCTACGGCTGCCTAATGTCACTGGCATGGCAAAGCTGGTGATTGCATGGGATGAGCGCCGATCCTTTCATGTCTCCAAGCTTGCAGGGAGAGCAGTCGAGGTGCGTGCTCCGGGTGGCAGCTAGGACGTTTTCATCGTGCTACGAGGCAGAAATCCCACTGCTGCCTCTGCCTGGGGTGATTCAAACACGATTGTCCCCACCTGGGCTCGTGAGTGCTCGGGGTTTCCACACTGTACGCTCTGTTGGTTTAGCTCGGTGTATTAAATGTCTTTGTAAGTTATTCGTGCAAATGGTCTCGGCCCTGGGGTAGCTGCTTTATTTAGTCGTTGGGTTTGGTGGTGTTTTGTGTTTTTACTAATGTAGTCAGTTTTGTTAGTATCACTAAGCTGTAGCTTTTGAATTGCTTTTATTGTTAGTGTTAAGTAGTGCTTCCTTAGAGACTATTTTGATAAGCAAGCAAGCACATTTTAAAAAGAATGAATGGGGCTATAAACTACAGGAGGGTTTGAGATCTGTACCCTACGGTTACACTCTGAGCTCAGTTCCTGCTTGACTACACAACTTGGGAACCTGTCATTTACCTTCTTTGTTCTTTACTTTTTGTCTATGCAGTGAGTAACTAATAATCACCTGCTACAGAGGAGTTTGAGAGACTTGGAGGAAAGTTGTGATATAGCTGCTAAGAACTGTTATTATCATTCTTTCTGAGTTTTATGATCTTGAAAACGGGAGCGTGGTGGAGATGCTCACAGTGAGGATGGGTGGAACCAGCATGGAGCCACCACCCACCAGCTGGCACTTGGAGAGTGTGGCCACTGCATAACCCTTTGAGGGAAGATGGTGTGTTTTCCCTGAAAAGTGGCTATTTCTCCTAACAAGCAATACTTGAGGGGCCCACAGCCTTGTTAATTATGGCACAGGGATAATGAGAAACTTGGAGAATTCTTGAGTCCCAAGAGTGGGAGCTGTACCTATCTACCCTTACACAAGTAGGATAGCACGATGAACAAAGAGGAAAGACTCCCCCTGTTTTTTGAACCTTTTCAGCTATTCCTGTATGGTGAGTTTTTCCTTGACCCACATTTGCATGTAAAACTATTTTTGCTAGATGTTCATGTAGACATTTTTAAACACGTCAGAATAGGTAATGTTAACAGAATGGGTTACAGACCTGTAAGCAGCAAACCTATTTAATATTTTGGAGTTATTTCAGTATAAAGAACACATGATTTTTTTTTTTTAACATTGGGGTTTTTTTCTTTATGAAAACTCTATGGACAATGTATTTATCATTACATGTAAATGTATGTACGTTTCTATACATATTACATATAACTGCCTTAGTCTCTTCCTTCCTTGCTCCTGCCTTGGCTTCTTGGGACCCAGTTATACTTCAGAGATTCAGGAGTTGTCATCACATTAAAATCTCAAATCCAGTATTAAGTTTCCAAAAGACTTTAACTGTTTGCAAGTCAGACATGAAGCTCTATCAATCCTTAAATAGTGCTACTTGTATTTCATGTTGGGACCCTGGTTATTCTTCTCCAAGCCCATAGGAGAGAGGCCTTGAATAAACACACCTCCAAGTTTGATGTCCATTTGTAACTCTATTTCATTTTTCATTTTTCCTCTCCAACCTTCAGTTCTTGCTGATAATCTGAAGTCTAACCCAGGAATTAAATGGCAGTATTTCAGCTCAGAAGAAGGCATTTTCACCGTTTTCCCAGCCCACAAGTTCCGGTGCAAAGGCAGCTATGAACACCGCAGCAGGTATGATTTTGTCTCCTTAAGATTTAATGGGCAAGGCACTAAAATTGAATTCCTCAAGCACTGATTTCATTTCAGCGTTACGCTTTGCCAAGACGACACATTCATGAGTAACTTTTAATGGTGTCCCTTGAGTTTTCTTAGGTTTTTTTTAAAGCACCAGTTTTCACTTTTAAGAAACTGAAGTAAAATAAAATTACATACAGGTTGCTCACCTCACCCAAATCAACTAAGCCGTAAAAAGCAGTAACTTGTAAGTTGCGAGTCAGCCCATAGGCAAAATTTGACTTATATTTGACTCATACTTGACCCCTGCTAATAAAGTAGTGAACAGGTATTCTACTGATTTGGCAGGTGCATGACTTTGGAGAGGGGTGTGGAAGGATGAGAGGCTTGAAGGGGCATAGGGAGGAGCATTCTTCCAGTCTCCACCCAAGGTTCAAGTGGTACATCATGCATAGTAGGGAAGCAGCAATAGTGGAAACTTCCTTTTTCTACTAGAAAAACTGTAGAAAAAGTGTTCAAATGGTGACAGGGTTTTCCTGCACAGGGGAATATTTCTATTCTGTAGGCATGAAGAAAAGCATTTGTGGTGCAGTATTTTTTCCCTAGCTTTTGCTGTCAGTACTGTAGGACTGATAAAGACTCAAGGGTGGAATCTTCTCAGAAAGTGCAGTGGCTTTAGTATCTCTGGTCACACATTAGCTGATTGTACCGGTTAATCAGTCTATGCGGAGGAAGTATCAGCACATCCAGGTACGTTTCCATGTAGCTGAGTGCACAGAGACTAAGAAGTGTTTTGGTTACCTGTCAGTGTTGAGTAATCAAATGTTTACAGATGTTGTCTTCTGTGTGTCATCAAAGCATGAAGCGTCTGGGCTTGATTAAGTTTTCTGTGGTCTTGCAAAGGTGTGGTCTGAAGACGTGAGAGCTGGGGGTACCCTAGTCTTGATCAGAACTGTGACACTAAAACCATTGGTGATTTCATCCAGATCACTTAGTCTGGGTCGCAGATTCTTCATGGTTAAATAAGGGATTTCTTTTTGCTAATATTTACTTCAGAGGGTAGTTTGGATGGATTAATTAGTTAATACTTAAGTGCTTTGAAGATCAAACGCCCTATTTAAGTTCTAGGTATTAATACCAGTATAAAGCTGCAGGCTCTTTTACAATTAAGAACTGATTTGTGCCAGTTGTTTATTGCAGCGTCTTGTCTAAAGTCTTCTGCATTTCCTTTACTCTTAATAAGATTTCTGTGGCTGTCTTTGCTATAATATATTTTAGATCCCCAAACTCACACTTGACTCTAGTTTTGGGTCTGGACTAAAGAGGAAAGAGAGTTGTCTTTTTTTTTTTTTAATCCCTCCTCCTTGCTG
This sequence comes from Aviceda cuculoides, assembly GCA_035590195.1. Classification (NCBI taxonomy): domain Eukaryota; kingdom Metazoa; phylum Chordata; class Aves; order Accipitriformes; family Accipitridae; genus Aviceda; species Aviceda cuculoides. The sequence goes on along the minus strand of JAVJGG010000090.1, from coordinate 2,782,974 downwards.
AAGATCTTCCTAATTTGTTCCAGGTTGAAACCTTGGCATGAGAGCTTGTGAAATCTTTCACATATCTCTCACAATATTGAACTGGATCTGAGCACTGCTTCACTGAATACATGTTTTTTGATGCTAGCACAAACAGACACATGGCAGCACCAAGACCCATCACCAGAGTTAACTCAGATTGGCTGTGGGGTTTAAAACCGCGCACGCCCAAGGGGTTGTGGAGCACGACCCGTGTGAAATGCAGTCCAGGCAACAAGAGAAGACCCTTTCTTGGCCAGAAGCCTTCCATTATTACAATAAACCAAACACCCTGTGCTAATGCAACTCTGCACAGTTGCACAGGTTTTTACTTGTCATGTAACCAGCAGATACCCACTATTGCACTTACTTCTACGTGTGAGTAAGGTTCCCGGCACCCAGCGTTTATCATGAGGCATTTCTCGCTTGTCAACACTTAATCCAAACCTTGATGTGAGCTGCTGCAAACAGTAATCCCAAACACTGCTGCCGCATCAGCAAAATTGTTTATTCCTACCTAAAAGTGGTTGCTGTGACAGAGGGAAAAGGATCCCACACCTGATTTAGGTTAAAAAATAAGAAAGAGAGTGGAAGTGAGGGCCTTTTCTGTATGTTCAGGTTCTCATCTGGTCTTTCCTAGTAGAAGTTTTCATAAAGGCAAAAATTCCTGTTATAATTAATTGTTTCTTCATGGGGTGCTTTTTTTTTTTAATTCTTGAATATTTTCACCAGTAAACATTTTACTGGAAATTACAGGATGACTCATGACAGTGGTTTGGGTTTTGTTCTTCTTCAGGCCTGTCTATGTTTCTACTGTTCGACCTCAGTCCAAGCATATTGTTGTCATTGTGGACCATGGGGCTTCGGTCACAGAGACACAGCTTCAGATCGCCAAAGATGCTGCTCAGGTTATTCTGAGCTCTATAGATGAACACGATAAGGTAAGCTTTCTGCAAGCAATGAGCGTATTTTCATTGGTTTTAACCATGCTTAGTGTTTTCAGTTTTTAACTTGTGGTCCATGGATTCATGGGGATCTGTGGTCTACCTCTAATGGGTGATGAAGACTTGAACTCACTTTTGGAAGCTTGTATTACTGCAGGGGAAACATTTGTGGATCCACAGGCTGAAAAAAAGTGAAAACCACTGATGTAAAGCAAAGTCTTGTTTCTGAATAATCTTTGAAGGCTTCTTCATCTTGGCAGGAACTTCAGGTGATGGTCAGCAGTGTGATACACTGTGCAATTCGGAGAAACATGCTCCGAGCCTGATGACTTCTGAAGTACTAGATTGCTTTGAGCAACTCATTTTACCTCTGAGGATGTCTTTTTTGCTTGTGAAAATGGAAATTATTTATTCTGCTGCTGTGCTGGAGTGAGCTGTAGTATAATTAGCGTTTGGAAGGTTCCCAGCCAACCATGATACCAGCAAGGAAAGGATGAAGCAAAGGGCCAAAAAATCTGGGTTTTGTTTCTTACTCTGACACAGATACTCTACTTGACAATGAGAAAGTTACTTAACCTGTAATTTTTTTCAGTACAGATTACAACCAGGGGCCCATAAGGTGATTCTGTAGGACCACAAGCAGCCCCCAGTTTGGTCTTTACTTTTAGTAATTCTCTGCTAGTGGGACCCTGATCATTCTTTCTGTTTGGGTTTCATTTTTTTTAGTAGGAAAGGAATTTCGGTCAAATCAAGTTGAAGAACAACTGATTATAATCTTTGCCTTAAGTATTCTCATTAATAGTATGGGAGAAACACTTACAACTTCTGTGCTTTTAGAGAGTTTCGGTAAAATAATGCTTATAGTTTAGCAGAATTAATAGTACTTAAATTTAAGTGTCAAAAGTGTCTTAATGTAGACCTATAATGAAGAAAATACATTTAAGATGCATATTACTTGGTCAGTAACTCAGTGGTTATGAAACCTGTTATACGGGTATGTAATTACTGCTTAATTCTGTGACTGTCTTGCATCACCCGTAATTTATAGTAAAGTATGCCGCTTATTTAATAAGACTGGTATGTTATGTGTATATTAATGCAAGTATTACCACTACCTGCCTTAACTTATTTACAGGATAAAAATCGATGGTAGATTTGACTTGCTTTGACTGAAACATTAAAACAACATAATGCTCTGCCTATGAAAAGTTCTTAGAGGTTGGTTTTTTTCGTCTTCTGTATACACTTCACTTTTCTATAGGCACTCAAGGCTTTCCTGAAAATGCTCTGCTGATTTTGTTTTCAGTTATCTCTAGTTCACTTAGGCTTCTGCCCAGAACAGTGTATTAACTATTATGTATGAGCAGAGTGAAGCTGACTTCATCTGAGAAACAAAGGCTGAAGTCTCTTTTTCTTGAAATCACCATAAGTCTAATCCTTTTCAAATTTGATGGATTTATGCCTCAAGCATTTATTTTTTAACAATTGAGTTTTAAATCCACGGAATCTCTTCAGTTGGCTTATCATTGTGTTTTCTATATCGGTGTGTAAAGAATTATAAATGGTAAGGTAATCCAATATAGTTTCTTCTCTTTCAAGATCTCTGTGTTAACCGTGGCAGACACAGTAAGAACCTGCTCGCTGGATCAGTGCTATAAGACATTTCTGTCTCCTGCCACTAGTGAGACAAAAAGGAAGATGTCCACCTTCGTTAGCAGTATAAAGTCATCTGACAGCCCTACACAGCATGCAGTGGGATTTCAAAAGGCTTTCCAGTTGATACGAAATACAAACAATGGCACAAAACTCCAAGGAAGTAAGTCCCTTGTTGTGCAATCCTGATTGTTTCTGAGGCTTGCAAATGTTTTCTTATTCAAGATTCTCACTTTGACAGAGGCCAAAGGATTGTAGTGTCTGGAATATATTCTTTTTTAAAAAAGCATGTTTTTATTAAGTAGCATTTACTTGATCTGGAATCTGCATGAGTGACTGTTGAATATGGCCGTTCCGTTTTAATTTATTTCACTTACTGACTTTGTTTTGAAGTATAATATGAAATTGCAGGATTGAATTGCCTGGTAGCTGAATTATTTCCCAAATGTGTGTGTGTGGGGGTTCTTTTAATGAAAATTGCTGTTGCTGCAGGTTCATTGACTTATTGCTAAAACATAGCTATATGGGTAGCATGCCTGACTGGAATCCTATGGAAGTGGCCCTTGCTTCTCAGCGAAAAGGGGTTTTTGAGAATACCAATTGTGGGTGATATTTTATGGAATGAGGGGTTGGCCTGGCTAAATTTTCCCTCATCTAAGAATATCATCCTGAATTTTGTTGTATGCATTATGGGCTTTCTCCTTCCCATTCCAAAGATTGGTGATTTTTTGTAATGAGGATGTGGTGAACGATGTGGAGAAGATGGATGTGAAATTGAGTGGCACATTTGCTTGCCAGGAAGCCGTGGAAAACAAATTCTTGAAGCTGTAGTCTGAGTGCTCATTGGAGTAGAGAACGTTGCCAATGCTGTGTCAGGGTGGAGAAAGCAGACCGATCTCTATCTGTTTAGTCAATTTATGTAATGCAAATCCCATAGCTTGGTCCTGCGCCTGCTCCAACGAGTGCAAATTCTTCATTGTCCTGAAGGGCACCAGCTCAGAACAGAAGGTGAAAAAGAAAAGTCCAGGAACGAAAGTGCTTTGGAAGAACTAAGGAAATGTGCAGCTACTTCACATGACTCCTTCGGCTTATAAGATAGTGCTTTTGCTATTAAAGGTTGAGCCAACTTCTGAACTTCAGGCCGTAGATACGGTGAAACATGTATCTGACTGTATACTGCTTAGCTGAAAGATGGGGTGGTCAAGGGCAGGTTTTTACCATCCTCTGGCAAAATTATGAGAGGGGTGCAACTTTCTAGAAAATAAAATTAAAAAATCCAGTGCTGCTGAAGCTGGCTGGGATAAGGTGCATTAGTCATCAGTAGTTATTCCAAGAACATCAGCTGTAGAGTCTTGCAGCATCCTCCTACATATCTTTTATGTTTGGCACTGTTTTTATATTAGGATTAGAAGGTTTTGGCATGTTCTTCATTAATGTGAAAACACATACTTTTCTTAGGTTTCGTACCAAACAATTATCTTGGGGCACAAGTACAGAAAGTTAAAAGAAAAGGCAAATGTTTTGGATTTAGGTTTTCTCTAAGTGTGAAAGATTTTGAAGACCTAATGTGTATATAGCAAATTTCAGAATTCATAGGGTGAGACACAATAGGTTTGAGAAGAGGATGTTTATAAAACGTCTCATTGTCTTGTAAATAATCTTTTCATCTTTTTTAAAAAGAAAAATAAACCTAGAAAAAAAAATCATTCATTTCACTGTTAATTTTCTGACATCCTGTTCCTGGAGAACAATGTGTGGGTGTGTCAGGGAAGCTGTTGAGATACAGCCTCGCTCCCGAATTTGCACTGGAAAAGTTAGAAGGGAGCTACTGGTGTGAGATAGAAGAATTGTGCCGTTGAACATGTCTGAATTTCCTGCTTTATGCTGGTTCCTACTGCGATCCTGTTCAGCAGACTCTCATCCCAAAGTGTAAGAAAATGCTCTGCCACTGAGTGCCAACATTTCCTGAAAACTCAAGGCAAATAGGTAGGGGGGAGGTGTCTGTGTGTATACATATATAAAATTGCAGTGTAGCTATATATATATTATATACATGCACACACTGTAGATAGATAGATAAATGCAGTAATGGTACACTGAATATAAGGGTCTTTTCCAGCTATCAGAAGTGTAGTTTATCAAATAGTATAGGATGATCAGCTATTGAATGGTAAGATGCATTGTTAGCACTTGTCCCTAATGCAGACTTAGGACAGTCTTATGTTACTTCTGCTAGAAAAACTTTTAGACTGCAGCATCATATCTGGCTGCGGTATATAATAGCTATGCTATAGCCTAGGAAACACATTAATAATTTTCCTTAAACTACAGCCAAAGCTGTATTAATACCTGGCTTTGCTTTTTTTCCTAGTTTTAGCTTCTTAAAAAAAAGGGGGGGGGGCAGAAATTCCCCCCAAACTAACAGCTGCTCTCACTCGTTTGTAACAAAAGCTAATTCTGACTGAAATTCTTTTCAGGTCATGATGACAAAAAGTAGAAGTCAAAGCATTCGTACCTATTTAAAAAAAAAAAACGGCAAAACTACAAAAAAACACTAGATGAGACAGCAGAGTTGGTTTATAACCAGCTCACCTCACGTTCTTCAGATAATATGCTGGTGTATAATCCCTACAAGTGTTTTAATTATACGCATAAACCACTTTTAATACTGAGATATAATATAGTGAAACAGGTTGGTGTGTAAGCAGTGATGTGAATTTACGTGTTCAAAGGCTTTGAGGCAGGCCTTTCGCCAAGGACACACTCAGCTGGAAAAACGTGTTCCAACTTCAGGCGAAACGAGCCGACGATGAGCGGCGGTGTGCCGTGTCACATTTCTCAAGCGTTACGCTCTGACCCACACCGTAGGAAAGCGTCAGGTGCCTGGAGAAAAACAGCAGGTCAGGAGACGAAACTTGGAGGTTTTTCACTTTCATTAAGCCCTCTCCATGGAGTTTGAGCAGCTCCTGCAGCACGCTGCGTGCTGGTCTTGCGCGGTCCTGCCTGGTTGCAGCCGGGCCAGAAGGTGCCTGTGAGGTCTGCTCAGGAGAGACAGGCATCGAATAAAACAGATGTTTGTTAAATGCTATTAATGGGAGTTTAATAATGAATAATGTAATTCGTAAGTCTGCAGTGTGTTTATCCACTGTAGATTCCTGTGAATCTCACAAATGAAGCTGTTGGCAATATACGGTCGTAAGCAGATCTAAGGGCTCTTGCCGCATGACTTTCCTGAGTTAAAAATCTAATGTGCTTTCTACTATATATATGTAATTCTTTTTAGATACTGATATGGTCATAATTTATCTCTCGGCTGGGATTACATCAAAAGATTCCTCGGAAGATGATAAAAAAGCTACTCTACGTGTCATCAACGAAGAAAATAGTTTCCTCAATAACTCAGTAATGATTCTTACTTACGCGCTTATGAATGGTGAGAAATGTTTTTGTATTTCCAGTGGATGAAAATACTTCCCTTCCATTGTACAGCTAGTTTATTAAGCTCATCCAAATGTGATTCCATGCCTTATTGGGAGCAATTTGTTAATGGATTTTGGCCCATGTAAGCCAGAGGCTGCATCCAGATGTTAATTCTTTTGTATGTAAAACTGTGTGCCGCTATATGCTTATATATCACAATGCAGCTGCTCAGGATATAAAGTGTTGTTGCCTGAATTGTCTAGTGGCAACCAGACTGAATTAAATTTGCTAACTATTGCAACCGTAAACCTTCCTGACACTGCCTCTGTTTCCTGGTGCAGCAAAATGAGAGTCTACGTGACTTCTGTTTCAGTCATTAGCTAAGGAGCATGAATGTAACATCAAACGTAATCTGAAAAGCTTTGAGAACTTAGGACCCAGCTTAAGAGTGAAGTTAAATAAGAAGATCATGCGCACAGTAGTTTGGCATCCTGTGCTTTTTCCAACAAAGCATTTTCAGTAAGAAGGCTGTATGTTGCTAAACATTGCACACGGGCTCTAGCCAAGGAAACTAATGCTTAAGCTAATGTATCGTTTGACTGTAAATTTAAATACTCATTTGAGACCTAATATGTACAAAAGTCTTTGATTTGTCTGCAGGAATTGAGCCTGGGACTTGTGTAAAATGTGAAACTTCTAATGTTTAAGCTAAAGAACAAAGTCTGTTATCTCCAAGGGCGTGTAATATGCTCCTGGTCCTTTATGTGGACTAGCCACCAGTGGAGAACAAAGAGCTGTCCTGTGGATTTATGGGTCACATAAGTCTTTGTGAAAAGATCTTTGTTTAAAGTGGTGATGTGAACAGCATGTTAAGTTTTTGCACTGTGTAACAGTATGTGAGAGGCAATCTTAATAAATTTTTGTACTAGCTAATTACTTTTCCAAAAACCATACTAGTCTTTCAGCACTTTACCTTATTGCTTAAATAAGCCTATAGTATATTCAGTCCTACAGTATAGTGTGTGTATCGTTTTGCTTTTATTTACAGTACTTTGGAGTAAGATGCCGAAGTCTTGATGGAAATTGAACTTCTTTTATCTCCTTCTTTCTATGTCTTGCATCTCTGTTTCAGAGGGGGTGACAGGTTTGAAGGAACTAGCCTTTCTGCGAGACCTGGCAGAGCAGAACTCGGTAAAGTACGGGGTGCCGGACCGAACAGCCCTACCTGTGATCAAGGGAAGCATGATGGTCCTAAACCAGCTGAGTAACCTGGAAACTACAGTCGGCCGATTCTATACAAACCTCCCCAACCGAATGATTGATGAGGCAGTCTTCAGTCTGCCTTTCTCAGATGAAATGGGAGACGGTAAGTGCTCGCGTTGAATTGAGGTATAAAAACGTAAGAGATTAGGTTCCCTTTGCTTATGTATTCTCAAATATAGTCTTATAAGATGATGTTTTTAGGTGTGTTCCCAAGGCAAATATAAAATTAGCCTTTCATGCCAGCAGGTTTTTTATCTGCAGAAGGTCTAGTTATGAAAAAAGTGGCAATAAGACATGAAGTAGATAGATCTAGGTTGGATTCTTGGAGGTGAAATTTGTTCTTAGGTATGTGTACATATATAGCATCCATAATTTAATTTGTGGAGAGAAGTTATTTGTACTTGAGGGAAGCAATCTTGTCACGTTGAAATGACAGCCATCGCCATGCTGCACCATTGGAGCGTTCATTATATCAGTATTTCTGAATGTCTCGAGGCCTTACAGGTAGATTCCGGGGACTGCAGAAGTCCCCACAGTGGAAGAGAGAAAAAGTTACTATTGTTTGGGCCTCCCTTTCCTGTGGAGCCATGGACGTGACTTTTGAGTCATCTTTCCTGCTGGAATTTCCTTTATTCTGTCTTTGCACCCCAAGCAATGGCTCTTCACAACTAGTTTAGCACCCATTCCATGCTGCCGGGCTGTGAAGGTGGGGATGCTGGACACTGGCAGTCAGACCTCAGTGAGAGGGGGAAGGCAGCCAGCTTAGCAAATGGCACAAAGAGAGATTATTAAATATTGTCTAAAATTCACTATCCTTAGTTCTTCCTTTAGCTTCAGCACACTTGGTCTGCCCCCAGCGCTGGGCAGAAGAGGAAGCCTTGAGCTGGCTGGTGATCGCCTGGCCAGTCTGGAGCGAGTGATACACTGAATTTAGTAGAAGCCTAGTGACAGTTTTTCCAGACTGTGAATGCATCCTGAAGAATATCTTAACGCAGCAGATGTCTGCAGTCTGGTTCTTCCATCAGTTCCTAATTTATGCTGATGTGGTGGGAAGGTGCGTGGATCTTCCCTTTTTACCTAAAAATTAGATGCCATGTTAGCAAAAACTGTGTGTTCAACTTGATCTGATTTGCCACTACATCCAGTAATGGAGAGACCGAAGGTGTAGGTATCGGTAGAGACTTCTGGGAGCGCACCAGCATGTGTGTGAGATGACACGTGTAAGAAATGCAGAATCGGAGAGTTCCGTTTGTGCTCAGGGTAAGCACGCACTGCAGGGTGATCCTTTTGGGGGGGTTCTTGTTGGGGGGCAGGTTCAGGAGGTAGGGAGCAGGCTTAGGCTGCTCCCACGGTGCTGGCAGAGCTCTCCCGGCTGGACACACACCCAGCCGTGGGTCCCGCTGCCTGAGCTAATACTTGCTTGAGCGTCACTAGTTGTAAGCTGCAGTGCTGCTTCTCCTTTTACCTTTGGGATCGGGGGCCCTTCCTAAAGCTCAGTGTACACGCTTGGAATGTCAGAGTTGTAGGGTTTACCCCTGCTAGTTCTTGGGCAGCTCACCTGACATTTCTCTAGCACCGCTCCAGTGCTCTGTAAAGGGATGTGACCATCACAGTGATGTTAGGAAATGCAATGGTGATTTTGTATTGCTTTGACAATTGAGCAAATTCTGTATTTCTTCATTCAGGACTTTGCATATTCTTCGTCTCAGCTGGTACATAGGAGTAGTTGAGGGTTATGCTGAACAGTTTTCAAGGGCTCCTGAGTTTGGGTTGCACATTTGCCTTGTATGTTGACTCCCAAAACAAATTTAAGACTATTCCTGACCAAATCTCTTCTGAGTCAGAATGCTTGCTACTTTCTGTATTTCCTAACCTTGGTAATTAAGCTGTATTATTGCTCTCTCACAAAGCTGTATCCAAGCATAATGGAAAATTTGAGCAACAGAAAGATTAGAAATGGTGCAATAGAGAAGGATAGTCTTGCATAAATTTCAAGGTGTACTTAAAAGCTTATACATGCAAATGAATTTTATATTGGTTCGAAGGAAAAGAGTTGCTGAGTTTCCAAATAGCAATGGTGTAGAAAGTAAGAGAAATAAGGTATTACCAAGAGTTCTTACCTCAGGCACAAGATGCATCCCAAACCATTGTGTAATTAGGGGTATGATTCCCAGTACAAGTGGCCACATTGGGATTTAGTTAAGCAGAGGTTTCATATTCTGAATATGCAATTAGATGAGCAATAATTCATCCCTGTTGCTTTACAAGTACAAATTCTCTTCCTCCTTCCTCCCCCTATTTTTTTAAATTGCTTTAAATGATGTTAAAGGAACAAAGTACTACCTTGGCATTTCATGCAAATGCATTTCTTATCTGTAAGGCATCTACTTGCAGACTGACAAAATTCCCAAAACATTAATTGTGGTGTATATTTTAATAAATTGATTAAATGTACCTTAGGTCACTAGCAGAAACATAGAAATTAACTAATTAGGGAGAGTGGCTAACAGCCAGACATGTCAGATAACCTGCTCAGCTTCCCTGTAGGTGTGCCAATTTTTGTCCTTATCCCAGCAAGGAATACTATAAAAAATTTAACTGCATAACATTTTGAAATGATAAAGTGCATGCTCTGTTTCCGCTAAAAATAATTAACTAGATATTATTGCTGATGGTTTGATGTTATTTCTCTCATTCTAAGGCCTGATAATGACTGTAAGTAAACCGTGTTACTTTGGAAACCTGCTGCTAGGGATTGTTGGAGTAGATGTTAATCTCGCATATATCTTGGAAGATGTCACCTATTATCAAGACTCCTTGGGTTCCTACACTTTCCTCATTGATAATAAAGGTAACTTTTTGGCTCATATAATCTCTTCTAGTCCCATTGAGATCATTAACCATCAAAAGGAAATTCTTAATCCTCATGTCTCTAAATAGTCTGTAAGTAATGAATCATAATACTTATTAAAAGATTAATTGCATGTTGGTTGGTTAGTTTTGCCTGAGAGTTGCTGGAGACTGTAGGTGGATTCATGAATCAAAATGTCTGTACTGGAGTTTTGATCTGGAAATGCTTACGTGCTGCTCAGATTTTCTATATGTTTAACACCCGAGGTTTTCTATGTGCAGGGCAAAAAGCAAAACTGGTGGTGTTATATGTGTTTTCAGCTCTTTTCCTCTGATCCCAGCCTCTATTGCTTGGTTCTTTGAGCTGTCTTTCATTTGCAACTTGCCAAGTTCTTAGTTTGCAGCTTCTTTGATGATAATATTGCTTGTTCACTTCTGTTAAGCCTTTGTAAAAATTGCACATAGTTATTACGTTCTTTTTTTTCCGTAAATATTAATCCTGGACTCAGTTGTTATAATGCATTCAGTGTCTGGTTTTGTGTCTTTATTTTTTAGGATACACTCTTATGCACCCATCCCTTACCAGGCCCTACTTGCTGTCTGAACCACCACTCCACACAGATATTATCCATTATGAGAACATTCCTCGATTTGAGCTGGTGCGTCAGAACATCCTTAGGTAAGGAATCAGGATGCGTGTCCAAACATTAGTAGTCCTTAGGGCACTAGAAGTATTTCTAGAAGAGTTTTAAGAGAATATAAGGTGAAGTTCCTTTTCCTACGGTATCTGGATACTCGGATGGTTTTTTCATCGTGTGTCGTCCGTCCATCATGTGTCGTCCTGTCCCACCCAAAGCAGAACAGTTCTGGCTTGTTTTTTCCTCCAGCTTTCTTCATTTTATCATTTGGTGTGCTAAGCAGTGGATTTTCATGGCTGATCTGGGGGATGCTCTTTCTAATGTCTCTCTTCCACGTCAGGAAGGTTTCCCACTATTTGGTCTGGGTTTTTCTTTAGCCTTTGTCTTACCTGAGTATGTGTTTTAACTCAAAATGTGGTGGTACACAAGTGCATTTTTAGCATACATACACTTTTTCTTCACCTAAGAAGGATAACAGTTAATCTTTTCATATTGTATGATATTTTTATAAATGTACAGTAGATGGGTTTTGCTTAAGAGCTTTCTCAGTGTTTAATAAAATTCTGTATGTTATATCTGCTGATATAGCATTCCCCTGGGCAGCCAGATCATTACAGTTCCTGTGAACTCCTCACTGTCTTGGCATGTAAACAAACTGAGGGAAGTTGGAAAAGAAGCCTACAATGTCAGCTACGCCTGGAAGATGGTAAGGACTTAGTGACACTGTTGCAGGGTGGCATAGAGTAAGATCATATATTGAAGAGTACATAAATGTATTGAATATAGTGAAGCATGAAGTATTGCTATATATTGAAGTATGAAAGGTTTGAAGTACTCAGAACCTGCATGAATGTGGAGGTTTTTTCTTACAGTGAAGAACCAATGAAATTACTATTTCAGGTTTGCTAGCGTGTCATCTTCTGAGATGTATCCGTATGGATACGAGTGTGCTTTTCCTTCATGAAGGCAGTCATTTCATAAGACATATGTGATGTAGAGTTACATAGAGATTATACTTCTGCTTTCCCAATGGAAGTAAATCTGTGCTGGTCTGGATGTCATACTGCAAGCCAGGTGACACATAAATACCTGCCAGAGACCACATTTGAATACTGTGCTGAGGCAGTGTTTAGTGTTAAGTCATTCTTTTGCTTAATACTGTTGTTATGTCTGGGGCAGAGTAGTATGATCCATTAATTAACACAGTTGGGAAAATGTCAGCTTCTCATTCTGCTACTATCTTGCTGCAGAACTGTATCAGTAGCCAGTGATGATGTTTCCTGTAATTTAACACTTTTCTTACAGACACTAGTTATGTTGAAGCTTTCATTGAAACTGAGTACAATGTGTATGCAACAGGCTATATTACCAGTTGTAAGAGCTTCAAGAGGGTTTCTAAGCAGCTGTCTTCCTTTCTTCAGTTTTGAACATATCTGAACACTAATCTTGACCCAGGGATTAAAATGGAATCTAAGGTTAAATATAATCCAGGTGAATTTCACTGATGCCAGAAATAATTGGCTACTTCTTTGTGCCAACAAACTGAAGAGGGTACTTGTGGATCATTTCACAGTATTAAGTTAAATCCAACCTAAAAGATTAAGCTGAGCAGATTTAAGAGATTAAATCTGTCATTGTGTAACAGAAATTCACATAGGAGGGTGTCTGGAGCTAATTTTCTAATGTTGTAATGCTACATTAAATATCAAACACCCTTAGAGAGCAGCTGGGCAACTCCAGGTTTTGCTAGTCTGATGTACTACAGGATACCTAAAATATACAAACCAGTAAAGCGTGTGACACATGCAGCACACAACTAAGAGTGGTAATGATAAAATCTTACTTTCGAGAGTTAATTTGTCTGTATTTTTCATAAAGGGAATACCAGTGTGTTTTTATCAACTGTGAACCTGAAGCCTCTCCTCTGTTTATAGCACTTCAAAAAGTATCCATGAAAGAGTGTTAGAAATTATTGCTAATTGAGCAACAAAATGAAGGTCTTAATGTAAGCTTTTTTCCTGAAAACGAAATATTTTTATTTTCTGCCTAGACTGTGGAAAAGTCTTTTTTTGTACAACTTAGTGGTTCTAATAGATACAAGATGATTACAGACTGGGATGGGGCTGATTGGAACTGAGTTGCAGTAATCAGACTGCTGAAGACAAGTGTCTCTATCCTGCATGGAGACCGATATGGCTTGAGCACAGTCCTTCTCTCTGTTTTCTGTAGGAACAAGTCCATATTAGCTTCTTTGAAAAGGAGTTGTCTGTTTTCAGAGAGTGGGAACTGTGATCCTTGGGAGCATGGTGAAGTGCGGTGCTGCCTTCCAGAACTGGACGAAATGGGGAGTTAAAGAAAAGAGAATGAATGCTAAACAGAAAATAAGTTCTGTTAACTCCTCCACCTTTTCGTTTCTGTTTGATGACTTGCCCATGTTTTTCAGGTCCAGGACACATCCTTTATTCTGTGTGTCGTGGTAATACAGCCAGAAATACCTGTTAAACAGCTGAAGAATCTCAACACTGTCCCCAGCAGCAAGCTCCTGTATCATCGACTGGATCTGCTGGGCCAGCCAAACGCCTGCCTGCACTTCAAGCAGCTGGCTACCTTAGGTAAAGCTTTCTTGCAGTTCGTCTTGACCACCTCATACATGTTTCTGTAGAGTGTGCCAGCAGAAAGTAAAACTTGTCTCACAAAAGACTGGAAATACTCTCCTCTTGAGAGGCTTTTATTTCCAAGGCTGATTTTCTAATCAGCTGTTACCTTTTTATAGCTCTTCATTGATCATAGCTCCCCTGCTCAATGGCAAGCGCTTGCACGGATGAACACAGTGGGACTGCTCGTCAGAGTATGAGATAAATTAAATGCACCGCGAGTCTTGCTTGATCAAGTTCCCAGGAAGTGGAGTGGGGAGAGCGAGAGCTGTCTCACCAAGCTTAAAACAAAGTTCTGTTCTCTTGGCTGTAAAGCAGCTTACTGAAAGATAACATAAGTAGGATGAAATCCCAGCAAGTCATGCAGGACTACTATTCTTTTGACTTTGGATTTACGGAAGTTTTTCGCTGCCGTAAGCATTTAATACCATCGGTCCATGTGAAGTCAGAAGTCAAGTCTGTTGGGGGAAACTGAGGACTTCGGTGGTCTGATGGTTTCCAGACTCTCCTTACCTACTTAAAAATTCTCAGGTTACTGACACATTCCTGCTTTTGATAAGCTAAACTGATTCTGCTCTACCTGACTAATTTCAGTAGTTGCTCAAACATTTCTGGAAAGAGGGATAGTCTCCATGGCAGTCTAAGTTCTAGTGTCTGGAAAGGATGGAGAACTTAAAAAACATAATATATCCGAAGAACATAAAGGTTTTTTTATATAAGCATCATAAGTTGCAGGCTTTCATATTTAAGTATTAGTCTTGGGGGTTTTGCTAAAATCTGTGCTACATTATAAGAAGTTCTGAATTAAGTGCTTTTTGTTTGTAGCAAGGTTTGAAGGTCTCATGGTGGATTAGCGGCATAGTTGTGAAATTTTCCTAGCTATATTGCAGTTCCACAAATAGCTAAGTGAGCTTAGACTGGAGGAGTTTTGGAGGAACTTGACAAATCTATGGAAATTGCTTTGCCAATTGTTTAAAATGCAGGGTTTTTTCTTTCTTTAATGTGGTGCCTAGTCTTGATTATCTTATATCCAGAAAGACAAGATATAAATGGAAGATATCCAAAAAAACGCAGTACTAAGCTGACAAGTGGAAAAACTTCATGCAAAGCAAAATGCAATCACGTCAGAATATTTGGTCTGGGAAGCAGATGAGGGACTATAATAGAAGTTCATAAGTGATGACTGCAGTACATATGGTTGCTGGATGTATGGTGATGTGTTTTAGAGGAATGTGAATAAAAGCAGAACACTTCACATACTCCAGTGAAATTTTTCCTCTGGAGACCATTATACATGGGGAAATTGGGTTCCATGGGTCAGATATTCAGAAAAGACGTTCTTCTTAACCTTCAGCCCTGCATCATCATAATGGTTTTTCTTTTTAAAAAGAAAAAGCTGTCTGGTATTGCAGTTTCTGCACAGTGAAAGTTTATTTTCTAGTCTGTTCTAAAAATCACCCCAGACAGCTACACTTTTGTTGGTAAGCTCCCTCTTCCGTGCTTGTAATTCTCCATTTGTTCATTATCTGTAACTGAAAGTGCTTGTATTTGTTTTCCTCTCCTGTATCTAACAGAAACATGGATAATAAATTTCTTCTTCTTTAGCACAAAATCTTTTCTTAAGGGAAAACAGCTTCTGTAATCTTTCAAAAAGTAGCAATTCAGAAATTGTTTAGACTTTGAGACCAAGGGCACTAAAGTCTACCAAATAACACACAGAGATCAGAGTAAGTGGACTAACTTTCAGACTTCTGTATTTTGATGCAAGAAAGGTAGTTCATGTGCAACGTAAGTTTTGTGCCTGGGGTTGCCAGCTGTGCTGGTAAGTGCTCTGGTTTTGGGTGGAAAACTTCAGGTTTCCTGCCTTCACTCCCAGTCTCCCCATGACCCGAAGGAACAGTGCACGTTGCAGACTGAAGTGCGGGAGAGTGGAGGAACAGGCAGAGGAGTGAAGAGTGCGTCAGTGTAATTCCTTCCACGTGTCCTCAGCCAGGACACCATGTCAGATACCCTTTTGTGGTACAAATGCGTTTCCTATGCGATATGTGCAATTCATTGTCCTTAACTTTCTCATATTTTGCTATTTTTAGAAAGCCCTACGGTAATGCTCTCTGCGGGCAGCTTCTCTTCTCCATACGAACATCTCAGCCAGCCCGAGACGAAGCGGATGGTGGAGCATTACACAGCGTACCTCAGCGACAACACACGCCTGATCGCCAATCCTGGCCTGAAGGTATGTCCTCAGTGCTCTGGTCAGCCCTGGAGACCCTGCTTTCCTCACGTCCCACGCCTTCATCCAGGAGGGCAGTACCTGAAACATTGATCTCCTGATGTTCGTAGGGTTATGGAGTGGTGGTTCGGAGTGGTATTCCCATGCCTGGAGAGGTGGCCAAGGGCTTCAAGGCCCAGAAGAGTGGAAAGAGGAGAGAGAGGGCTTCCTCCCCAAGAGGCGGGGGAAAAGGGTGATAAGCAGCTATTGAAGTAAAAACTAGAAAAATTAAAGCTACAGCTAATTCTTAGCGGAAATATCTTTGTGTTCTTTGGCATAAAAATGAGAAATTCCTATTTTGTGTTCAAGCAGAACAGTATTTATGTTTACGTGAAGTAAAGCAGTGAACTCTAAAAGCCGCAGAGATAACGACAACAGTATTTCATTATAATAAGCTTTTCCTTTGCTTGGAATGTGCCAGATCCGTCTGGTGTGAGAAGACTTTAAACAAGTAATTGAGTTTAGATGATCTCCGATCGCTCTTTAGGAAACCCCGCGAGCAGCTTATTATCTTTTCATGCAAGTCTTAGAGGAACCCTGCTAGGTCTGCCTTTGTTTTGCAGTTCTCTGTCAGAAATGAAGTAATGGCTACCAGTCACGTCACAGATGAATGGATGACACAAATGGAAATGAGTAGCCTGAACAGTTATATTGTGCGCCGTTACATAGCAACCCCCAATGGGGTGCTCCGAATTTACCCCGGTTCCCTCATGGACAAAGCATTTGATCCCACCAGGAGACAATGGTGAGTTTTTAGGGTCCTGTTATCAAAGCTTTGGATAATCTTGGAGGGCAATAAGGAAAATATTTGGTATTGATTTTTATAGCCTGGGGTTTTTTACGGCCAGCTAATAAACTATTTAACTAGAAATGTTTTCATTGTGGGTAAAAGACTTGGTGCTTAAATACAGCTAGTTAAAACCTTTATTGGTTCCAATTTCAACCCTTTTTATTTTAAGCGATCATTTCTGTTTCATATCCCTGCTATGGCAGATGGGAATATAAATATTCAGAAAATGAGCATCCCCTTTAGGGATTAGCTAATTTGCGAGTGTTTTCAGCTCCTTGTGCCATTTTTGGTTGTTAATATTTTAGTCTTCCTGTTTGTTTACAGCGGGTTTCCTCACTAATTTGAAGTAGAAATCTGCTGGCTGGACTGTGCACTATTAATTATGCACTAGCATCTGATTTGGGAAAATATTTGTATACGTTACGAATGAGAGCGAGGCTGAGACCTGAGAGCGCTCTGGAGTGTGTTTCGACTTGTGTGTTTTGTTGAAAGGAGCCAGCCAGGTCCGGCCGCACCGTGATGCTGGGAAAGGCACGAGCCAGCGCCGGGTCCCAAACCTCCAGCTGTACGGCGAAGGCTCTGAATTGCTCCTGGCATTGGCTGTGCTGTAGCTCTCCTGACCCATGTTTTCCCTGGAAAAAATCATTACCGTAGCTACCGATTAGCTTTTCTTCAGGTTTTCTTCGGTTTTGTTGCTATTTATGTTTTTGCTGACATAAGATGATGGAATTTTGCTCTCTTTTTTTTGTAGGGAGATAAACGGGGCATTCATGTTGTAAATTAACTGAATGCACTTCTACGCTCCCTTGTCTCCATTTTAAAAGCCCTCAAATTATTTTCGTGTTTCGTTTTGGGAGGGTTTTTTTTTTGCTTTTACACTTCACTGATTTTCTCAAACCACGGTTTTGAAAAAGCCTCCATATGCAACATCCCATAGCGTCTTGGTTTTTATATAAAGCCATATGGCAGTGTTTTGGAAAGAAGATGCAAGCAAAGCACTAATAATAAAGTAGAATTCCGTCACTTGCACAGTGCGGTCCAGACTCAGGGGTTAGTATATATGCTGGGGTGGGAGAAAGCTAAGTAATAGATATTTCATACACAAAAGTGTTTCCAACAGTTGGAATGTTTTATAAACTTTCTTATGACAGTAGGAAAATATTTGACGTGATTGTGGCACATTTTATGTTGACAGTAAGTTTTAAAAGAGATTCTAATTGTAATCACTTTCTGACATCCTTCCAGATTTTCCTGTGTGAATTCTGCCTATAGTATGTCCTTTCTCTTGCGTTTGCAACACAATAATTTTGCCAGTGTTTGCTTTGAGTTTGAGACTCCGCTGGCACTGTGTGATACATTATTCTGGGGAAAAATGTCTAAAATTAGACTAAAAGTATTTATGCAGAAGCAAATTGAGGGGGTTTTTTTAATGCAGTTGTATGTACTGAGGAGCCATTTATTGAGCTAGTCTGATTTTGGTCTGGGTCCTAATCATGCTTAGGTACTCGTTTAATATTAAGAAACATTGATTTGGTAGCGTGTTGTTCACAGCATGCAGAATTTAATGTTGTCTTAAAGTTTACAGTAACCCTTTTTCACTAACTACGAGTGTTTCTTTTGGCTTCCCTTAGGTACTTGCATGCAGTGGCTAATCCAGGACTAATTACCTTTACTGGTCCCTACTTAGATGTTGGAGGGGCAGGCTACGTCGTTACGATCAGTCACACAGTCCATTCTTCCAGGTAAATTGTGTTTTCAGGTTTGTGTCAAGCAAGAATACTCTCAATTATCAAGATGTGCTTTGGGTAGGAGAGACGTATGCTGAGCGACTCCTACGTGTTCCAGAACTGACAACCAAACCTGTTTTTAAAGCACTTTTGTTGAAATGTAATATAGCCTTGTGTAGATTCAGTGGAAAACTGTATTGAAAAACTGTGAAAAATCCATGTTGTATGAGTAGCTTTATATTCTGTAGCTTTATCGATATACGAATAATAACTGCCTATGGAAAAAAAGATCGATTGGTGAGAGCGTGCTCCTGGATGAACAAGGGGTGAGATGTCATGTATGCAAGACAGGGGCCTTGGAGGAGGAGAGGGATCACTTTCATTAGGCAGTTTGGGATATGTTCCCTCTCTGCCGGTAGTCAAATACTTTTTCATCAAGACAGCTAATCTCTAAATTTCCTGAAGTTACTCACACTTATGCTTCTGAAGTTGTATGTAACAGGGTGATGTTCGGAAGGGAGTAAGAGGTGAAAGCAGATCTACCTAATTGCAAATGGAGGTCAGCCTGCAAGACTGTTTTAATTAAAGCGCTGTCCGTACTCCAGGAGTTGGGGGAGCTCCTCGCCTGGGCTGTTAAATTCGGCAGTTCTGAACAGGGGCTTTCAGGAGTAAGAAGAACTTGAGGAGAAGCCTGTAAACCTTCAACTGCCCTTACAGGATTGGAGAAAACAAATCGGAGTGGAAACAGCAGCCCGTGCCTTTGGGATCAAAACCAAAATGAGTATCATAGCCGTAGAAGAAGAAGCATTTTCTTTATTAATTAGGCTTCTGTGGCTTAAAAAAAGGAAAGGGGAAATTCTAACGTATCTTCAGAGTTGATCAAGAGACTCTCAGTGTTTTCTTAATTCTCAGTACAGTTAATAGTACCACCAGGAGAAGTGGAGTCAGTCTCTCTGTGAAGATCTTGTCAGTACTGGAATGACCCTTTCCTCGAGGACCAGGCTTCTTTTGTTTCAGCTCCCTCCTGGCCAGGCCCCCAGTTTAAGGCTGAACTTTGATTTGAGATGTAGGCTGTTTAAAGGAGGTCAGTGTATAGAATATGTACTAAACCTTTCTAGCTTAAGCTCTCCCAAGTTTCAGAAATGGTGAAGTTATCGTTTTTTACACAGAGTCTCTTTCAAGACTTGCACTGGGCATGTGGCTTCTGTGCATGCTCCATCTACTAGCCCACCAGTACAAATGTGACTGCTAACATTGCGCTGGTAAATACAGATTACAAAGCCAGCAGAGCTCGGGACACTGCTTTTCTACTCTTCTCAGAGACATCTCGGCTTTGTTTGGGATTTCCCACCACAGGACATCTGCCTGTCTTTGGCAGGAGTATTATCAGGCGTAATGCCTGCGTATTGCTTCTCACAGAGGAATTTACTTAAGGGAAATAAGCACTTTTGTAAGAAGAGAAGTGCAATTAATCAAAGTTCTGATTTTTATCTAGTAAGAGATGGTTTAGTTAGCTTTAAGAACTTAAAGCTCATGTGGGTTATTAGAACATGATTAAAGAATAGTTAAACAAAGTTTGGCAGATGTGAGTGTGATTCTTGGGTAAATATGACCTCTAACGCTTATAGTCACATGCGGTTATAATCCCCAAAGAGGTCTTAGTTAAAAAAAAAATAGATGAGGAGGAATCAGTAGAGTTAATAGGCATACTCGCATTAGAAACTGCTGTGTGGATTTAAATAACAACACTAGTTTATCTGGAACTGACGCTTATCTCTCATTCCCATTTTATGTATATCTTATTTCTTTTTTGGAAGCTGGGAATAGAAGATTCATGCAAGAAGTTATTTAATACAGCTTGTATCAGCAAACCAGAAGGATTTAATGCTTAAAAATGAAGCTAAAATATTTACAGCATTCCTAACGGCTTTTTTTCAGAGCAGTAACTTCATAGCTTGATGCTTTGTCACATACAGTTAAATATATCTGGGCTGCTTCACTGTCATCCTTTTTCCCATTCCTTCTCCATGAAATGGGTAATGTTAAAAGTAAATTAAATGCGGGGTTTTAGAATCTATATTTATAAATCTACAAATTAGATTTGACTACATCTTCACTGTACCTCTTTAAAAGCAAACAAACTTCAGTCCAGTAAACAGAGTTAGTTTTATATGGGTAGGGGGTTGCCAGCAGCTTTTACTTCGTAAAGTCCAGCTGTGCCGTTGAGTTATCTTCTTTTTCTAAATGTTTTTATTTCTATTTACAAGAGTAAATTTTAAAAAGTAGCAAGTCAGACTCATCTCCTTTGTCATCCGCGTAAAGCCCCCATAGGTTCAAAAGAGCATGCCCCGTGATTCGAGGATGAGCCGATCGTTTTGTGTCCTTCAGGGGCACGAGGCAGCTTGGTCTGGCTGTGCCATCTCAGTGCTGCAGGAAGCAGTCTTGGAGAATTAGGAGTGACAGGGATTCCCTGGCCATTCGGTCCAGCCTCAGGCTGCTGCACACCACTGCATCATACGATCATTTTCATAACCCACCATAGTAAATATTAGGTTTTTGCCTCTGTTATTATATTCAAAGGCTTTTGTTCCAGAACCTTGCTGCTCTGACGCCCAGCTGCCCAGTGAGGATTTGCACCTTAGTTCAAGTGCCTTGATTCCAGAGGTCTTGAGTATCTGGATGTTTCTCCTGAGAGGAAGGTGGGAATTTGCCAGGACAGGAAGTTTTGGAAAAATAACAACATAAATAGAATATAATTTCTATTTGGAGCCTTCAGCATCCAAATGGTCTCAGCAAATGTCAAGACTGTGCTTCTGCCAGGAGAGCTCTTGCAATTGCTTCACTGATGGTGAGGAAAGTTAAAACGGTACGACTAAGTGCAAGTAGCACTTTTTTACATTTATAGAGCTGTAAGAAAATACACTTCCATACATCAGCCTGAGACTGTTTTGTTGGTCTTTGATGTATCGGTTGCTAAGGCAACCATGTATATTCCCGAACTGGTGTGTAAAAATAGGAACACAAGCGCATTTTCAGTTTGGGCGAAATATTGCAATTCACAGCAGCTCTTGCTGCCAGTGCTGGTGAGCATCCACAGAGACTCCAGGTTCTGCCCTTTCCCTAGATGTTTATTTTATGGTTGCCCTACACTGGGGAAAGATACTGAATCAGAACATTTATGAAGTGATATGGTTTTAAATGTCACTTGGCACTCCGTAGGCAGTGGGAGGCAGCGTCACGTTAACATGAATTACTCCTGTTTCACTCCAGCTAACGTGGATAACTGGCTTGTTAGTGGGATGTGATTTGAAGCATTTAACATGGTGCTCATTAACCAGCACCTAAATACCATCCGGTTGCCTGGTACAAGGTAACCTCATTCATGTCTGTACTTTGGCCAGCTTTTATTTCTGGCTGAAATTCATAATCATTCCTACACTTTGGAATTTTAGGGATCTAGCAAAATGTCTATGGAGGCTTCATATTCAGGTCCTAACGCTGGGGGCTGAGCAAAGAGGAGCAGTGCAGAAAGTAAACCCCCCCCGAAGCAGTGGGGATTCGGGTGGTGGAAATGCAGGAGCTGCATCCTGCATTCATTTGTGAGGGTGAGGAGTTTTTAATCCTAATTAATGTTGCTAAATACTAAATCTGTATAGGTGGTAGGAGTGTATGTAACTGCTGAGGGAGAGCAGCCCGTGGGGAGAAGGGTCGGTTACTGGGTGTGATCCAGTCCTTGCTGGGCTGTCTCCTCTCTCCTCCATGTTCTGGTTCCATGAGGTGCAATTGAGGTGAAGAGACTTCAGGATTTGCAGCAAATAACTAAGACTGTTAAATCCCTGTTCTCTCCGTTTACAGCTGCTGTAACTGTTCATTTGAAGACAAGCAGAGTGAATTGAGCTGCAGTGTGGAGGTCTGCATTTGAGCTGGTCATTTGTATGCCAGGGAAGCCAGTCCACTTTTCGTGTAGGGAACTGAGTAATTAAAATATTAATAATTAATACAGCCATGAAAGCCTTTTTCTTTTTTTCCCGCCCCTCTTTGCAGTGCACAGATGTCTTCAGGACATTCAGTGGCAGTAATGGGCATTGACTTCACCCTGCGATACTTCTACAAAGTTCTCATGGACCTGCTGCCAGTTTGTAACCAAGACGGAGGAAACAAAATAAGGTAAGCCGTTCCTTCCAGGCAATGTATATCTAGAGCCTTCTTTATTTTTTTTTTCCCCTTTAACCAGATGACCCAGAGGTACTTTCCAACTTAACTTATTCTAGGATTCTGTTACTTTCAATGTGTGTTCTCTGATTTCTACTAAAATTTGTGCTTGTTCTTCTCGTAAAGGTTATGTGGAATTTTTTGTTATTCAAGATCAAAACTGTCATCAGCTAAGTAAATAGGCTGCAGGAATAAAAAAATGGAAGATAACTGATTATTTTTTCTTTTTATATTTAGACTTCAGTGACATCCTGGAAAGAAAAACATTCTTTATTAAATGAACACACTTCCCATTCTCTTCTGTTTGTTTTCACTTCGCCTATTTAGTTACTGTGAGCATGTAATAATGCTGTAATATCTCTAGTTATTTTAACTACGATTATTAAAATACACTTTTGTTATATTTTTCTCAGAAATATGTAGCACAGCACTAGCCAGAAGACATCTGATTTAATCTAGAGTATCTAATTTTATTTAGACCTATGTGCATCTTAATTGTTCCTCTTTCCTTTAACCTTTTTTGAAAAATCATGGGGCTGTGGGGGGAGACGAGAGTAGACTCTGGTTTGGATCTGGAGTAACTTGATACCATAGTTTGGCCGTTGTTGTTGTTTCTTTGTTTGTTTTTAAACCTAAAATTTGGGAAGGGAAGTGGTTTTCTGTCATCTTCCCAGTTCTTTTCTGGTTT
>JAVJGG010000090.1:2737594-2759748 GCA_035590195.1 Aviceda cuculoides | reverse complement strand
TTCCCAGTTCTTTTCTGGTTTGGTTTGGGTATTTTTTTATATATTTTATGGTGTATAAAAAAAAAAAAAATCAGGATTTCTGGTTCAGTATTCCTTCCCCCTCAGTTAAAAACTGTTAATCAAAGGGGTCAGATGCTTTATTCTGTTTGTACGTTCCCTAAATGAGGAATTTCAAGCATATTGTTAAATGCTTTGTTAGACCATTCTAACGTAGAAGTCGAATCTAATGCTTACAGCCTCTGCGTAGAAGCACGCAGGTACTAAGAGACAGCTATTCTAACTATCTGGCGCAGGCATTTGGGTTTTTTTAATGTATCTCTACTAAGCTTTTTACTCTCTACAGTCATTCTGGGGTCATCACAAGCCTACCCGTTCTCCTGTTTCCTATTGCATCTTTCAGAAAAAGAGAAAATGCAACATCCCTACGTGAATTTCTAATGCAAAACCTGAACAGTTTGGGGCAGTAAAAAAAAAACCAAACAACTAAAAGTTTTCACGACTCCCTCTTTTGTATACCTGAAGTATACAGTCCCATCTATTCTGTGCCGATTGCTTTAAATTATATCTGCTCTCTCCCTCCGTGAGCCGACGTAGGTAGAGCTTTACTGCCATGGGAATCGCAGACTTTGAAGCCGCCCCAAGCGTCCACCGGCCCCAGGCAGGAGGCCAGGGCTGTGCCGGGACGTGGCCGCTGCCCCGCTGAGCTCTTCGGGAGCACCGAGTGGCCGCATTAACCTCCTCCCGTCTCCCTTCTGTGGCCACCAATTCCCTTGATCTTGGCGCAGGCTGTGGCGTCCCCGGTGCCGCTTGCTCCTCTGCCTTCCCCAGCGCGGCTGTCTGCGGCTATGGAAACGGGGGATGTCGAAAACGTTACGGATTAAAACCTCACCGCACACCGGTTTCTAGATAGGGGCACCGATCTGACATCATTTCCCTGAGATCACACGGGAAACTTACGGGAAGAGCTGAAAAGGGAGAGGAAAGATTGGGAAGACTGAGAATGAAACAGGGGTGATTTATCTCCCCATTAAAATTGAATTCTAAAGCGGGAGGTCATTAAAGGAGAGTGTGAAATCTCTGTTTAATTAGGTAACAGAGTAGATTAATAACTGCTAAAGCTTTCCAAGTTCATTATGCTTCATTTATTTCTGGATCTTCCCTGATCAGACAAGACAACGCACTGATGAGTTTTCCTTTTTCTTCCTAATCAGTTCAATTTTCAAGTCCTTGATGGTCCAGGCTTGCTGTAACAGTAACAGATTTAAAAGCTTCAGGGAAATACCAAATATATTCTTTAAAGACGCTTTGCAGCGGATTTGTTTAACGGCCCTGTTATTTTAATACATGGAAGCCTTTAAAAATTCTTCCTCTAGCTGTAAATTTAAGATCATATTTTATTTCACCGTATTTCTCTAAAGCCCAAGGAGGTTTAATGGGAGGCTCTCTGCTTGCTTTGTTGTGGGCAGGTGCTTTATTATGGAGGACAGAGGGTACCTGGTGGCACACCCAACCCTCATCGATCCCAAAGGACACGCACCGGTGGAGCAACAGCACATTACGCACAAGGTCTTGGCTCTTTTTTTCTTGGTTTATTCCTGCCTTTTCTAATTTCTGAGGTGGCAAGAACTGTAGAGAAGCTGCTGTTTGTGTCTGATGTCAAAGGCATAAAATCCTACTTTTTTTCATTTAGGAGCCTCTGGTAGCAAATGACATTCTGAACCACCCAAACTTTGTCAAGAAAAACCTCTGCAACAGCTTCAGTGACAGAACAGTTCAGCGGTTTTATAAATTTAATACCAGCTTAGTGGTAAGTGTGTTTTTCTATTTTATTTTGCTTTTGAATGTACTTTGGTTGGGTTGGGTTTCTTTTGGTGGAAACACAAATCTGTGCCAGGATCAGCAGACGAGGCTGGAAGCCAGCCTTCCGTGTGGATTGGCCTCCGTTTGCCCTCTGCAAATACAAAATGAGCGATCTGGACTGCACAAACTGTGCTCGCACGGGGAGTCAGTTGACATACAAGGGATTATGGACGTGATCGCTGGCCAACTGTGGTTGATGTCTGCAAAGTCTCATCCAGCATCCTGAAAATAAGAGCAGTTCTCCACCATTCGGTGAGGACTTTCCAGCAGTAGTGGGGATTTTTGCTTTGGATCCTCTGACCTGACCTCTGGCTGCCAACTCTGACCAGTGTCACGTCCTCCTGTGACACAGGTAGTGAAGGTCTCTAGTAACTTTTCTTTTAGTTAGGCGGCCAAATAAATGCATTTACTGATGCAGTGTACGTGACCATTCGCAGAGTGTCATTTGCCAGACCGCAGTCTTCGGAGAACTGAATGCTCTGCGCTCCCCGTGGGTCGTGCGTGAGCTTCCTCTTGTGCTCAGCCGCGCTCAGAGGTCTAAGCCAGGGGCTGTCGTCTCTCGCTGCGCCGTGAACGCCGATTGCAGCACCACAGATTCCCCCCTTGCAAGATCACTGCAGAATTATTCAAAAGACGTTAAGCTCTGTGGGAGAAGCTGCTCTTTAAATAATACTTTTCAATTATTACTGGGAGGAGAAGGTGGGAAATGAGCGTCAAAAATATTTGAAAGTTATGTCAGAATACGTTGGTTTATGTCAGGTAGGCTTAAACATTATCCCCACCCTTGAAATGCAAAATAGAAAGTGTATTACTGTAAAGGAAATTGTATGGGACAGAGCAAAATCTTGAGATTGTGGCATGCAAATAGGAATGAGGAATGAGTCTGCCTACCAAATAGATCACAGCTGTACAGAGCTGTGGTGTATTTTTTTAATAGTACATGTGCCAGGAAGTTTTCAGCGAGTCGTGATGGTGTCTCCCCATCAGAGCGGAGCCTCTCTGCGGAGGTCGCCGATGGCTGGCACAGTGGGGATAGGTTGGTGAGCGATGTGAAGGAGTGAAATGTAACCTGCTGTCGGCGGGATATCGGACTCCACACTGCTGCCGCATCTCATAATGTTTACAAGCTAAGCGTATATTTTTTCTTCAGCTCCCTAAAACACCGGGTTTCTTGCTAGACCGTTGACGCTATTTGTTTTTTTTCCTAGGGTGATCTGACAAACCTTGTGCACGGCAGTCACTGCTCCAAGTACAGGCTGACGAGAATCCCGGGCACCAACGCCTTTGTGGGAATCGTCAATGAGACCTGCGATTCACTTGCTTTCTGTGCCTGCAGTATGGTAGACAGACTCTGCCTCAACTGCCACAGGTGAGCAGGAGATTGGAAATGAGCGGGCTGGTCCAGGGGTTTACTTCTGCCTTCTTTCTTGATCCAAGGTTTATAAAAACACATTTATTTCATAAGCTAAATGAAAACATGCAGTGCAAAACTGAAGTGAAAACAAAATAGTTACTTTACCTATGCTATTTGTAAGAGGCATGGTGACTTAGCATACCTCTAATCCTTTGCCATAATGTCAGTGTATAAAACACCAAGGTAGTTGGTTCTTGACATGTTTGGGTAGATAATGTTAAAAGACCACGACAGATTCAGTATCTCAGGGGCAGTTATCTGTGGGTCAGGCCCTTTGTTCTGGCATATTAATACCCACAATTTTATGTGGATTGATGTAGTTTTTCATTGAGGGGATCCTGGTGCTTGCAGGAGATTTTGCCTACACCAGCATCATTACATGTTTGTTGCACTGGCAAGAAGGATCCTCGCATCTAGACCTTAGCCTTGCCCAGGGGTTGTCTGCTTTTTAAATTTCAGGGGCTGGGTAAGAGCTCAGAGAGGCTCGGTTACGACATTGTCCTCAGTCCCAGTGCAGAGGAGAGTAATCCCTGTGTTCCTGGGGCAAGGAGAGAGGTTACTGAACAGCCTTCTCCGTGGCAAACTGCTGTTACGGAGCTGCACTGTGAGGTTAAAGTCACGGTGTGATGTCTGATGCATTTTCTCTGTGTTTTCTGCCCCTGAAGAATGGAACAGAACGAATGTGAGTGCCCTTGCGAGTGCCCTCTGGAGGTAAACGAATGTACCGGCAACCTCACTAACGCCGAAAGCAGGTGAGGACAGACCTCCTCTGATGGAACAGCACGTGACAGAAGTTAATTAACAAAATTACTTGTTTGTTCATGGTAACTTGCAGGTGATACAGGATAGAATAAACAGTATTTTTAGAATAATTAAGCAGATGATACGTAATAGGTAAAAATGATGTTTTTCGTTGATTGTGCTTTCAGTACTTTTATAATACAAGGCTTTCCTTTTTGCCCCAATATAGGAATCCGAGTTGCGAGGTTCATCAGGAGCCAATGACTTTCACGGCGATCGATCCAAGCCTACAGGATGCTCTCCCACAGTGTATTAACACTCAGTGCAATCAGAGAACAGAGAGCGGGTAAAGCGGTGTTCTCTTTCCCTCAAAATATACTGTGTTCGTGAAATAATTAAGTAAAAATAGCTCTTCCTTATAAGTTTTAAAGAAAAAAACAGAGAAGGAAAAAAAATTGGAAGTACGATGCCAGAATGAGATATCAGAGCACACACCAATGATGACATTATGCTGTAGCGCAGAAACAGAAGACCTCAGTATTCCCATTTGAGTCACATAATAGCAAACAAATGGCTTTCCCGTCACACTTTGTGACTCTGAGAACCGAGGATTGTGCAAGTGGAAGATCTGCTGTTGAAAGGACAACGAATTCTTCCTCTTAGCAAAATGGATAGCGCTGCTATGTTTGTCTGCCTTCTGCAGAAACGCGTGGACTACAGTGTTCACAGAAAGTAGACGGTACTTCTGCGGTGGTGACTTTGGAGCACATAAGAGAGGGTAGCTGCCTGTCAGCTTCCAGCGTCCTGCTTCTCTGTTCTACTCCTGGCATTACGTAGAGAAGCTTGAGGGCTTATTTTTTGCTGGTTACGAGCGGTCTCCAGGCAACTGAGATTGCTAGAACATACCATGCTCTGACCAGACTTCCCAAATCCTTTCTTCCATCTTCCAAAGGACTGCAGAAAAAGGGTGGAACCATAGTCAAGCTTCACCACGCTGAGAAATGTCTTATTGCAGGAGTTACAAGTAGGAAGTTCTCCTTTTGCTCAGGCTGAGTGATGGAGGAAAAAACAAAGCAAACAGACTTGGAAGATGCATGCTGGAGATGCAGCTTCCCTGTATAACTTCCCTTGTGGTACTCAAGCATTTTAATGAGAAGTTTTTTGTGGCCAAACGTTACACACGTGAGGTTTTATGGATGATTTTGGCCTCTCATGATTCTAAAATAGACTGAGCTATGCCAAACAAGACGTGTTGGAACTTGAAAGTAAATATGGTCGTCTTTCGGTTTTACTTTTCAGGGATTGCTTTGGTGTGCTGGACTGTGAGTGGTGTATGGTAGACAGCGATGGGAAGACCCATCTGGATAAGTCCTATTGTGCCCCTCAGAAGGAATGCTTCGGGGGCATTGTGGGAGCAAAGAGCCCGTACGTGGATGACTTGGGAGCAATAGGTAACTGCCTTTCTGAACAGATGCTGCATTTAACTGTTTGTATTCCATAACAAGCACTGTCAGTGTTGGAGCATGCTTCACGTAACACCTTTATCTCTTATGCTAGTGGTAAATTAGCATAAATAGCGCATCAAGCAGTGAAGAAGCAGCATCAGGCCTGTTGTGGGTATTACATTTTTGAAAATACTGATGTGTAGCTATACATTCTTGTCTTTAAGATGTACCCTCTCTGAATTTCTTCTCCTATTTCAAGTGTGCTGTCCGGTGTGTGCGCAGTTAAGCACCTAGAAAAAACCTTCACGATCTTCTCTAATCTTCAAAGATGTTGATTTAAACCTTTCTGCAAAGCATTTACATTTTTTCCCTCTGTTTTGTCCCTGTTGATTTAGGAGATGAGGTGATCACTCTGAACATGATCAAAAGTGCACCAGTCGGCCCAGTGGCTGGAGGCATTATGGGCTGCATTATGGTGCTTGTCCTAGCAGTATACGCATATCGCCACCAGATACATCGGAGGAGCCACCAGCACATGTCACCTTTGGCTGCCCAGGGTGAGCTGATAACTCATGAGAGAGAAATAGTAGGGCTGGAATTAAAAAAAAACCAGCAGCAAAACCAAAACAATAACTAAAAAAATCATAAAACCAACCAACCAAAAAAAAAAAAAAAGCCCAAACCTGTTTCCTTGGTTTTGTTTCAATACTTCACCCCATTTTATTTCCCTTTTGCCAACCCTTAGGAAAGTCAGGTCTTGTCCAGGGTGATTGTGTATTGCTGCCCTCTCCTGGGTGCAGCCAGACCTGCTGCCGCCCGAGGAGAGTGCGCAAAAACCTGAACATGCAGCTCTTGATGCTTTTTCTAGAGCTAAAACGATAAGCCCAGCTTCACAGCCTTCTTGACCTTGTCGTAGCACTCCAATCGCATATGTTGATTTCTGCACAAGACTGGTGCGTTCCGGAATATTACAGTTTTCACACCCTTTCTACTTGGGCTGTTTGGGACATGTCTTTTTTTTACTTGTGTTCCCTGCTTCTGGCCCATGTGATGTTCATGAGGTATCTACACATTGGTAAAGCCTTTGAAGTCTGAGAGACAACACTGTTTGGGAGAAAGGATACTGGTAGAAAGAGACAGAGGTGAGAAGCGTGATTGGGGCTAATTACCTCTGCATTTGATTATACCCCAGCTCTGTTTTGAATCAGTTCACTTCCGAACTTTAAAGTTCTGTTCCTTTCAGGGGCAGTTGGGGTGTATCGTTTTCCTAGTATCCCTAGCCCCATCTATCTTGGAAAAAGAGCAGACCAAGCTCAGACTGCCTCTCTTCACACAGTAACGCAAAGTGCTTCCACTATATAACCAGGGTGACAGCCGTTAGTAAGATGATCCAAAATTTTTCTCTTAACAGTTGCCTTTTTCTGTTTGTAATGGTGTGTAGAAATGTCAGTGCGTATGTCGAACCTGGAAAATGATAGGGACGAGAGAGACGATGACAGCCATGAAGACAGAGGAATCAGTAAGTACCAAATCATTTTGCTGTTAAAAAAATGTTAGATTAAATGAGCCATTTGTTTTCGTAATACATTAGAACTAAAAATAGCTGAGGAAGCCCTGTGCTGATTAGCAGCAGAAAATGACAGAACAATGTTTTAACTTAAACTGTAACTTCCAGTGCACCTTTAGTCTCATGCTGAAAAATTACATTTTTTTACTTTTAAAAGACTAATCTCGTTTTAAGTGTGGAGGAGGTTTGCCCCTCACACCCCCCTTTCATGACCACTTCCAGAAATAGCTCTGATCAGCTTAAAAATTGCAATTGTGACAGTACAGGCTATGGAAAACTCCTGTCTTTGTTCAGCCTTGGAAAGCAGAGGCCGAGTACAGCATGTACATTCCACAAATGTGGCAGTAAATCTGACTTGACTGATTTGGGATGCTTGTACTTCTTTACCATTCCGTAAAAATGGCACTTTGCATACGGTACTGGTGTGTTCTAAGATGAGCTGGTGCACCTAAACTCTGGGAGAGCTCCAGAGTCAGACCAGATAGATCCCTGTCTCTGGGCCCTCACTAAAACACAACTAAACATTACCCAAGATTTGAAACTGTGTCAACACTCAAAGATTGAAAAGTAAGCACATCTGAGTTTCATGGCTTGCATCTACTGCTTCTCCAAGTCCTTTTTAATTTCGAGTTGGCTTTCAGTGCTGCCACATGTTCTTTAGCATTGGCACAGTAAATCTCTAACTTCTATTCATCCGAGCAGATGAGGTGAGTGAGTTTGACTAGATCTCGATCGAGTCCACACTTAACCACCATCTCTTTACTCCTACTCCTCTGTTGCTCGACGGCCTTCTTCAAAGTAGTAGTATTTGAGAAGAATTAGTTTGCCGAAGTCTTATTCCCCTGTGCCCAATTTGTCCCACTGATGTAATTCAGTAAAAGCACTTTCTTTAAAACCAGTTCTGTTTCTTTCTCTTTCCCAGTTAGTAATACTCGATTTATAGCAGCAGTAATAGAGCGGCACGCCCATAGCCCAGAGCGCAGACGCCGGTACTGGGGGCGATCGGGAACGGAAAGCGACCATGGTAAGACCTTGAATCACTGCCCTGGCCCCAGGTTAATGATTGTGTTTACTGGGTTTCCTTCAGATGTCTGGCACGTTGCAGATATGCGTGCCAAAACCAGACCAAACCAAACCAAAAACCTTTGCTCCTTATTGCTTCACAGTTAAACAGTTCTGACACCCTTCAGCAGACGATACTGTCCAGCGAGGGAGCTGGTTTTGTCAGAGGGGTAGGGTAGCAGCAGCTAAATGCTGTGCCCTCCCTGTCTGATTGTGGGGTTTGCCAGCTTCACTGGGTGACCAGAATTCAGACCGACAGAAACGGGACCACATTTACCACACTCCTTTTCCATCGCCAACCCTAACAATCTAGATGTTCAGTTGAGATAATGGACCTCTCCTACTTAACAAGAGAAAGCAAATCCCTTGCAATCAAGTCAGCATCTCTACTGCTCCGCTTTTGGCCATGACATCATGTGCACCTTTCATAAAATTCTAGCAGCATGTGTGCATCTGGTGGAGTAAAGCAAGCATGGATTTAGAGACCCATGTGTCAGCTGCCTCCTTAGCCTTTCTGTTGCACGTTCAGTCCATACCATCACCGCAGAGAACATCTTGCATCACCTTTAAGCAAATAACAATCAACATTAACCACGTACATGTATAGCAATGAAGGGTACTCAGCCATGTGTGTTTGCCACACACACGTGCACTTCAACCCTGTTTAGGTTCAGGGAATTTTGATACGTCTCTCATGCCCTGAGACTAAGTCTTCCTAAATCTTGAAAGCTGTTAAAAGGGTGTAATGCTGTTGACTCATGAGGAGGCTTAATATAAATTACGAGGAGGGATAGACAGGGCAGTCTGCCACAGATGTCAGCTCTAGCTGTGTGTCGTAGTGGCTGGGTACATTACAGCAGACCTGTTCAATTATTAAGACAGTGGTTGCACTAATGGAATTGCTGAGGGACAGGAAATCTGGAGGCCAAAGCCTTGGAATGTGGATGAACAGATGTCTGAGAGACAATCTTCCTTTAGGAGGAATTACCCTGGATTTGGGGCCGGATTACCTGTGCTGAGGCAGATTTGCTAGAGTAATGGTCCTTTTGCTCCATTTCTTGTAGTCCTAGCAAATCCTTCCCATCTTTCTAGTCAACACGTCGGGGTTAGCAGGGTAACGGTCTACCTATTTCTGAAATGTGCGCTGCTATTTTTAGTTTCTGTAATTCCATCTTCTTCAAAGGGCTGCCCAGTCTTCTTCCCCAATTCCTCTCTGCCAGCTAGAAACCGTGACTCAGACCATGGGAAATGAGAATCAGCTCTGAAGTACTTAGCCTGATATTTTTAACACACTTCTTTTAGGTGTCTCAAGCTGAAAACCTGACCGAGATGCTCAGAAGCACTAGTGGGTTTTCAGCTTTTAGCCAAAGTTTTCTGAGAGTATTATTTTTCTAATTCAAGCAAGATCTTTCTCCTTTTAGATTTTGTTTGTGGTTTTTTGCATTTAGAAATAGTGAGGTGGGTTTTTTTGTACTGCAAACTGGTTTTGAGTGGTAAATCCAGATCTCATAGTAACTGCTAGCACCTGCTTCAAAAGAAAGGGACAGAAAATCTCTGAAGGAGCTGTTACGAGACAGCTTCCTCACTGAGGAAGCACTATCTTGTCTGGCAAGGGTTAGCTGTTAGCTGGCTTTCTAGTGACATAATTTCCTTAGGATAACGCAGGGAATGGTAGGTCTCTATAGGCGGCTGATCTGCTTTTTTTAAGTTCTCAGACTCCAGTAGCAGATGTTTTAGCCAAAGGAGAGCCCCGAGTTAATTGCACTATGTGCGCCTGCTTAGCTGGAAGTGTCAGTACTATTTGGCTTAATGGACCTGCTGCGTGA
This sequence comes from Aviceda cuculoides, assembly GCA_035590195.1. Taxonomy (NCBI): domain Eukaryota; kingdom Metazoa; phylum Chordata; class Aves; order Accipitriformes; family Accipitridae; genus Aviceda; species Aviceda cuculoides. The sequence goes on along the minus strand of JAVJGG010000090.1, from coordinate 2,749,833 downwards.
AATGCTTCCCATGTGGATTCAGTAGGTTTCTTTGACTGTATGGAAAGCTCACCAGCATTAAAAACTTATGCGCGGTTTTTGCAAATAGACCCTCACAGGTGAAAAGTGCTCTCTTCCTTTTAAAAATATAATACTGTGATTATGCAATAAGATGATGTGAAGAAGTTTTGCTGCTTCCAGATACAATAGCTGGCGATCCTTCCTAGGAAAGAAGTAGTTTGATAGGAATAGAGGTAACAGTAGTGGATCCCGCCTAATTCTTGTCAGTTTGTAAAAATTCAAGTAATATCTTAAAAGATACCACCCCCAAAAAAATTCTGTTAGGTTTTGGTTTTAAAATCCGCACTAGCGATTCCACCGTAACAAACTGTTGACAGCATGATTATTTTTTACTGTTTGGGGCAGTAAGGACCATAGGTCCCCAAAGCTTATAAACAAAGACGGTGACAGGGAAAGGGATCCATAATAATGTACAGGAGAGGATGGTTTTGTTCATTTTTTTTCTTAATTAAAGAAAATCGATCATTTTATTCTCTATAAAGCAGTGACTGTGTCTGATTCCATGAAGGGTGCAGCGGTCAGCACCGTGGAATATTGACCTTTCAGTCTTGCTTTTAATCCTTAGTCCTGCTGATTTGTTTTCTAGGCTACAGCACTATGAGCCCCCAGGAAGACAGTGAAAACCCTCCATGCAATAACGACCCATTGTCGGCTGGCGTTGATGTTGGAAACCACGATGAAGATTTAGACCTGGACACACCACCTCAAACAGCTGCCCTGTTGAGTCACAAGTTTCACCACTACCGGTTGCACCACCCAACTCTTCACCACAGCCACCATTTACAGGCTGCAGTCACGGTACACACTGTGGATGCAGAATGCTAATGAACAACGACAAAAGCAACATAACTTGTGAACAATGATCCATGCAGCGACGGGCAGCTTTGTTTCTGTGCTTTTCACCAGGAACGATTTAACTAACTTCCTGAGTAAACTGTTAGGCATAAAAGCTTTACATTTTTATAAATGTAAGGTTGGCTCTGAAATGGAAGGGAAACGTGCTTGATGAATGGACCTGCCATAACATTTAATAAAATGGAGCAGGAGGCACGTTAGACCTCCAGAAACAGGGATGCAAGTTTATACAGCAGCTGAAGCTTTGGAAGCCCTGTTATGCGGAGCCAAGAGGAGAGAGCGAGCTTAAAAGAGCCAGAGATGATTTGGTTTCCTTAACTGGAAGAGCAGAAATCTGCGCAGCTGAAGACTAAAAAAGTGCCAGAGAGGCGGCGGGGGGGGGAAGGCTGTTGGTTTCTCTGCGGTTTGTTTTGTGCATAGGAAGTTCACCGCTCCGACAATTGCTGTATGGAATCTGGGACAATGCATCTCAAGATTTTTAAGTAAAGGATTATTTTTCTACTATTTATTGAACTTGAAACTTTGGGGGGAGGGAGGGGAGAAAACATGTTAGCAATTCTCAACAACTACCACATATATTCTGTGATGGTGAAGTGGTTCTTCTGAGGAAGACATCTGTTTCTTATTAGCTGATATTCATCCACTGCCCCACTCTGCAAAAGGGAAAATGAAGAAGTCATTTCTGACGTGTTTACATTATGAATGCTTTCTTTTCCACAATTGTTTTCTGTAAATATTACAACTTGATTTATATTATAGTATTTTCTTCCTATTTGCAGAGGAGAAATCCTGTACTCGGTTACTAAAATTCTGAGAATTCTGCCCATAAACCTCTCCGTCTTTACCTCCTCGATCATCCGTAAAGGTTTCCTGTGTGGAAGTAATAAAGAATTTATTTAGCATTAGTTACCAGATAATTCCAGATGAAATCTGTGCCATTCTTCTGTTTCGTTAGGACATTGTCAAGATCAGAAGTAGGGATAAACCAGTGTTTTGTAAACCTTGGGTTACTGTGGAAGGTATCTTTCTGAAATCATAATTTTAAGCTGCTGCTGCTGTTTGTCTGGAATTTAACATTGCTTGGTAATTCAAACAAAGATTAATCGGTCTACAACACAGGGCATCATAATTATAAATTAGTTTTAAATCATGGTGTTGTATTTTAGATTCACATTTTGTGATTACAGTGATATAAAAACATTCTTGCACTGTGCATATGATAAACATCCATTTATATGTAGTTTTTTTTAAAAAAATCACTTGTTTTAATTAATATGGTACTTAATACTGTATTATGTAAAAAATTGGTTCTTAAACAGTACGGTAAAATAACTATATGTGTGATATCAGGATACCCCTTTATACTATGTATAAAATTAAAATCTCTAGTGAAATAAACTGTATATAAAGTATAGTTCTGTGGATAACTGGCTAGACTGAAATTATTCTGTCACAGTTTCCTTTAATTTTCTGGCTGACTGAGTGCTATGACAGGAATGAAACATTTGGTCAGGTTCCTATAGTTTTTATCAACAATCTTGAAAGATCTAAACTTTATATGTAAAGGACAGCATTGACATATGTTGTAAAGCTTTTTTTTGTTGTTTGTTTGGTTTGGGTTTTTTTGAGTCGGTCATTATTTGAGGAATGAACGTTTCTGGAAGTGGTCAGCCACTGCATAGACTTAACCAAGGCCAATAGTTTGTGTTTTTTTCCTTATGTGCTACTGAAACTCAGTTCCACTGGATTTGCCATTCTGCTGTGTTTGTGTAGGATTGGCTTGTGGTTTTTTGCTGACCAGACAGCTGGAGAAGTCTATGAAGCACTGCTTTACGCTCTCAAAGGGCTGAATCTGATGCCCTGTAACAGTTTGTGTGTCAATCAGTAGACCCAACTTGCTAGAATTTCTAATTTTGAATCCAAAATAATGCTGGTTGTTGGATAATGGACAAACTGGCTGTTTTGTCAGGTTTGCCTTTAGAAGAAAATGCGTTATTTTAGTACTATGGCTAGACCAAAGAAGAACATACACTGCCAAGAAGCAGCATTTTTAAGCCTGAAGGGAAAATAGCTTTCAGTGTGGAAACTGTTCAACTATACGTAAGTTTTAATAACAGTTTGTGCAAAACATCAACGAAAATGCTTTGTTGATTTCCTAGTCCTACAGAACTCATAAGGCTGTTCTCACTAAAATTCAGAGGTAAATCAGATTTGAAGTTCTAGCTAGCACTTGATTTGTTCAACTCCATGAATGTGACACAGAAGCTGGGATACAGCCAAAAGCTGTTACCACATGACAAAAGTGTTTCTGGAAGGTACTGACTTGCAAAGCGGAATTTGAATTGTATTTTGCCCATCTACAGACGCATCAAGGAATCTCGCTACACAGTAGAAGTTCTCGAGTATTTGCTCCCCAGTTGTAGTTTATGTCAAGCAACCTTAGAATAGTTCTCTTGCATATAAAATAACATAAACAGAAATAAAGAAAAGCACACCTTTGCCTGCCTGCTCTGGTGCTGATGTTAATTTAAACCAGGTAAGGCTCTGGAGCACACTGGTAGTGAGAAGCAAGTCATTAATACCAGCTCTAATTAAACTGCAGTGTTAAACACAGGTTGTATGTATACATTTATTAACCCATGCTGGCATACTCTGTACTGCGTTTTTATAGTGGGAGAAATCATCTCTGTTCAAAATGTATCAGAAAGCAGTATGAATAAGCACATACGTAAATGCAATAATATTAATTACTTTCTTGACTACAATACTGTTTCAGCGGAGAGATTTTTTTTGTTGTTATTCACATTCCATGCCAGGCAGAAACTGCTTCCAGTGTTCCGTTGCAGCCCTGCCAGAAATACAGCAAAGTGTTGCAGAAGACCTCTTCAAACAGCCATCAAAAGTCGCAGCAATCAAACCCCCTGGCTTTTACCTTTAAAAGCTTTTGAAGAGCCGCACCTCACTGCTGCTCCGTCACTTTTGTTCTAGGACATACAAACTGTTCTTGATTTGTGGCATCTGGACAACCTTGCTTATACTTGAAGTAATGAGAAGAGCCAAAGCTCTTGCTATTAAGGAATAATTACAGGAAAAAACACAGATCTAGAGGTGTGCCAAATCCCAACTTCAAATGCTGACAGCTAACTTTGTCCCAGCAGGAATAAATGTGATGCTGGTAAAGATCCTATTGCTCATTTAAAACAAAAACCTGATAATGGATGTAATCAAGGTTTCTAAGAAGCTGCATGAAACTCTTCCAGTTTTATTGCCTGTGTTGCTGCTGTGGCCTTCCCTCCCCATTATTGTTTTACTGTGTTGACAGAGGAGCAAGATCATAAAATGAGCAGTTAGGTGCCAGACTTGGACTCATACCCTGTATCCTCCTTACCTATAACTGGTAGACTTTATGGCCCTTAATTTTCCAGTTGTTCCATTTTTGAAACTTACTTGTAGTAATTTCCTGTAGAAAAAGTTCTTTTGAACTGAAAATGAGTGTTGCCTTTGCTTTGTGTTCACCAACGTTAAATTGACTCAGTGCTTTCAGTGTTTGAGCAATGTGAAGTGTATTGATTTTTCCTACACGTAATGCGCAGGACCTCCATCCAAGTAACCCAGCTGGCCTGCCCCGAGATAGAAGCTGTTTACATGTTCAGAATATGTTGCTTGAAAATGAATTGAAACCCTTTTTTATTTGTTTACACTATTGCGCTGACAAACAATGTGATTTGGAAAGAAGAATATGTTACAATTTACCCATGAACATTTTATAAGGCCACTTAAGCCATGAAATATTATCTTTACCCTTGCCCTTGGCAATGAGAGAGAAGACCGATGAGAATTCATGAGATGTTCACATGTGCAGCAGTAGTTGTGACTATAACTGGTCAAAATGGGATCTCTAGCTTTCAAAGGCTTTACTCTGTGAAGTGACCCAGAAATGGTGGGTGGGGATAGAAAGTGAATTTGTCAAAGTACAAATTAGGGTAGGAAGCTGACAGCAAATATGGAAAAGGGGGAGAAAAACAGGATGAAGAAGTCCTGGATCAAGTTAAGAGAGTGCAGGTAATCCAAAAGGCTTTATGCGAGTGCAAAGATTAATTTGCAGTATTCACAGCTCTTAGCTACCCGTTTAATTTGTTTTTAAAAGAGAATCCCAGCTATGGCTGAAATTTTCAAAGGAGCCTGCACTAAGCCTTCAGTGATGTTTGGAATATTAATTCCTACAGGAGTTAATTCGGTAACTGTCGGATTGTTTTGCTGTACAATCCCCCCCTTTGCCATGGACCCTAACTATGAAAAAGTAATATAAGTGCTATAGAGTCTTTCATATTATTTGCAGCACTTCCACACGATGAGAGGTAATTATTTTCTCTACCTTATGTGCTCTGAACTGAGTCACGGAAGGACCTTGGCCCAGAAGGGCTTGCGTTTCTGAAGCCAAGGCTACAGTGGAATTAGACACTCAAGTCCAAGAGTGAAGTCCTCCAACCGCTGCCTTGTTAGCGAAGTGCCAAACATAACTGGTGTGTTTGCCAGTGCATGCGCAGAAACGCTGCCAGTTTTATCTCCACCAGAGAGCCCGATGCTTCCCTGCCTCCGCACCATTTATATCGCCTGCTTTGGATTGTGCGTTTTGAGGTTGGGGTATGCAGATCCTCTGCCTGGCAACCCAAAGGAGCTTGAACTGGCAGAAATTCAGAGCATGTCTAACACCGTGTGTGAACGGGAGTTTCCAAAGCGCGTTACTGACTGCATGGCAGCCTGCGCTAGAACATGCTCTTACTGGTTGCCTGCTGCGTTCCAGGCAAAGGCTTAATCACGTCTACCTCTCCAGTGAGATTTGCAGTAAACAGGTGATCTAATAGTATATTAACGGAAAATAAAAGTCTGAAGTACAAGAGTTTCCTTCAGGTAATCAGATCTACTCGGTTTAATCGAGGCTTTTGTTGTAATGCAATGCAATTCTATGCCCATCAGACAGTGGCAGTCACTACCAGTTAGCAAGAGCGATGGCCTGAGCAGAAGGGAAGCATGAATTTGATGCCAGAGGCAGAACATGGATTAGCTCTGAAGTTTCACCTTCAGCTCCACAATGAATCATAGTGGCCTTGTCTAAACTCTGCGGAAGAAATTTACTGTTGTTATCCCTGGGCTGGTTTTGTTAGTGGTAGCAGTAGATGGTACTGCTCTCAGAAGCTGCAAGCCAGCAGTAACAATTATGTTTTGTTCTATTCTATTCTACATTTTTATAGCTGACACTGGCAAAACCACCAGCTTCTTGGAGCACTGCCTGAACAAATGCTCTCCGTTGTTATTGCCGCTAACGGAACAAAAATAGTGATGGCAAAGACGGGAAACTGTTGGCCGAAAAGCACGGTGCAGGAACCTTTCTACCCCAGCCTCCACCTGGCAACAAAAGGTGAGGGTGTGAGTACAGCAGCTGCTCCGCGGATAAAGGGAACAACCTCAGCCGCAGAGACCGTCAAGTCAGCACTTCTTACAAGCGCTGTGTCTGCCTGAAAAAATGTGCAGAAAGAGGTGGGACCATGCCATGCCAAAGTTCTTACAAAACTGGCAGTCTCTCCTCTTCAGCTGTTCACACCGGTTAACAATGGGCCAGCCTTGCATTAGATCGCCAAATATTTCCAGTTTTGCCACCATTGATGGGTTTTTCTCATTTTAAATCTCTTCTACTGCACCTAGAGGTAATGAAATCAGACAGACGCTCTGAGATAGGTTGGCACTGAGAACTGCAGGAAACTGGGAACTTGGTCAAATAGGCTGAGTATACTTATTTTCAGTTTTCCAACTTTCTGACTCTTTAACAATTAATTTACTCCCAATATCAATGGTCTTTGCATAATGTATGCAAACCACATGCAATTGGGAGAGACTAAAGGTTAAGTAATTAACCTACATAATCTAATTCCTGCAAAATAATAATAACCTCTTTAACTGTGTTTATTTCCATTGCAGCTTAACCAAGGAAATCTCTAAAGGCAAAATGTGTTACTGCCGTAGCCTCAGCCAGAGAGCCTGGATAACAGGAAGGGGGTGGTTTTTTTGCTCCCCATGAAAACAGAATGAACATGTAGAAGTTAGACACTTCAGTAAGTGTGTTTACAGCAAAAAGTCATGTTGCATGACAGTTTCTATGGAAACCTTTTTTATAACTGATTGGCAGAACATTTTAAAGTCTCATAAATTTTTTAAGAACGCATTGGGAAAGTTTAGCTTGCATTACATCCTCTACGCCAGTTTTCCATATTTAACAAGTTACAGCGTTTTTAAGGACAAAATACTGTGGGGGTGTTTCAAATTCCAACCTCTGCTGGCAGCGATAAATCACTGACTGGTTTATCATATCAAAATAAATTGCTGGTAAGATGCTTGTTCACTCCCAGTACGTGCTAGCTATTCACTTAAATCATGTCAAAGATTTTCTTCAAGTTTATAATTAGCCAGATCTGTAAGGGCTATAAATGAGATGATAGTAATGGAGATGGACCGATTTACCCTCGTGAATGCTTTAATTCAGTATTATGATTTCGCTATTTTTTGATGTGACATTATTTCAGAGTTTCCTGTGAACTATCAATATCAGTTTCCAGTTCCTAGAAAATAGGCCGTTATATAGAGTCTAAGACAGAATGATCTGAAACTACAATTTGTAGCACTTTAACAGGTTAGCCAATAAAAATACTCTGTGTAGGAATGTGGGGACGTACCTGCTTTTGCTAGAAACCCAAGGAAGGGTTTTTTTAATACTAAAATTGCCAAAATGTACTTTCTGCCAATAAGTTATTACTAAATTTGAAGTTGACTCTGAATGAGGAAAAATAAAGCCTACGGAGGGAAGAATGATGATTTAAAGCAGGCAAGGCATTGTTTTAGGAGATAGTTTTGCTGAGGTTCCCCCGTGAATATATTGGTCTTTAGGGCCATTTATTGAAGAAGACTCTACTTAGAATATTTGTTTGATCTTATTTTCTTTTGTTATCACTTATTATTCAAGAAGCTGCATTTGTTTTGTGGTGGTTCATTTTGAGATTTACTCTCTTTTTGCTGTCTTTAAATATAACCTTCACAAGGATTTGCTAATGATATGCATTAGGCAACAAAGGTTATAAATTCTACTGCAAAGACCACGATTCCCAAAATAGACTATTACATTACATTTCAGTGTAATGATTTCTCCTCAGAATAGTTACTCGCTTTATAAGTTGTAGCTCTTACCTCTTTTATCTTTTTACTGCTCATTTGCAGACCACTGTGATACAGAATGGAAACTGAGGAGAAGTTGCTAACCAGCCTGTTACTGAGATAATCCATCATTCCTAACACACTTGGGAACAGTGTTACACCAAGTTTAATAGCTATCAGTTTCCACTTAAAAAGAAAATGTTCAGCTGTGGGCAAAGTCACTTGAAGTGTTCTCGTGTCTGTACGGAAGAACGTTTCAGGAGTAAAGAAACATGCCATTTTTGGTCATCCACAGCGGTACCTGACATATCCCAGTGAATGTGAGCTATGTACAGTACATATAAGGCTCCCGCAAAGGAGCGCGAGCAAAGTGAAAATAACTGTTTACTGGCAATGCAACTCTGAATGAAGCGTGGGGCTGTTGTGGTCTCTGAAGCAATCTGTTGCCCATCTGGCATCTCTTCGATGAGATGGGCGCTGCTGGAATGTGATTTGATGGACCTGAAGCCTGATCCTATATTACTGCGATTCCTAAGAGCCCGGAGAATGAAACACTAATCAAAGTATCTCTGATGTTAAAACAAGCTTAGCAGTTAATTGGGAGGACTTGCCATGTCACAATACCCATCTCAACAAAATTGCAGTCTAGACGTGCTGAGTTATTCTAATGGTTAATTAGTGAATTGTAACCCTGCAGAGTAAGTGAAGCCTGAGACTGTGCAGTAGCTGACAGAGGAGGGTTACGAAGTTTTTGCTTCATCAGAATACTGGAGGTATCAGTTGCTCACTGCGCTGTTCTAGGTTCGTAATTTGATATGAAATTCCATTTGTTTCTTAATGATCCTCACTGTTACTGCACTACGGAATGGTACACTGAGAACACAGAATGTATTTAAATTTGTTTGGAAAAGGATGAAAGGAACTTCTTTTGGCACCTCTGGTATATTTTGGAGGCAAGATGCATCTGCAAAATAAACAGTGGAGCATCTAGATAATCATCACTGAACTAACTACTGGTGTTGACAACTGAATCTACATCTTTTGGTTTCAAAATTTCAGTTTCCTAATGAAACAAAAGGAGCAGCTAGAGCTTGAAACAGTGGGCATAATATAGACTAAAGAGAAGGGTATTGTTTTCACTTCATTCACATGAAGTGGTGCTAGCAATCAGGGGTTTTTATGAAAGCATCAAATTTGCAGCAACTGATGCATTCCACACCCTCATTGCAGAAAACATATCAATCGCATGGTTTCAGGTTTTAGAAAATTGTTTAGATTTCTCTTTCATATAAGAAATCACTTATCTAAAGAGCTCACAGATACACTCTTGTGTACCTGGGAACATCAGATGGGTCTTTGAGATGCAGCAGATGTTCTAAATCTTGGCTTTTAATTTATCTGCACAGATCTGAACTTGTTTGTCCTTTTGAACATGGACAATTATGCCTGAGTGCATCTTTAATTCAGAAAGAATGTTTGTGACACAATTCTGTTTTAACACTCTCATCCCATAAAAATAAAAAAATATATATGGCTTGTGATACTTCAAAGCTGCAGAAGCATGGGTAAATTAATCTTCAGCTCAGAAGAGCTACAGCAGCTGCTGTGGATGGATCCATTACTCTTAATTAAAAAGGAATTTACTGAACTAAATTAAATTACCACAAAGTATCATATCTGTATAATAGCATCAAGTCAGCAGTGCAACCAAAGTTATATTTGCAGATCACTATAGTTTTCAGCTATTTTTTAAATAGCGCTTTTTGCTTTTGCAGCAGTTTTGAAACATAATGGAAGTGCATTAGAAAACTGGACTGCTCAGAGTGCAAAGCATAAATGCATAGGGCTTTGTTTTGAAAGCAACATAAAGCGAGTAACAGTATACTCATACAAACACATGCATACAATGTCTGTGTATAGAAGGATGGTCTGTAATCAACAAGATGAAATTATTTAAGGAAAATACATACATGTGTCGGCTCGCTGTCTTCTTCCTCTCCTGGGTACAGCTGGGTGCAGACTGTTACCACCTGCAGTTCACCCTCAGTTGCACCATCTCAGCATCTTCCTGAAGACATTTCCCACTCCTGCAGAGAAGCACAGAGATTTGTGAGCGGGTTCCATAACCTGCCTCACTTCTCACAGCATGGGTTAGCAAGGACTGCTTAAGCTCACACAATTTATTTTCACTGTTACAAAGCAGTTAGCAGTTACAGAGAACACAGCTGAGAGCAGTAATGGCTGACCTGAAGGAGCGCTGGCTTTAGCTACCTGCGCTACCAGCCCAGGGTTTTGCTACTTCTGGCGGAAACCGTATGGTAAAATGGGAGAATTCCTGAAGGCAGATTGTCAAATGAGAGACCTGCGTATCTAATGCACTGATATGTTTGTGGGGGTTCCAAGGAGGCCGGATTGTTGGCTCGCACAACCTCTATACTGTATTAATGTGCCCACTGATGCTCTGTGGGGGCTCCAAGGGAATCCAGTGTTTTACTTTATCGGTGCCTAATTTTGATTGTTCTTTTATTTAAAATTATACTTCTCCAGGTACCTGCTTGAGGGCGTACTGCAGCTCAAAACAGGGATGACATTTGGGTTCAAGAGGGAATATTTCCTCAGGTCAGACTGGTTCCTGGTGCTGACGCCCGTTTGGCTGATTTTGGTTGTCACGGGAGGTGACACGTGGCCTACCTCCTTGTTCATTTTGACGGACCGTCTCCATGGACAATGGCAGTAGCTTGGATCTTTCCTGCTCTCTTCCCGCAGCACTTCATAGTTGCCTTTTAGCGCAGGCAATTCCTCCATCTATCTGTGCGATATCATCTGTACACAGAATGGAACGTGAGCATTGGGGGGGGGAGAAAAAGATGAATACGTTTACGTACAAAATGCAATCTTTTAAATATGTATCCCTAAGCAAGAAAAATGCTTACATTTCTCTGGAACTATTTACAATTAATACTGTAGTAGTTTTGGTTTTGCCATTAGTATCAAACTATTCATTTCTCAACTATTTCTTTTAGCAATGCACTTTAACTTTTAATGACTTCCATTCAGATACACCTGCAGCCTATCAAAAGAAGAAAAAAAAAAAAGGCAGGCAGCTTTTGAGAAGGTAATTGCTATAGGTAGGATTAATTATCAGTAGCATACAGGTGAAACAGACTGTCCACCTTCAAACTGGAAAAATTAATGGTATACTTAATCGCTTTGCTTTCACTACTTCATTAGCTTCACCAAACCGTATGGTGTTTGAGCAGATCTGTAATTCTACTGGAATAGCTTAATCTGGTAATTATTTCTGAGGAGATAGTTATGTGTTTCAGTATTCCTAACAGAGCAATCTTTTTCATGGTCCCAGAATAATTTACACCACATAATCTATTATGTGCTTTGGATAGGTTTTGAGGAGACAGTATTTAGTATCCTTACTTCAATTTCATAGCTTGATCTGAAAATTAGTTTGTAAATAGTCACTAGCAGACTTTTCACTCATATTTTTTTTTATCTTTTCCAAGGATAATTTTATAGGTAGTACGATTATTACTTTGTAAATCCTTAGGATTTAAGAAGCCTATACCTCACAGCTTGTGCTGAAAAAGGTATTTCATAGTTTTAAAATGCAAATCTTCATCTGAAACTTGAAAAAATAGCAGGTATGTACTTATTTTCACTTACATTCCTCAAAGAATGGTGACCTATGAAATCTTGTTTTTCTAAGAATATGAAATTTTCTTTAGATCAGATCTCACACTAATAATTTGTTATAATAGTTTTTCCTGCTTCTTGGTTTAAGTATGAAGGCTAAGCTAATACTGTTCTGACAGCCTGTCCTGACAGGCTGAATTTGGCAGTCCTCAAATTCTCCTGGGACAAATAGATGAACCATTTACAAACGTCCTTCACACCTCTGATTTCCAAAAATTCATTAAACAGAATACAAATACTGAAGGAGGAGGAACATTATCTGCTTAAAAAAATTAGGGAAAACAAAGCCCTTGAACAGGGCTTGAAAGGAAGCTTGTCAGCCCTGACATTTTTTTTTAATACACCAAAAAGAACAAGAAATACTTTGATTATTGTTTGCTCAGTAGTTTTAAAATTAATTTTAGTAATTAAGG